>NW_024121499.1:6321575-6534965 GCF_016745375.1 Pimephales promelas | reverse complement strand
ATCAATAATCAGACAGTTTCAGGCCCCATTGACTTTGTAAGTCAATGGGACCAGAAACTGTCTGGTTACTGATATTCTTCTAAATATCAGGAAATCAGCTGAATGGATTTGAAAATGGTAAAACTCAACTGTTTACCTCTGGGGGAGTTGTAAAATGAGCCTATTCCCCCCCAAAAAGTGGAGTATGCCTTTAAATGCGATCAAAGTGTCTCACGGGCAAGAGCGATTGAGTCCACGCACTGAGACGAGAGAGGTTGTATCAACTCAGTTAAGGGAATAACATAGTTTCATATGAAAAAACGGTGGAGTATCCCTAACTATGTTAGCAAATACAACCTTTAATTTTATTAGTAAATGTTGAGATTAATATTAACTAAGATTAAAAAATGCTGAAGAAGTATTGTTCCTTCTTAGTTCAGGTTGTTAACTAATGTTAACTTAATAACCTTATTGTAAAGTGTTACCTAAATTTGCTATTACAGTTTTTTACAATCACTCTGCTACTATTTTCAGAACCTTGATGTCATTTTTCAAAACTCTAGATACAAAACTCAAAACGGTAATCACTTGTAACATAGGCTGTCTAATGTTCAAAACATTGCATTCACTGTGTCATTGTTAGGGTTGGGTATCGAGAATCGAGTATCGATTGGAACCGGCACTAACTTTTCGTTTTTCCCGGAATCGTTCAAAAGTTAAAATTTCGATTCCTAGTTTCGATATTCACAGTCCGCCGAGCGGAAGAAGAAACCGCTGAACAACACCAACGAAGAAGCGTCTACCGGAACTGTTGGCATAACCGCGCGAGTCGAACATGAGAAGCTTACGTCGTCAAAATGCTAAATTTGTGACAAAAGGAGTATTTGTGACAGAAGAGTATTTCCTTCAGAAAGACCGTTGGTTAACAAGTTTAGCTAAACTTTTTTGACCCTGCCTCTTAAAAGAATCGGAATCGAGAATCGTTAGGAACCGGAATCGAAACAAGGAATCGGAATCAGAATCGTTCAAATTCAAACGATACCCAACCCTAGTCATTGTTCGTACAATCATTAAATATTGTAGAACAAAATAGGTGATACAGGTTTCATTATGGCACTACATGTACAGTAAAAACATCTCTGTAAAAGTACTGCAGTAGTAGAGAGAATACACACATACTGGAATCATTGAACTAAGTGTGTGATATATTGATGCAAAACCCTACAGTACAATCACAACATAGGTCAAAGCAAAAATATATAATATTATGCTACATCCATGGATATTGTAGTCTAATTGGTTCATGCTCCACGCTAATTGGTGACAATGAATCTCGTAATCTTGAAACTTTCATGATTTACTGTGAACATGGAAGATTGTGTGTCTGTTTCCATACAATTATGCATTAAGAGTAATGCAACAGCTACTTATCATTTTGAGCAATTGATAGTTAGATCATTGTAAGGAATCATTTGAAATATAATGTGTGAACTGCCTTTTGAAATAGTAGTACTTTGATGTTAATTTGTGTCATATTGAACAGGTGATTTATGTTGAATGAACAGATGATCTAAATTGAATGTGTATTGCATCCAAACAATTAAGAAATGGGTTAAAGTTTTGAAAAATGTGCATTTTAATCATTGGTTGTGAAGTTTGTGTCTAGAGTAGTGAAAAATGACATCAAGGTTCTGAAAATAGTAACAAAGTGATTGTAAAAAACTGTGATGCCCATCGTGTTGCGATTTGCCTTCAAGCGTAATTACTTATTTTTTTCTTAAAAAAATGAACATTGTAGCAAAGTATCGGTATCGTATCATTTTAAATAAAATGCTACCCTATTTTACATTTTCCCCCCTACCAGCCAATGATAATTTTGAAAGAATACAACATACAATATATTTCAATATATTAATCCTGTAGAAATGCAGAGTTGATCATTATTCTAATTTAAATGAGCTTTTATCAATTTTGAAAGCAGTGTGTTAGCATTTGAAAAATGTGCTGCAAATCGTTTTTTGCAGATGGTGAAGCTTGAATGACAAAAGTGTTCATGGATTATGGAAAATTGAATGTATTATGTGAAAGCAATGACAAAATATTCACAGTTTTGCTGAATGTGTCATGCACACGTACATATATATTCTTTCTCTGTAAATATTTTAAAAAGTGCCATTTGAAAATTGTGCAATATTTCTTAAAACTAGTTTGTGCTAAACTCTGAAGTACTGCATCTTTTGCAGCATGAAGTATTACATTTAATCTTTCCAAAGCTGAATATGTAGCAGCCAGATAATTGTATATATTGGAAAACAGAGTTAAAAACATGATAAGCTCATGTTTGTCTAGGGAGAGAAAGTAATAGAAAAAGTGACAAGCTGGAGGTTTCATTTATTTAACTCTCAATCCGAGAACAGAAACATCAGCAACAAATTCCTCATGACTCTGCAAACTTCTTCTCCTTTTTCAATTCGGCTCAGTATGCTCATATTAATGTTCCTGTTCCTCCTGCCTCGCATACGACTGAGGGTGAAAAATGAAAAGTAAAACTTTTGAAACATGCGCACATTCATTTTAGAGAAAGGTGACTGATGTGTTGCTTTAGATTATGACTAATTCTGAATGCATTATTTCAGAATTATGTTATAAGTCATCATTGTTGTCACTTTATCAATGTATTAAACATCATTATTTTAATTACTGTAATAAGAACGATTTATTTCTTTTGTTTGCAATAATATTTTGTTATTTGGACATATTTTTCACATTCACAATCCTGCAGATCTATATAATTTTGGTAACACTTTACAATAAGGTATTAACAGCCACATTATTAAACAATTAGCTATTTTTTACAGCCTTTATTAACCTTAACTGTTAATGTTAGTTAAAAATATTAGTTCACAGTTTTGATTTTTCACTTTTGATCTTAAAAATGTAGTAAATGTTGACATTATCATAAACTAATATTAATATGTGTTTAAAATATATATTGTTAAATGTTAGTTTGTTAAAATGTTATCAAATGAAAACTTATTTGTTACCATTTTTTTTTTTGCCAAAATATAAAAATATAGATTAAAAAGTTTGTCGAGACAAACTTTAAGTTGGCTTGTGAAAGTTTGGACCAGAAAGTTTGAAGAAGTTTAAAGATTAAAGATATGTTGAGTGGTTGCTAGGGTACTTTGGGTGGTTGCTAAGGTACTTTGGGTGGTTGCTAGGGTGTTCTAAGTTGGCTTGTGAAAGTTTGGACTAGAAAGTTTAAACTAGAAAGTTTGAAGAAGTTTAAAGATTAAAGGTATTTTGAGTGGTTGCTAGGTTGTTTTGGGTGGTTGCTAAGGTACTTTGGGTGGTTGCTAAGGTACTTTGGGTGGTTGCTAGGGTGTTCTGGATGGTTGCTACTTGCTAGGGTGTTCTAAGTTGGCTTGTGAAAGTTTGGACCAGAAAGTTTGAAGAAGTTTAAATATTAAAGGTATTTTGAGTGGTTGCTAGGGTGTTCTGGGTGGTTGCTAGGGTGTTCTGGGTGGCTGCTATGGTGTTGCTAGGATGTTCTATGTTTTTTGAGTGGTTGCTAGGCGGTTGCTATGGTGTTGCTATATAAAACAAACTTGGAATTACAATAAGCTATTTTTTATCATTAGATTTCAGGTGTCTTTTTGAGAAAGAGATTTGAAATTTGAAATCAGAAATGCAGAATGCAAAATAATATTAAACATCTTATACAAATAAACAGATAGGACACATCTGCAACAGCACAAACATGTGAATGTGTTGGTGTGCAATGCATATAGGCTTAAATGAAACATTTTTTATGCCCTACACTAAAATGTGCTGTTAAAGAGTGATGTTGCATATGTTGCATTACTCAAATATATTTTCCATGCCCCGTTTGCTCTCAACAATGCCACATCTCACAGCTATAGATGAAAAATAACATGCATGTGTGTGATATAGTGACTTGACATCACTATCAAGAAGGTCCAATAAAAAGCACTTTGAGAAGGCCGTTGAATTATTTGAGGAAAAACTCCATCCATACCTCTCTGAAGAGATCCATGCTGCATGTCTGCTGCCCTGAAGGAATGAGGAAAAAAGATTCAGATATTCTGCTTTCTTTCCTAAACCTCCATCCAAAGATCACACAGAGAAAGAAAATGATAATAATTAAGAGTGCAATCAAGAAGGAATTTATATGTGCGCAATTTGTGACCTTGGGGAATGTAAGAGGTTTCCAGTCCCATGACTAAAAATTTAATATGAGTGCTAATTATGAGAAAAATATCTTTTTAAGGACTCATGATGCACCACCACTTAAACTAAACACTATTTTTAAGAGACTTTGAGAGAGTCATTAAGACTGTAATTACAGACTATAAAAAATGAATATCAGATGGAAAATTACAGAAAAGTACAGTATCTCTCTACACTTTTGTATTAACATTTTTAAATGATATGCATGAAAATAAATGCATGTGTATTAAAATGAAAGTAACTGCCTATAACATGCTATAATAAATTTAAATGTAAGACTTAAAAGGGTTAGCTCTCCCAAAAATGAAAATAATCTCACCCTCATGTCATTCCAACTTTCGTTCGTCTTCAGAACACAAATGAAGTCGCTTCAAAAAGTTTACAAAGAAATTGTAAAACGAATCCATATATAAATCGAGAGATTTAGTCCACGTTTTCGGAAAAGTCTGGTTCGCTTTACATGCTGAACAGACTGAATTTAGGTTTTGATCAATCACGCATTGATCAGCGAACATGAACAAGCTCAACTGTCACTGCTTGATGCGCGAGCGCGAGAACAAACCTCATTGGTTCTTGTTGAAGCCTCGCGGGAGCCGCCATTGTAGCAGAACTTCACCTGCTGTTAGCATCTCATTAGGGTAGGGTAAGGGTAAGGGTACCCTAAAACGGCGGATGTTAACGTATGGTCAAAAGACCTCCCAAGACGTCAGTTACGTCTTGGGATGAGACTGCGCTGTAATATTAGTTAAATTGGTAAAATGAGAATATCCGTTGACGCAACTCTTAATGGGTCTGGCTCAATGGTAAAACACTGACTGCCAGAAATTTACAATAAGCAACATTTTAGGTTTTACTGTTTTTTAGTAAAAAAACACTTTTATTAAAATACTAAAATCTGTTTAGTTATGACGGCACTTTGTAGGACAACTCGGAAGTTAGCGTCGCGTGGGTTCCCTCGATCGAAAAGCTATGCATTTTTCCCATAGACTTTTGGAAAATTGCAAAAAAATAAATAAGATCTGTGTTCACCAAAGAGTTGTGAAACGTTTTTTCTATCAAGATAATCTTTACAAGTTAATCCACCATTGATTAGACCTATCACAGTTATTCAAACATAGGCTAGTATGGACATTTTCCAATTAACCAATTAACGGTTTATTACCGTAGCATTTTTAGACTTTTATGGTTAAAATCAAGATAATATTTTTTATGAGCTTCATTGGTTCTCCAACCTGATCACACTAAATGCGTCTATATAGCACGTGTAACGGAGGCCAGCTGGTAGTTGCTGTGCGAGTAAACCTCACTCCTCTGATCTCAATAGGCGCTCTAGCGACAGACGCTAGAGGCTGCAGTCTTTAGCCTCGTTGTTAGAGCGCCCGACTCTCATGCCGGAGACACAGGTTTGAGGCCCACTCGAAGCGGGTCGTGTAGTACCTGCGTGGAAGGGTTACACACGCAGTGTGTTTATTGTGCAATTTATACGCGAAAATGAGTTTTTACATGCGCCGTGGTTAGAGTAGGTTTAGTAGTGGGGTGCGTGTGTACATGCAAATTAACTGCGTATCACATGCATTTAAAAACTCATTTACGTGCATAAATTGCACGATGATACACAATGCGCGCTATAGAGAGGCATTTACTGTACGTGAGCTCGCACGTTAAGCAAGCATGCTTGAGCTGCCTTGCATATCAGATGTGTGCGTTGATGAATGTTTGTGTGAATAAAAGCCTAAATTATTTCTGTTCATCAGTAAATGATGACGGAATTTTCATTTTTGGGTAAACTAAGCCTTTAAGTCCATTTTTAAACAAAAGAACTCAATCTTTCCACTAAAGCCTTTCTTCTCTTGTCAGTGGCAGTCTGGAGTGCAGTGTGACAAGAGAGAATATATTTCCTTTCTATTTTTATCGACCTATACCGCCAAATAACAAGTGAACAACATCTTTCCATCTCAGCCTCAAAGAAATCATACTGTAGGCTTCATCTCAGATTCTTCTCAGGCAATATTTACTGAAACGGTCCCCGGAGGGAAAGTATCATAGCAGAGGCCGGTGCAGCAGGAATATGAACAAAAGAAATACACCAACAGCTCTTTCCACAGTTACATCTCATATGGTTTGCTAAAATCGTCACCACCTTTCACCCCACTAGCATCTGTGCATAATAAGTACTTTTACAGTTAAGTAACTGTCAATTTGTCTATATTGGTTGTTTCAGAAGAATTACAGCTCACTCTTGCTATAGGTTGCAGCTCATTGGCAACACTTAATCTGTGTATTGCTTAAAAGTCTATAGGATGCAAAGCCATTAGTTATATTGTGTAGCAGACCATTGGAGGACACTGAATGTCTCCAAGTCTGAGTCACATTATCTCTCATTACATCTATACACCAACCATGATTGAAGACCTTCACCACTGGCATCAGTGCTTTAGGAAATTGATTTTATAATAGTTAACAAATAAATGAACGAATATACAATAGATGCAAAAAAAAATCTGCTCTGATGAGCATACTGGTGTTGCATTTTCAGTTCACTCTTAATAAAAAGAGCGCCGTTTAATTAGTTTTTGATAGTGGCCATCTGTTAGCTGTAATGTGCTAATTGGCAACTGAATCAGTCCATTGAGCTGATGCTTAAGATGATCACACACACACACACACAGTTGTTTCGTACGTGATTCATTTGAAACAGCCCGAGGAGCCCTTCCGCTCACGTTTCCTCTAAATTAAAATCTCCACATATAACTCTCATCACGTCTCTTCAGCTTTTCAATTATATTTCATCCAAGACCATAATGGATTGTTTGCATGAGAGTTATATTTTATTCACTATATAAACCTGTAAAAGGATGTTTTCATTGCATAAAGATAAAGCAGAATGGTCTTGCTTGAGCCACTGAGATGTTAAATTTATGTGCCCTTCAAGCGGAGCCGGGAACAATATCCACATGAATGTATTTATGAGTGAGAAACTATTCTAGATGATAGACATTGGAAGGGACTTGTAATGAATTATCAATAAAATAAAAAATCTTTGAAAGACCAAGGGACACTTTTCACTTCTCACAGTCTGCCGTCTCAAATCTGATGCAAACTTCTCACCATAAAAAGTGTTTTGAGCACGTTGTTATCCACAGCGAGTGTGTACAAAAAATGTTTTGCGTTTTCTCATACACATTATTGACTAATACAATATGAAAACAGAGGTAGAACAGTGTGTTTGTCGTTCTTTTCCTCACTGAAGCTGTGCATGTGTGAACTTTCCAATGAAAGACCCAAAGGCACAAACACACAATCACACACATTCACAGGGTGAAGTCATTCCAAGTGCTCTGTTTATTCATGATGAATCATACTGAACCTGGTCTTTTTGAGATAGAAATGTCATTGCATACTTTTAAAGAGTACCTACTTATTACAGGAATAATACTGGTTTTAGTATTTGAATATAAAATTAGGTTTTAGGATACCTAAAACACTACAAGGTCACGTTCAATACAATTGGAGTGCCACAGGGATCGGTGTTAGGCCCTCTGCTATTCTCAATATATATGCTGCCACTTGGTAATATTATAAGAATGCTGATGACACTCAATTATATTTTTCATCACGATCAGATGAAAACACTAACTCATCTAAATTGACAGAGTGTCTTAAAGATATAAAATGCTGGATGTCGTCCTAGGATATCTAAGTCCTCTAAAGGAGGGAGGGCGTTTTCGCATTTAGCTCCTAAACTCTGGAATAGCCTTCCTGATATTGTTCAAGGCTCAGACTCGCTGTCCCAGTTTAAAACTAGATTAAAGACGCATCACTTTATCCAAGCATTCACATAACGCTTACCTTTTACTGTTAAATCAGATCGAATGCTTTAATATGAACAGCAGCTATGCTAATTATTTCCCATTTGAGACTTCAGGTGTGAAGAGACTACTCAACGCCGGCGATGGGTTATGCTCTAAATTAATACATGATTAACTAAATGTACATTTCTGAAATGCACTTTCTAGCTGCTTTGAAACAATATGTATTGTGAAAAGCGCTATACAAATACATTTGAATTGAATTAAATTGAACACTTCTTTTTCATAATAATATACACATTTTCACATCAGTGATGCATATTTAGTGTTCCCTTCCAACTAGGATAGGTTTAAGTGTGGAACTAAGATCTGGATTTGAGTCTTAGTTAATGCTTTCGGCACAGATTGTTTTATGAATCTGCCATAGCGCAATTCAGGCTTGAAAAAGTGACGATTTTGTGACTTTAAAGTAAAAGTAAAAAGTTTCTTTCTATCTTCTGCTAAGTTTGTCATTACTGTATCTGATTTCTGTATTTCATCTTCACGGTTCCAGGATGCACGGCTGATGCAGTGTTGACATAACTGAAAAAAGCCATATACTCGTCTTTTTATCTTTGAAGATAAAACTTCTATGTTTTTCTCCTTGCATGTCTTGCCTGTTGGCATTATGTTCTCTCTGCCTGTCTATCTGTGCTCTTCCACCATACTGTGAGCCGACGGGATGACATTTGATAATGTGTCCATCAAGCTGGGGTGCCGTGTTGAACCGCACTCACACACTCGCTCGCTCGCTCGACAGCTTTTCTGACTAACAGCCTTTCCAGAGACAGACACAGTGTGATACTAGAGTCACGACTCTCTCGACTCACACAAACATGGCTCAAACTCAACACTCGCAGCCGTCCTCTGACTAAACATCGGTTGAACAAGTGGAATAGCTGCCTCTTATGGCTCAAGCTTCATAGTTTTGCATCTGTCTGTAGTGACACGCATTTTTCAAGCTACAAGCAACTCAAATGATCATTTATGACTTTATTTAACTACACTCTTAGAAGAAATGGTTCCATCCCCCACTTCATATATGGAACTCCAAAATGGTTCTATATAGAACCATTTTTTTTTGGTAAAATGTTCTATTGGCCAAGTATGGAACCCCAGGGTTCTATATAGAACCCAGAGGAACCCTTTTTTTTAAGAGTGTATAGAACCGTTTAGGGGTTCCAAATATGTAGCGCTGATGGAACCTTTTCTTCTAAGTGAAGCCAAATAAAAAGTCATGAGGAAGTCAACCTACAAATGGCTCATTCATGTCTCTGAACATTCAACTTGAAGGATAGGGAAAAGAAAGGTAGAGAAAAAATTAAAAAAATCACCTTCCTTTAGTTACATTTTAGTCCCTCTAGTCTCGTTTAGGGTGTTTGAAAATGTGCATAGTTTGATAATCACACATTAACAAGTAAATTGTTGTTATATTAAAATTTTACAATTCATGGTTCTTCCTATGCATTATTCATTAAGTCATTAAGAATGTATTAGTGTATATTAGTCACTCTCATTTGCATGATTAGTATAAGGAAGGTAAATTGGAGCATGTTTCTCCCCCCCACCCCCCAATGTTCCTGAAACAGAGAGATTTTGTGAAGTGAAATGCTGGTGTTGTAGGTATTAACACTTCTGCTCATCTGATTTGCTTAGCTCTGACTTCAGCATTTATAGTGTGGCCTGTGAGGGTGCATAACATCGACTGAATGAAGCGGTTTAATGAATGTGACATTCACGAAACACAATGATTAAATCTGCTGAGTCTGACCAACAATGGCAGAAGGAAAGGCAGTGTGTGGACAGGAGAGTTTGGCTGCGTCAGACTCTTCTTATTAAGGGAAAGGTCAAAACTTCATATTTGAATAAATTCAAAAACACATTTTTGTTGTTTTATTCACTCAAGAAAAAATGATTTTTGCTGCTTGTTCAAATTATTTAATTCAAATGAGTTTAAGCAACACAATTGCTATACGTTTTGTCCAAACTTAATTTGATTGTGTTCAATCTGCTTAAATATATGTAAAATTTAAGTTTATTTAATCCGTTTGTGTTGGATTACATGAACTGAAACTGGGCTGTGTTTGTTAGTTGCCAGCATGCTTTGCATATGGCTGAATTAAAGGTGCATTGCGCAAATCTCTGAGTTTTTGCAGAACTATGCCCCCTCTGGCGACAAGTGAAACTGCAAACAGAGGTGTGCACGCTCATGGACCACACACACATGCACGTTTGCACGAGCTGTTCATAACCAAAGGAGCATCAGCCGCACACATCTTTTGTTACTGTCATGATGTCTTCAGAGGTAAAAAAGTTATAAATCTGCAAGTCATTTTAAATAGATAAAAGGAAAGGCATTTGAGTAAAGTACACACATATGTGTGTGTAATGGGAAAGCGGGGGTAGTAGAAAACTTTGGTTTTTGTTTTAATATCTCCATGTTGAACAGTTTTATGTGCTTACTGTATCCACTTATGGTTGTATTATTATGGAAACACGTTCATGAACAATATAAGTTATTACGTTGTATAGGATCCCGTTTGAGCCCTAGAGCAGAGCGGAGATCTCTCCGTTTGTTAAAAGCTTCCCGATGTTGACTCTCGTTTTATTCTGACGCCTGACACTATACAAAAGGTTTATTTTCTTTTTTCTTACGTGGAGTTTGCGTTGGGGTTTGGAATGAACTACAAGCCGGTCTCTTTGAATCCATCTTCTACTTTTGTCGAAAGTTGACTAAAGTTGTGTCGCTCGAGTTGTCGTGAACACGCATGACGTCACGCCCAGTCTCAAAGTCCGTCCCGAATCCCTCTTATTTATTTCACAGGATTATAGAGGCGATCGCAGTGATCAGAGAAGGGCTCATTCAGCCCAACAGGCGATTGTTAAAGCATGTACAGCAGAGGTCTCAAACTCGCGGCCCGCGGGCCATTTGCGGCCCGCGGGATGATATTTTGTGGCCCCCTACTTGATATTAAAGTTTAATGTTAGTGCGGCCCGCCATTGCGTTTGCCGCGTTTTTTTATTATTAATATTTTTATCCCTTATGGGCTACCATATATAGTCTCGTGACAGCTTACGGTGCGTTTGTTGTCAGTTGTCATAGACAACCACGAAGTACAAATATACTGCGCCTGGAAAAAATGAGCGCGTCGCTTCAATTATGAGGGCGCTTGATGCGCGCCTACATCTGAAACGTAAGTACTTGAGCGTGCAAAATATGTGAGCGCGATATGTGAACAAGGCGAGCTACCACCACCAAATCAGGCCACAGCTCGCGAGCGACTTGTTGGATACCCACAACGCATATTACAAGCTCAAAATTATTATTCTCACATTGTTTTAAACAATGTGAGAATAATAATTTTGAGCTTGTAATATGCGTTGTGTCTGAACGCGTTCAATGAAAGATATAGTTCATGATCTCGTTCATATTTTGGGCGAACGTGAACTGAACGTAGCCTACTGTATTACTGCCTGATGAAAGTTACAGTGAACTCGTTCATTCTAGTAGTGTCTGTGAACCGAGGAGCGAGGAGGCGTCGTAAGATCATTTAAAAGGCTTTTATGAGGTCGGTGAGGATGGGAAAATCTTACTGTGCAAACTTTGCCCGTCGACAAAATTATTGTTATCTGTGGTTGTATATGGGCTGTGGCAATAATAATACCATAATAATAAAAAAGAAGCTCGCAGCAACATATGGAAAAAAAGAACTAACTAGTCCATTTTAAAATTTGTGAACTGAACTTTGAACTAGTTCATGTAATGAACTTGGTCCAACAGGTTGATAAGAAGGTTTGCTTTGATATGTGCAAAGTCAGTAATTTTAGTAAAAAAGAGACAATATACATGTGTAGAAATAATTATTTGTATTTCAAAAGCAGTAATTGTTTTTCTAAGTATAATAAAAGGAAATATGCCTTTAGGAAAAAAAGAAAAAAAACATTCAATATAATAGTGTTGTATAAAGAAAATAAAAAGCAAATTTGACTATCATCACGAATTTGAGTTTGAGACCCCTGATGTACAGTATGGGTTAGAAAAACGGGTATTTTTTAACATGAAATGTTGCGCAACGCACCTTTAAGAGAGAATAAATGTTTAAATTAAGTGTTATTTTATGCGTTTTTGAGAAAATGTTGAGCAGAGACTTGATGTGCATAATTGTGTTAAATTTTCAATTACATTGCACTTATTAGTACCATTTAAATTACCATTGTGGAGAAGAGTGGAGCATTTGGTTAGGCTGAAAACTGATTCAGGAAATACTTTGGTTGATGAAACATGTAAATCTTATAATTTAAGATGCTAATACTTGGTTATAGTCTAGATATGTATTAGTGTGACACTAAAATAAATGTTATTGTATTGGATGAATGAATATTATGAATTTTGAATACTCCATAAGGGCCTGTTCACATATCACGTTTTTTGCGCGCTCAAGTTCGTTATTTCAAATGTAGGTGCGCGGTATGCACGCTCATAATGGAAGCGATGTGCTCGTTATTTCAAGCGCGTCCACGCTGCATCGAGATAATAACATCTCAACTTTTCAGAATACCGCAAGCGCAACATAAGCGCACAGTAGGTCACGTGACAAGAACCAACCGGAGCGCAACCGCCCTAGCGCTTTGGAAAAAGGAGAATGCGGCGTGCCCAGCGTTTTTCTATGCGTTTTAGGCGCTATATGTGAATCCGGCCCAAGGAAGCCTTTTTAAATTCACTGACAATCTTAAATTAAGCTGTGCCCAACCATTGTAAATAAGTTGAATCAACCTTAATACATTAAGTTGACCCAACGCAAGTACATTACATTGGAATAACAGAATTGCATTATGCTGAAATAAAGCAAGTTAATCATGTGGAAATCCTTTCCATGATTTTATGTTCATTACAGAGAGGGTTTTTTTTGTGTTTGTATTTTGCATATAGAGTAATGTGCAAGAGTCTTACGCCGCCTTCACACTGGCAGTTGAAATCAGCTCCGATACGGCTGCGAAACGACCGGAAGTCATTCATTTCCTATGGAGATTCGCAGACCGCATGCGAATGGGTCCGAAACGGGTCCGACCGAGTGCGGTGCGAAGAAAATCGTGTCCGTTGGTCATCCGGATGCGTTCAAAAATTTGAACTCTTGCGAAAAGCTACGGACGGTTCCTATCCGACAATTCCAGCGGAAGTTGAGCGTTGCTATGGTACTGATAAACAAACCTGAATTATTAACTTTTAATAAAATAAATATTGATTTTATAACGATAATTTGTGATGTCATTTTTTATTTTCATGACTTTCTAACGTTTATAAGGGCAGTTAATACAATTAAATTGAAGGTAGACATTGAACTATTGACCACTATATCACATTTTTTAGCCGACCTGGCATGTCAACGTCCTGAGCAACTTTCCTCACGCAGCATAACCCTAATCAGAGAGATCATACAGAACTGACAGAATCAAACTTTAATCTCTCCGCCATTTTTGTTCTACCCGCGTCCGACGCTTTTCACTGTGTAGTACGACGTCCGTTGGGAACGTATTGCGTATTACGGAGCTGATTTCAACTGCCAGTGTGAAGGCGGCGTTAGGCTTGTCAGTATTTTCACCAATAAATAAATGTATGAAAGTATGAAATGTCATTTTACATTGCCATTAATTGCAATAATTCAGTGATATTTTTCTATGCACAAGGAGTCTGACAACAGCCAGCATGATCCGATCTCACCATCCTCGAGAAAAAATGGAGACAGACTAAAGAACTGTGGCAGCGTCTTCAATATGCTTAAAGGACAAGTTCTGATTTTACACTTAAAGTCCTGTTTTAAGATCGTTTCTGATGAAATAGAACGGTTAAGACTGAAATTTGGCAATCTTACAGACAACAGAAACCGAAAATTGGCGGGCCAGCAGCAAGTGTCCAAATTTCAGTCTTAACCGTTCTATTTCATCAGAAACGATCTTAAAAAAGGGCTTTAAGTGTAAAATACCGAACTTGTCCTTTAAGACACATCCGGTTCCCTCAACCTTTTCAATTGACTTTTGGATTACAGCAGAAAATAATCCCTTACACAAGTTTATGATTTTTGCATGTTTTGTTCACCATTCTCATACTTTTATGAGCTGTGTGAAGCCTTAATATAATCAGACGAAGCTAAATGTAGGCTATAAACGAACTACACCACGGTCGCACGACTTTAACGTACGACACCATTTAACGACTTTATTTCCCTGAAAGTTTTTTAGATAGAATAGTTTGTAAACACAAGGAGGCTGTGAAAGCGATAGTGAGTTTATCTGTTTGGTAACGTTTAATGATGTTTATAACCTCTAGTCCCATTTAGCCACTCATTAATCTTTTTCAAGACAAGTAAAAGCATGTGTATGGTGTTAATATTTTGCAAATATATCGGCAGACCGATATTATCGGCCGATATTAGGCATTTTTTTCAAACTATCGGTATCGGCAGTTATAATGGCCGATAAATGAATATTTCAAAAATAAAATAAAAACTGAATGTAATAATAAATATAATAATATTTCTGAATGTAATAATAAAATATGACTTGTGTTTTTGTTTTCTCTCAACACAGGAATTTTGACGCGGTGTGAAAATATAGTAAACTAAGGCCCGGTTTCACAGACAAGGCCTAAATTAAGCCGGGATTAGGACTTAGTTTCTAAAGGATATTTTTGTAGCTTTTATAAATGCTCAGAAAGAAAAAAACATTACTTGTGTGCATCTTGAGACAAAATATTATAACTTACAATATGACAGTGCAAGCTGCTTTCAGTTAAAACATCTTAAACATGCATTTTAGTCTGGAATAGGCTTAATATTTGTCTGTGAACCCGGGGGTATATTTACAAAGCTTGGATTATTAAGGATTCAGCCCCGGTCTCCTGGAGTTATGAATGATTGAACAGTAACAACGAGGAAGCAAAACATGTCAGGAAGCCGTTATAGATTTGTTATGAAGGATTTCCATAATCAGTGGCGTAATTATGATTTGACCGAGGGAGATGTCTATATCTCAGGTCCTCATTGAGCGCTATTGACTGCAGCGAGAGAGTGAAAGAAGAGCTCTGCCATGCATTACTGCAGGAGCTGTACATGATGCCGGTGCTAAAATCTCATTGCCTCTGTTTGCAGCTTCACTGTGAGTGAGATCCAATATGCCTGATTACTTCTGTGTAGGTTTAATTAAGACAATGGTATGAAGTACTGCTGTGCTGAATGTTAGCATGCCTTTGATTAGACTTTTTAGACACAAGACAGCTTTTAATGCCTAGATTATGGGCTTAAAGCTGCCGTCCGTAGCTTTTTTGGGGGGTTAAAAAATAATCCAAAATACATATTTGAGAAAATAACCAGCCAGTGTTCAAAACGATCTGCTTGCCGTAGCTCGATTCAAAGCGGTAAGCTTGTAATGATTTTTCGGTAACGTTTCCTTTTACAGTACAGTACTTACAGTGTACTTACCTAGAAAGTACTGGCTAATATAAGGTAAGTACATGGAACAGGGGTAGGTTCAGGGTTAGTACTAGTTATTACCCAGTAATTGAAGAGTTCAGATGCAAAAGCCTCTAAATGCCATTTGAAATTTTCTTCTTTAATGATGATTTTTATCAAACTTAACTTGTATATTTAAGTTCAGTAATTTCACTTAAATGGCAATGATAATTACCTATTAATTGTTATTTAAGTGAAATTACTGAACTTAAATACACAAGTTTGATAAAAATCATCATTAAAGAAGAAAATTTCAAATGGCATTTAGAGGCTTTTGCATCTGAACTCTTCAATTGTAGTTACTAAAATAAGTACATAGTATTTACATGGGTAACTGGACTGTAAAAGGAAGCGTTACCGATTTTTCATTTCAGTGGTACTGGTGGATTTATGGGGGAGATTTGAGCATGTCTTTGTGTCATTACATCACATCTGTACGTCACATAAAGAAGAGTCTAGGCTAGTTGGCTATATTGAGTGTGAAGATGTTGGATGTGGAGAGATTTATAGCCTTTTCTCACAGCACTTGATATAATTAAACGTATCAATTTGATGGCGGAACCAGAAAGGTTCAAAAGACAATCACCAGTGACAACTGTAAACTCACCTGCTGTAAAATGCAAAAGGCTTCGTTCGGACTTCGGAGTGGCTACAGGAAAAAAGAGACTGCAACCGAACCCATGCTAAAACAACGATAATATCAGAAGGACATTAACTTACATGTAGTCACGCAATGAGAACAAAGTATAACTTGCATAGTTTTGCGTGATGATAAGCGATTGTTAGATTTAATCACCATGATTTACTGAAATGTCAGAACCAGAACAAAAGTGGATGTTTCTTACTTGTTCAGATGACATTTTGCGGTGAAAATTCTTATGTTGGTCATACTTCCAAAAGAATCTGTGATTCTGAATGCCAGAATCCACACCAGCGGCGACTGACAGCCTCACACTCTCTTCAAACATCGTGTTCATCCTCGCTGTTCCAAGTCGAGGACTCATGTAAAGTTGATAATTCCGTAGAAGATGCTAGAAGAAACCTTCCTGCAAAGCGACAATACTGTGGAAATTAAAACATCATGTTTCAGAGACACTACATGGCCAGATCACTTAGTTTGTTTTTGCTATTATTTTAAGTGTAATAGGAATTGGTATTTTTTTTGTCACATTACTGTTGTCACCTTTACATAAAAGTAGTAAGTGATGATTTCACCATGGTTAAAGCTGTAATAAAGACCTGTAATAAAGTGCACACAGTGTTTCAGTGGTAAATAAAGACAGCACAAAAACATACACCACTCTTAAGAACCCTTTCTCTTCTACTCGGCCAGGCATGAGTACAGATCAAAGCTCTTGACTCTTGAACAGACCGTTCATATTGGCACTGAATAGGACGCGCACTGGTGCTTCACTGCCAGAATAGGGCCTGTCAGTGGGTCGTCACCGTTACAAGTGCCTTTAAAAGCTCACAGTATGTCCACACTAGTGGTTTCAGTGTCACTGCGTGTAATGTTGATCACTGAGGGAGATGGCAGAAAGCGTGTCGGAGGCGGTGTACGGAATCGTAAGTACAAATCGGTGTTAGTCATAAACAGGAAGCCATTAGTTACAGTTCATTAAACCAAACTCTGTCGCCATGGAAATGTCTATTTTGGGTTCATTTATTTCCTCGAGAGTGCTGTTAGTAATCTTATTCTGACATTTTTAACCAAACTGCTGAAAAAATTATTTAAAAAATAACAAAGACGTCTCCAGTTGAATCTGATAATACCACTTAAGAAAAGTGGTTCACTGAGTGGTTTAGTCTTTCAGTTAAATACAGTACATTTAGAAAATATTGAAAGACTATTATTGTCAAATTTCATTGCAGCTGCCAATTTTTCCCCACATTAGTCTGCACTCAGGAAAAATACAATTAATACAATTGTTTTATTGGATGGACAGGGTTGGTATTTCTTAGCATAAAAAATATTTCAATCCGTTTTTAAGATCTCAAATGTATAATTAAAAAACTGACATTTCAATTGTGTACATTTATATGTGTGTATATATTTTTCGATTCATAAAAAAATAAAAAGTATGTAATTTAAAAAACAACAACTAAAATAATACGTTTAAAACAACGCAGTTTGGTAAATGGAAACTACATTTGCTTATTTTATTCATTTATCGCTTTACAGATTGTTTCAAAGCAGCTTCACAGTAGTAAACAATAAGAAACAATTATAAAAAAAAATCCAATTTCATTTGTAAAGCAGCTCAACAGAAGATAATAGTGTCATTATTCATATCAAGTCAGTTCAGTCAAATAACAGTGCCAAGTTCATCAGTTTTTTCATATTAATTGTCTTTTAAATCCCAATTGAGCAAGCCAAAGGCGACAGTGACAAAGAACAAAACCATTAGATTGCCATGGGCAGTTCTCATCTGGCCAAAAGATCAAACACAGTATGAAGCACCATATGAACGCTAAAAAGGTTTAAAAGCAATTATCCTCTAGGTAATACTTAATATTGCTGCCAACACACACTTTTTCTCGCTGTCTCGATTCACAGGTTTTGAGCTCAAACACACCTGGCATGGACACAATCCCAAGGCTTCGCTCAACAAGTGAATTTCACACACATGCTATTTTTTCCACTTGCCTTCGCAAACAATGCCAAGAAAAACATACTTCACTTGTTTGTCTCAATACGGTCTGTCTATATAACTAGCTGTATCCACTCTTTCTCAACACTTTTTTTTTTACAAATTTACTAAGAAACAGCCAAAGGAAGAATGAAAGGGAATTTTGCAAAGGCCAAATCAAAGTCCAGATCTCATTCAAGCTTAATCTAATCTTAATCCATAGAGCATAAATCACATTTACACTGACATAACGCTAATGATAATAAATCAGTATCAGATAATAAATCAGTAATTTATCTAATTTGGTCAGTGTTTGCCAGAAGGCCTCTAATGTGCAGCAGATTTTATGCGTAACATTGCGAACAAACATTCTGAAAAAATTTCCTGACGTGAACACTTGGTAAAAAGGACAAGGTAACAAAATATTTCAGATCTTTTCTAAAAACATTCAGGTTTAAGATAGTTTAATTTATTTATTATTATTATATATATACATATATATATATTTTTTTTTTGACATTGTGAAAAGAATCGCATTTCATCTTAAGGAAAATGTCTTCCAGAATGTCTTGAGCCACAAAATAGAAAAGGTTCATAGTTAAAGTTGATTGAATTTGAACTATGAACCTTTTCTATTTTGTGGCTCAAGACATTCTGATTACACTTTTTAAGTAATAGTTCAATACTTTTATGGTCAAAAATGCTGGTTGATGCAACTGTCTTGGAATCATAATAAAGAAACAAGCCTCATTAAAAGAATGAGATTTTTTTTATATTTTTAAAGAAAATTAGTTTGGCATATTTTTTTATTAGTGATTTTTTTAGGGTGAAAAACAGTTGTGTTTAAAAAAAAATTGAAAAAACATTTTACGCTATATGTTCAATGGTGCAGAACAAAACAGGAAATGATTTGTGCAAAAAGCAGTGCAGATGCCTCTGTCCCACTCATTGGTTTCATACGGATTACATAATCAGAGAATTTTGTTTTTTTTTACTTGAATTGGTTCATTTAAATTTCACACTTCAAGCTTTTTCTAAATATTATTCTTATCTTGGCTGAGGCACGTATATGCTAAGTTTCGGTTCATTTTTCTGACGCGCTCCGGAAAAGAGACCGAGACGGCAGAAAGCACATTTTTGTTTACTTTATATTACAAAAGGACCAGATTTTGTTGTTATTGTGAGTGTATACAAATAAAAGAAGATGTTGTGAATTATGTCTTACTCTTATCGGTATGACCACAAATGATTTTAGAACTATGCGTAGCACCACTCAACATTTCATACAAAATAATCACAAAACGCAGCCTTCATCAATGGCTCTTGTAGTCTCACTCTCAGTTGTAATATTTCTAGGATTTTCTTTTTTTGTGTGAGGGTCCTGTAAAATACGACGTGCACTTTTCTTCAACTCGGCTAGCTGTACAATTCATGTTGAAATAATTGTGTTTAGTGTAATTTTGAAAAACCTGGCATGGATTAAGGCCGCTGGAATCAGTAAACACGGAAATGTCATCTCTCATCACAGGAGCAGCGAGAGTTAAAGTTCATTACTGATTTTATTATCGCCTAAACATGCTTGTTGAAGCGTTTTATATATTTTTATTCATTTATATAGCTTTTTATACAATACAGATTGTTTCAAAGCAGCTTTACGGTGATGAAAAAATGATGCATTTTGGCTGTTCAGCTGAAGATCCGTTATAAAAATCATAAATTATGAAATTAGTTCATTTCATCTATAAAGAAGTTCTACAAAAAACTTATGCCATCGTCCAGCTCAGTTCTCAAACAACAGTGTCAGTACAGTCAGATTCATAATATTGTTGAATGTTAAAAGGAATATTTCACTTCAAAATGAAAATTCTGTCATCATTTACTCAAGTTGTTTCAAACCTGTATAAATTTCTTTATTAGGCACAATTCGGAAGATCTTTTGAAGAATGTCGGTAACCAGACAGTTGATGGACCCCATTGACTTTCATAGTAGGACTATTTGGTTACAGGCACTCTTCAAAAGATCTTTCTTTGTGTAGAAGAAAGACATTTATACAGGTTTGAAACAACTTGAGGGTGAGTTAGCGACAGAATTTCCATTTTGAAGCATTTTTTAAGTTAGTGAGAGAAAAATGGAGAAAAAAAAAAAAAACCTTGTGAGAAACCAGGCCAATGAACAGCGCAGCCGCAGTCTCATCCGAAGACGTCATATAACTGACGTCTTGGGACGTCTTTTGACCATACGTCAATATCCGCCTTTTTAGGGCCCCTTTAAATGTCGGTAGATGACGTTATGGGATCCTAACCCTAACCCCAGACCTAAACCTACCCCGTCACCTAACTGACGTTAAAGGTAAAGCGTCAGTTCAACATGACCTCATGACTTTTGCGTAAACGCCAATTTCGAGTCAAGTGGCGTGTTATCTCGACGCATTTTGAGTTATCCGCGTGTATCCGTGTATGTCTACGCCATTAACGTCCGCGTCATTCCGCGTGTCTGTACAAGCCGTCAAATGTCAGAGCAAAACAAAGCAAAATGTCGATCTACATCTGGAGAGCTATGTTTTTTTTTCCTAGAATGGTAAAGGAACAGTCATAAATGGGATTAACCCCAGTGACGGGTAGGTTTAGGGACGGGGTTGAGGTAAGTCATATATTTATATACAGTAATAACGTTAAGTCAACGGTGTTCATAAACACGCTGAAAAGCGATTATGCGTCTTGATAGCACGCCAAAAATGGAAATACGAATTGGCGTGTCATACATACGCTACTTCATGAGATCAGTCTGGTCAGTTGTATGACGGCCCGGGATCGTCATCTACCGACGTTTAA
This sequence comes from Pimephales promelas, assembly GCF_016745375.1. The sequence goes on along the minus strand of NW_024121499.1, from coordinate 6,513,920 downwards.
GGGAGCCCTAAAAAGGCGGATATTGACGTATGGTCAAAAGACGTCCCAAGACGTCAGTTATATGACTTCTTGGGATGAGACTGTGTTACAATGAACGAACACGGTGTGATTATGAATTACGTTGCATCACGGGATCGAATGCATTCAAATATTCATCTATTGATCACCATCGAGGGGGAATAAATTAGATCCCCAGCGGCGATACAATCCCCCTCAGCGAATCACACCCTGGTGTCAAGGTCAATACATCTCCAAAAATATCAGATCATTTGACCTTTTTATAAAGCGGCAAGGCTATTCATGTTGTAAAATATCATGTGGTGTGACTCCCCAATAATGTGTTTACCTTCCCACAAATGCAGGTGTGTGTTTTGGCTGGAGAAATCATCAGGGTTTTCTGAATGTGATATCAAAAACAAACGGCTATTTCACTGCGACAAATCTGAGCAATGCATTTTTTCATGAATCTTTAGAGTATATAACCGATTGAAACTCTAGCCACATGATGTGCAGTGGAATGGCTTCTCTCCGGTACGCAACCTCTCATGAGTTGTCAGGCTTCCTGACTGTGTGAAACACTTTTCACAATATGAGCACTTGAAAGCTCTTTCTCCGGTATGGATTCTCTGGTGCCTTTCCAAATCACTGGTACTAAAAAAGCCCAGCACGTTCACCAATATGTGCTTTCTGGTGGGTTTCCCAAAGTGAACGTGAGCTCGGCTCGTTTTAATGGATCTCCCTGTGTGTTTGAGGTGAAAATCATGCCGCTCTGATCACAGTTCAAGACAGAGTGAGCGCACATGTGATTTTGTAGTCCTCTTGCCTGTGTGAAACTCTTCTGAAAGGTCTTTCTCCAGTGTGGATTTTAATGTGGGTTTTGAGTCTTCCTTTACGTGTGAAACTCTCTCCACACTGTTCACATGTGAACGGCTTCTCTCCAGTGTGGATTCTCATGTGCGCAGTAAACGTTCCTCGACGCGTGAACCCTTTCCCGCACTGGAGGCACGCGAAAGGCTTTTTCCCAGTGTGGACTCTCATGTGCGTCTGCAGTCTTCCTTTATGGGTGAAACTCTCTTCGCAGTGACGGCATTTGAACGGCTTTTCTCCAGTATGAATTCTCAAGTGTGTCTTGAAGGCTTCTCTACGTGTGAAACTCTTTCCACACTGAGGGCATGTGAACGGTTTCTCTCCGGTGTGGATTGACATGTGATACTTGAGGCTTCCGTTCACCGTGAAACACTGTCCACACAGGGAGCAGGTGAAAGGCTTTTCTCCAGTGTGAACTTTCATGTGCCGTTTAAGATATTGTTCACATGGGAAACTCTTCCTACAATGAGAACAGGTGAAAGGCTTTTCTCCCGTGTGAATTCTCATGTGGCGTTTAAAGTTTTGTCTCGCAGAAAAACTCTTTCCACACTGCGCACAGGAGAAAGGGTTCTCTGCGTTGTGAATCCTCATGTGGCGATTAAGGTATGTTTTACATTGGTAACTGTTTCCACACTCGGGGCAGGTGAACGGCTTTTCTCCAGTGTGGCTTCTAATGTGCATTTGAAGTCTTCCCATAAATGGGAAACTCTTCTCACACTGAGTGCAGTTGAAAGGATTTCCTCCGGTATGAATTCTCATGTGTGCCTTCAGGTTTCCTTTAGTAGTTAATCTCTTTCCACACTGAGGGCAAGCGAAAGATTTGTTGGCTTCTGTTGATGTTTGTGAGGAATTCGGTTCGGTGTCCGAGCAGCTCGTATCATTTTCTCCACTTGCGAAATGATGAGGTTTCTGATACTGATGCTTCTCCTCCACTTCGTTCAGGTCTTGACGTTCCCCTCTGAGTTCCTTTTGATCTAAAATCAATATAAACTTGTGAATACGATGGTGAAATATGAAAATAAATTAAACAAGCCTGTTATCTGTTTCATATACTACCATTACTACAATCAAAAAAGTTGTGTCGCGCGTGTTAATTGCGCATTTTTAAATGCGTCAGTCTTTTTTCTATTAATTTCTTTAAATTTAAATCCTTCAAAATCTGGTAAAGTGGCTGAGGTACATTAAGTGAATGTTTGGAAACCAATAAATGAGTCATTGACGATATCAATATGTTTTTGTATTCAAGGTGCAAGGAGCATGTATAATTTTTTTGCTTGATGGTTAAACCAAATTACATTTTTCATGAAATAATAGTTTTTCAAAACCACAAGAACTTGGCACATGTGTCCTTTTCATTAGAGACTCTTAGTTGTAATTTAACCAGAGTGGTTTGATAAACCATAATCTAAGAAAAAAAAATTATTGACATTATACACATCCTCATATGTCTTTATGCCACCCCATTAATATTGGTCATAATAAATGTTTTGTAATTATTGAAACAATTAAAAACAACTTTCATTTCCAAAAAAAAAAAAAACTGTAACCCATATTTTGTGCAAAAACAACACCATATGATTTATACAAATAATAATTTTAACACCCAAGAAGTAACATGGTTTGAAACAGTAACTCATGCTAAAAGAAAAATATTTTACACTCTATTATATGGTAAATATAACTTAGGCTTAATGAATTAACTGCGCACCAGCACTTTGTCACTGACAAGACCATATCATAAGAATGACAAGTTCTCTGAAAATAGGTTGCCATAATATTCATAATTATCAGGAATCATTAGTGAAGAATCAAGAATGTCCACAAACCTGTTTTATCCTTTGAATCTTCATGTTTCATTCTGTTTGCTTCTGGATAACCTTCACTCTCCTCCTTAATAAAAGACATCTTTCAACAGTAACGTTATGTCACAGATTTCAGCTTTTGTTTGTTCCTGCTTGTTTCGAAGTGTGTCTTCACGTCGCCTGAATACTTATATACGCACTAAAAGTAAATGTTACGCAGTTAAAATAATGTACGCACTATAGAATGTGGAATAAGGTTGAGAAAGTCAGAAACTGGACATTCCTACTTGATATCTCCGTCTTGAATGTTTACCATTCTATCCCGCCATTTGTAATGACGTCACGCCACCGTCGAGGATGCGTCACGATACGGAGGCGTGGCTTGACAGCATCTGCTTTGACTCTGTTCAAAACTACTGTAATATTTCCCAGTCCTTTAGCATCAACGAATCAGTCTGTTAATATAGTAGCACATCACATAAATAATTGGAATATTTCGATGTATTTATTTATTTACTTTGGTACATTTGAACTGTACATCCAAACATAAAACATTTGAAAAACTCACTTCTTAAATGTTTATGTTAAATAGCTACGTGAAAGGTATAAATGTAAATGAAGTGTAAATGAGTTTTTTTGTCCTGTTATTTTTATCTTTTGTTTTCTTCTCTTTACAATGAAATTTATTTGTATCTATATAATTTTTATATATGTATTTATTTTATAGGCTACACCTACATTTACAAAAAAAATAAAAAAAAATAAATAAAAAATACGGGACCTTGTCAGAAATTAGCATGTGTTACTCAAATGTTACATGATCTAGTCATGATTTGTGCAACCAAACACTGAAGTCATTTCAAGCGTTTGATATTTTTGGTGAGCTTTGGTATACTTTTAGAAAATGTCTTTAGAAGTATGTAATAACATTTGAGTCATTACTAGCCTATGTGAACAGGGCTTAAGCCTTCGCAATCTTCCTCCGAGTCCACACTTTCGTGACGTAAAGCTGCTGTTCATAAACAACCAAAAATGACAAATGGGACACACTACGGTCTTGTGGACTTCACAGAACTTAATGAAGTGTGCCATTTGGGACAGGGCCCAACTCACACTTGGGTGTGAAAATGATTCAAATGTTTTTTTGTTTTTTTTTCTACGTCATTAAGAAAACACATGTGAGAAATGACAGTGGAGATGATTTAGCTTGTGTATGTGTGAGAGTGCACATGCAGTGTAATTGTGCAGAGTGAGTGCTATCAGAGCGGCAAATGACTATCCACTCTCTCGGACCGTGGCAAACGTGCCCAGTGTGAAAGCCCCCTGAGATTCATAAAAAAAGGTCATGTTAATGCCATCAGATCTGGTAGATACTTGCAGGGGACCACAAGATGATTTCACATCCACAAAAAACATTTGGGTCAATATTGAGACCATTTTGGTCCCAACTGAAAAAGAATGCAATTCACAATGACTTGAATATACCTCTTTTATGAGCATTTTTTTTTTAAATTCATCAATTAAAACAGTAATATTGTGTGTGTGTGATAGCAAGATTTACGGTAAATCCAGAGGATCACTTAAATCATTATAATTCTTGCCTTGGTCGTACTTTGAGGTGGGATTTGTCGTCAAAATTAAAGTGACGAAGACACCAATGTATATTCAGGTTGTTTCAAAAAAAAATTTGTAGAAACTTTTAAAGTTATATAACTGTCCGCAGTTACCATCAAGCAGACGATAAAGTTCATCTGTGTAAATTGAATCCTTTTAAGACAAACAAGTGGTCTGTCTGTATGTCTGTCTATTTAGTCTATCTGGTTTCAATTAAATGTATTAGATAGATTAACATTGAGAAATAAAAAAATATATATGGATTTGTATGTGATGCTTTGTCATGCGACCAACATGTAAATGACTCATACGATATGCCAAATGCATAGCGTAAATACTGCTTCTTTTGAACAAATGGATCAAATTCAAATTCGCATTGCATTTAAATTGACTACTGGTTGAATTAAAACTGACAGGCCCACAGTTATAATATTTAAACACACACACAACACGGTGGCACCCTGAGAGATGTAGGCCTACACATTTAATATGTCAAATGCAATAGCCTACTGACTGATTAATTGCTTTCATTTTGCACAGCCACTGAACAAATGCTAAGTTATGCACTGCATTGTTGTTTTTTTCTCTGCCTTTGATAGCTAACAACAAAACATTCAAAACATTTCATCTCCTCCCTGTCTTCTAAATCCATTCCCTGGCTGTTTATATATATTTTGTTTAGTTGGCACCAACTTTGACATGAAGTTAACTTATGTGTCTCATGGAGGTTATAATGGTCATGTATGTTCTAACATCCAGAAAAAAAGAAAGAAAAACTGATTTAGAACAAGAAACACAAAATTTGGCTTCACAGCACTGAATGAATTCAATAACTTCAGATTAAAAAATTGGACCGTAGTAGCAAACCCGAGCAGATCGATCAATATTTGACCTCCATGAGAATCATAAGTTGATATGGCAAAGCCAGTGTCGACTAAACAAATTAAAGCTGTTCAGTCACTGTGGCAGTTTGTAGACCAACCTGGAAGACTAATTGAATTATAATTCATGACGACTTCACTCTGGAATTATCTGAGATTTTTATTATTATTGATTTTTTCAATGTATTAGTAAAATGTCTTAGGCAAGCATCACTGTTAATACTGGTCAACCATATTTCTGCTTGTTTTGCTGTTACTTTTCGCTTACAATTCATACATTGTAATACATTCATTGTTAATTTCTAAAGTAATTTTTTTTCACAAAACAGGATCTAATGAGATAATTAACAAAACACACCTGAACTGAAACTCAAATCAATTAATAACTAACTTTACACGTTACCGTTTTAAACTAAAAATGTAAAACTTTTTATACGTTTGGGCCGTTCATTTAGGCTATGTTTAGACGGAAACGATCTGAAGAGAAAATGCAAAAGTGGCGTTGCGTTATCACTTTTTATTCTACGCATTATTCAACGCATATTCTGTACATATGGTGACGCAAAAGTGTGTGAAATTCGATGTAGTATGCACTCCAGGCAGCTAGGTGGCAATGTGAAGCACTGCCACACAACAACACTGTTTAACTGACTTTTGCATTTTACCAAGCGGCAACATTCTAATCTGAAAAATGAAGCCTACCCAGAAGTGCGAAAAACTGCAATACATCTAAAATCTGCTAGAGGGAGGTCCCAAAAGGGAGCAAACGTCCATAGACCCCATTTTAAAATGTCCGTTTTCACAGCATACATTCATGCTTTTACAGTTTGGTCCCATTGACTTTTATTGTAATCTTCAATATGTTCCGCGTGCCTGACAACTGTGAGGGAGGTGAATTTTTTTTCGAACTCGATCATATTTAGATATAAAATGTATGACAAATAAGGGCGGTTAACTTTGATTGACAGCTGATAACGGGCTGCGCCGAGTGAAATTTGACGTCTCAGCCATGATCTGACACAACACATCATACCACCTCTGTATCCTTTCTGAACATTTGTATTTTGTATTTTCCAAGATTTTCCAAGATGGCGCTGACCATACCCCCCATAAACAGCCTCAAAACTGAAAAAAAAAAAAAAAAAAAAACAGCCTCAAAACTGTTCTTCTGTTGGAGAAACTGTTCTCCACTGTGTGACGTCACAGACGCTTTGTCCATATTTTTTACAGTCTATGGTTTTTACCCTATAGACAGGAACACGACATTGGAGCATTTTTAAGATTTCCACTCTTTGGGGTGGTTTCACTTTTTTTTTTTTGCGTTTTTAAGCCCCCAAAACGCCGTCACCATGTAAACGAAAGGCACATCTGCTAAAATATTTTTACGTTTTCACCCTCAAGCATTCTCGTGTAAACAGGGCCGGAAAGCACAAACTTTTTAAAATGGGTTTCAAAGTGCAAGTTTTTGAAAACAGTCTCTATGTAAACAACGAAAAAGCAAATCTTTGAAGACAATGTGTATTACGTGTTGAGTCTATAGTGTTTCATCGCCATCTAATGGCCTGGCAGCAGAATACAACTTTTTTAGTTGTTTTTTTTGATTCGTGTGAATGGGGATCGTTTTGACAATGGTGTCGTCTGAATGCGGAAAACTCAAAGGAAAAACTTATCCGGTTTAAGCATATCGCTGTCATGTAAACGTAAACAGATCAACAATAAACTCTACACATGAACAATCAAACTCAACACATGACAAATTTTGTAACAACTGAATGGAGATTATCAAACTATCATAAGATTTGTGCGTAATTGACAGCACAAAAGAACGTGGTCAGGCTTATTAATAAAAATTCTGTCAGAAAATAATAATAATTGTATTAAAAGCCACAAACAAACATTTCCAAACAGTTTTGTTGCTGTGGTGCTTTTTGCAGGATGGGATAGTCCACTGTCCTGAATGAAAATCCTTTTATTTCCGAAGGCACTATCCTTATTTTTATATCAGAGCAAAAAATGATCAGTTGTAAACGCCACATATCCTGCAGAACTCATTTTGACAACCCGAGAGACCCCTAAAGGGAGCTTCCATCTCACTTCCCAAATATTACGACCTAAATCATCACCCACGAGCTCTTCCCCGCAGTCTTGTTGGAACGTGGTGGCCTCTAACCAACCATCCAGAAATCCATCTATCTCTAGACATTGTAGTACGGCATCCGTTGGTCAATTATTTAAAAATGAGTGTTCATGTATTTCTACATCCACTGTTAATGTTTTTGGTTAGAGGCGGCTGAGTTTCTTCTAGAGGAAGAGAGAATGTGAGGCGAAGTGATGCCAACGTAGTAGAAGAGAAAAGAGACTTCACAAACTCTATCAAAAAGCTAAGGGAAAAAAAACTCAAACTCATTTCTCGGTCTGTTTGTCCATGTATTATTCTCTTTTCTCAATTATCATAAGTCTTTCAGCTGTAAAATAGCTCTCTATATCGTGTTCCTTCACACTTTGACTTCATTTTAGCTTCACTGATGACGGGAGCAACTAAAAGGTCTGAATGACCACAAAGGACACACTTTAAGACTTCCTGTGTCTTGAATGTTCAGCCTAATTTGATTTACTCAGCCTGACAAACCAAATCTTTATTACTTTATTTTTCTTTGGTAGAACACAAAAGGAATTTTCAAAAATATGATATTTTTAACTTGAAATATTCACAAGTCACACAAACTGCTTTTATTTTTACAATTTTAGCAGTTATGTTCTATGTATGGACTCTTATGTTGATTTTCCTTTGGTTCCCATGTTTCCTTCAGGTGCTTAGTTCCTCTTCCCTCTTACACTCTAAAAAATGCTGGGTTGTTTTAACCCAACTTTGGGTCAAATATGGACTAACCCAGCCGTTGGGTTAAATTTTTACATTACATTTTTAACCCAGCATTTTGGGTTTGTCCATATTTGACCCAAAATTGGGTTAAAACAACCCAGCATTTTTTAGAGTGTACTCTTAAAGGAACACTCCGACTTTTTTGACAGCTCTTTACAATAAAACGAACACCCATGACTGTAGTGATTGCTGACTCTATACTACAACTCTGAACGAACTTTCTGCTCCTCACCATGGTGCGTCTCAGGTGTTGCGGTAATCACTCCGCCAAAGTAAATGTGCTTCGCCTTTTGAGAATATAGTTCCCAATATTTCGGCTAAAAGATGGTTGTGTCTCATACGACCTTGTTATTTGTACACTCTGTGACTATATAAATCACAACATGTAAATAGGAATTATTTATTTGGGATTAGTGTGCTAGCTGTATCCATTTACATCCAGTCTTTGTGCTAAGCTAGGCTAGCGATGGGTGCGCCAGACAGAGTTACAGCATGAAAAGGGTATGTATGGACTTATCTAACTCTGGGGGATATGGTGAATGAGCTAGCCTTCATTTTGGTTATTTTTGTCCTGTATCGTCTTTACATGAAGCTGTTACGTGAATACTGATTCTTGCCTTCTGGATTGCCTTCTTGTTTTTTTGTAAATAAACAAAATTTGCCGAAAAAGAAATGCTCTGCTCATCTTCCCAGGCCTGCATCGTGACACTCACTTTCCATAAATGGAAAAGAACAGGAAAGCTGATACCTCCACGGAACAGGTTTGGGATGATATATGGGTGAGTACATTTTCATTTTTGAGTGAAATCTACTTAGGTTCCCATTTAAATGCTGTCCTAATGTTAATGCCTTGCTCTTTCTCTGTAATCATGTCTTACACTCCGAGAGAACTCATCAAGTGCTTTGAGATGACAGTCTGCATCATGCTAACGGCAAAGACAGTCTGTATTCATCGTTACAAACCTTCATCTGAATTCCTCATAATGCAGATATGATAATTTCATTCCAACTACCAGAGTGTGTCTGTGAGCACAAGCTCTTACCTAAAGGAAAAGTTCAGCCCAAAATGAAAAATTTGTCATCACTGTTGTTCCAAACTCTTGTGACTTGACTTCTTCAATAGAACACAACATTTACTAACAGCTTGCACCAGCACAAACCCTCTGTTGATGTTAAATAAAAAAAAAACGGTGTCAGGATTTCCTAAAGACAAGCAGTGAAAAATTTGAGGTTTTGCCTTAGGTTAGGGTTAGCCCTTTCGGACGCAAAATATATGGTCAGAGAGTATCTAAATAAATCAAGCAACACAATTTACTAAGGTTTACGGTAGTTAAATTACTGGTATTTGCACCCATATACGTTGATGCCACATTAATTTGCTCCAGACACGTCAACATGTCCGCCATATTGGAATGGTCAACATTTAGTTTTCCAAGATCCCTCAACATTGTGCTTCCAGTTGGTGTAAAAACTTCAGAGATATTCCCATTAATATTTACCTTTTTTAGCTCATCAGGGTGACTAGGAACATTGAATTGTCCAGTCATCATGACTTTTTGTTTCACAGGAGTTTAAATACAAGTAAGCACAAAGGCCAAATTCCTTTAATCATCCATCACAGTGAGTAAAACCAAAGAATATACAGTAGTTCTGATGTACATCAAAAGATTGTGTTGACCATCACAAAATAGAAAGTGGATGTAAGAAAATAGCTAAAGAATTGAAAATTCCCATTTTGACCATCAGGGCAATAATTAAGAAATTCCAATCAACTAAAAGATGTTAGAAATCTGCCAGGAAGATGTGTGTCTATATTGCCTTAATGGACGGTGAAGGTGAACGTTTTAGTAGCCAAAGACTCTTCAAGGATCACAGATGGAGAATTGCAGAGATTAGTTGAGTCTAATCAATTAGTTGAGTCTGACATCACCACATGTTGTTGGGGAGGGTTTCAAGATAAATCCTCCTCGCTCATCCAAGAACAAACTCCAGCAAACTTAGTAGTCAGACATGACTGGATCTTCAAACGGGACAGGCTTCTGGTCAGACGAAACTTAAAAAAGAGCTTATTGGCAGCAAACGTACTAGATGGGTTTGGTAGACATGAGGATAAAAAGTACCCCCTGTGTACAATTTAATAAACCGTTGAATCTATAATGTTGTGGGCATATTTTTCTGCTGGAGGTCCTGGACTTCTTATTCAGATACATGGCATTGTGGATTCTATCAAATATCAACAGATAAAAAAATTCTCTGCTAGAAATCTTATAATGGGCCATGGTTGGATCTTCCATCAGGACAACGATCCAAAACAAAAATTTGTTTAGGATCACAACATGAAGCTTCTGCCATGGCTGTCCCAGACCCTGACCTGATGTGTGGAGGGAACTGAAGAGATGAAGCACCAACATGGATCTGGGAATCTGCAGGATCTGGAGAGGGTCTGTATGGAGGAATGGTCTCTGATCTCTTGTCAGGTGTTCTCCAAACTCATCAGGCATTATAAAAGAAGACTCAGAGCTGGTATATTGGCAAAAGGAGATTGCAAAAAGTATTTAATAAAAAGGTGCCGATAATTGTGGCCAGCGTGTTTTTGAGAAAAACATTTATTTCATAATGTGATTTCCACCCCACTTTCAATTCTTTTACTTCAATGAAAGGTTAAAATATTGCCAATTTTTTGAATGAAAGATCAAAAGGATAAACAATTCAGATTTATTTTGTACAGCCAGTTTTGATCATATTTACCAGGGGTGCCATCAATTCTGACCATGATTGTATGTATTCTCAGACTCATCAATCAAATTAACTATTACATCCATGAAATCATACATCATAAACAATAAAATTGTCCAAAACGCACATTAAAATAGCAGACTCTATTCTTAATTAATTCAATTTGTACACTAAGTACACTCTCCTCCAGGCCAGAACAGTTTAGCTTAATGGCCTCATTCACAAAAATGAATCTTTAATTCTTTTTGTCCTGCTTAGGCACTCTATAATGATGGTCTGATGACTAAAACTCAGTTCGTAATGTATGGTCAACAGTACAAAGAAAAACCTGGCCCTTCTTAAAAACATAATTTTGTAAAATTTTATCAAGTGACTAGATGGGAACCTCCTATAGTCAATCACCATGTCCATGTCCTTTGTTTCATTAGCATTAAGCTGAGGAGAAATCAATCCCACCACAACACAAAATCCTCCACGACAGGACCATGCTTCAGATGGTAAAATCACTGAGTCATCCGCATACTTTATAATATGACTGTTCTCATACCTAGTCTGGCAATCATTGGTATACATGATAAATGGGTTACATAGGCGTGTTTGCAGTGCACCATTGTTTTAACCATAATTATCCGCTTGGCATGTTGCAATAGTTGCACAGCTCACAGAAGAACATTAGCCAAAGTTTTTTCAAATATTTTCAAAAATGAATGTGTGCATTTCAGAGTTTTAGCTCGATGTAACTTCATTCAGAAAAGATCACAGCATGGAAACAAATTTTGTAGATGTTTGAAGCTGTTTTCTATATCACAGATATGTCATATCTAATAACAAGCCCTACACAGATGAAAGCACAAAAAGATAGTTTGGGCACCTCCATTTTACAACAAAGCTCAAATCAAATGGATGGCATGACTCTGGTGCCTTTGAAGTCTTCAATGTATTGATTACGGATGAAATATCATTACAGGTGTTTGCCAGTAAGGAGATCCTCACAAGCTCCCTGCGCCACGATTTGGACCCATGTCCCTGCTGACATTTATCCCTGTTTAGTATGCAATGATGAACACTCAGATAATCACACTTCACCCTCACAATCACAACATTCATTAGAAATGACCTTTGCGAGTGACAATTAGCCAGGAAGGCTCTATTGTCAAAAAACAAAAATCCGAGTTATCAACGATTTCGAGGAATCAATATTTGAGTCCATTACTGGAACCCGACCGCTCTGTGTGAGCAGAACGAAACAATCAACTGAATTAAAATCTAATATGCCAAGATCATTACATAAAAACCAGCTCAACAAACATGGATAACACCAATGTTGTCTTCATTAATTCATAATTGGGGCATTTTGTTTGTTACAGTGCTTCCAGGTTTTATGGTCTTTCCATTTACTTTTCTGTTGGTTTTGGTCTTTATGTTCCACTCTTGTTTAACAGTCTCGGGTTGGAACAACATGAGGGTGAGTAATTACTAACGATTACGGTATGGTACGGTTCGGGACGGTATGCTTTGGCGCTTTTCCACTGCATGGTTCGGTATGGTACGGCTCGCTTTAAATGGTACCACCTCTGTTGAGGTTCCAAGCGTACCATACCGATACTAAAATGTGACGTGAACACACTGCAGATCACTGATTGGTCAGACAGAATTTGCGAGACATTAAACCAACCCGCTAGATTTAAAAAGCCAGTAACAGCCACCGCTGTAGCACCTGTTTTAAAACTACTTGCTTGACTTGCTTGAAGAAAAAAGAAAGAAAACTTCCAAAAAATAAATAGCTGAATCGTGGTCAGTGGACGAAGGGTAAATGTTCCTCTCGTTGGTTGCCATCCGAGGAGCAGATAAATTATAACGATCAGAATATAATCCTACCCACTTTGAAGCGGTACTAACTGCAGTGGAAAAGCAAACCGAACTAAAGCGAACTGAGCCGTGCCGTGCCGAGTTGCACCACGCAATGGAAAAGGGAACCGTACTGAGCCGTACCAGCAGTAGAAAAGCTCCATAACAGAACTTTAGCGTGAACTAACCCTTTAAAGGGGTCATTAACTGGCTTTTTAAATTTCATTATATTGTTGTCAGAGGTCAACTTATGACGTTCGCTTGGTTTTTGCATTCAAAAACATCAAAATGAATTGGCTATTTTTTGAGCCTATATCTGAAAAACTCTCGGTTTTTATGGGCGTCTCGCACTGAAGACTGGGAAGTAAACGCCCACTGCTGTGACTGGATAACAGTTTTGCGTATTATAATGAGTTTCAACTCACCCATTGATGCACTTGGGGGAAATTGTTTTGAAAATGTCCACTGTTGTAAATGATGTCGCCCATACATGTTCGACCAAGAGTCCGTGTGTTGCACCATTCCTGTCGGATCCAATATAGACAGCACAGCACCGTTCTTTACTCTTAATCGGTCTGCAAATCCAGTCTTGTTTACAAAACAATCCTCAGTGAAATGAAGCGAACAGACGGTTTTACCCTCATCAGCTGGAACGTCATTAAAAATAAAGTTTATCCTTGCAGTCCTATTGGAATCCAGAGGAAGCTTATGGAGCGACTGTCTTCTTCCACAACCAGGCACCACACAATATTTTGTTTTGCTCGGTAGCTCGATCCGGTTTGTCATCACAAGGTAGGCCTATGTTATTTAGGGTGGGCGGGGCTAAACCGGCCGTGTTGAAGTAGGCGTTGATCTTCTTCTGCGGGGGTGGTGTTTTATCCTCTTTGACGTCATAGTTCCCCACTTGAGCCTTGTGTCAATAAAAGCTTTTATTGGACTAACAAGGACGTTTTCAGTTCTGAAACTTACATGATATTCTTATAATATGATGACCTCTTGTCAAAAGGTCAAGGAAATTTTTATTTCTCAGTTCATCACCCCTTTAAATATGCTATATTGGTGATCAAAAATTAGTTTTGAGGTATATAGTTATGGGCTACAGGGAGACTTTAAATAATTGAACTAGTCAGTGTTACCCTAGACAACCATGTCCATGAGAGTGTGCTTGGCTCAGAAAATACTTATTAGATGAAACGCAGAGACACGTCCAGATTACAGCCCAGACGCCGCTGATGAGTACTAAGACCTCTGGACTGCCAATAACATGATTAGTGACCCTCCTTCTGGTCACATTGACTGTGCTATTAATGTGTGTGTCATTTTCTTGCTCTCTTCTACTCTCCTTTAGGTTTCTGCCATTGGCTCTCTTAGTTTACAATGCGACATCGACTATGCCAGAACAATAAAAAGGCTATAAAAACGATAATGATAAAATAATAAAAATTAAGCGTTTGTGTACCATGCATGTCAACAATTTGACAATCATTTAGAAGGTAATACTCATTTTATTTTTAGTTCCCGTTTTAATTAGTGAAGTCAGTGATTTGAACAAACAACTAATTTGACTCGAATTCGGCATATTCAAAGTAGAATAAGCTCTTCGGCAAAACATTAGGACTGCTATCTGGTCTTTTAGTCAGAAAAGATCTTGAATGTGTGCTGTTGTGCCAAAAGTAGTTTTCTACTAAGGCAAGAGGATGGCGTTGGCACATATCTGTCTTCTGGTCGTTAAAATCTCATTAGTGATGTCCTGACAGGAATTTAATGAGGATGGGCTGGTCTGCTTTAGAGGGTTCAATTTAGAAAGGCTGGTGTCTGCGAGGAACCAGATTTACAGCCAAAATAACATGAGAATCTCCTGCGGTGCGTCTGAAATCAAGTACTGTCTGAATAGGTACGACACTTGAATTTGGACTTAAAGTGTGTTCAATATAGTAATGTGGATAGTATGAAAGAAATTTGGAAGTACTACATCCGCCTTGTTGTTAGCACAGTTAGCACAGTCCATCTGGCGCCGGGCCTGTATAACGTTAATTGCTCGAGTCGATGAATTTGATGTCTCGTATCTCCTGCAGGTAAATGGCTCATTTTTTTAATTAAAACGATCTGCTGTAGATGAAGTTGGGGCTTCTCGGTGAAGGTGACTTCTTATAGATAAGTTTATCATTTTTTACATCATTCAATCTCTCATTAGTCAATGTGACTTTTAGTTGGCGTAATCGCTTTTATTTTTTTACTGCATACAATATACACCTCTTTATCTGCATTGCTTTTTTTGTATAATAACCACAAGCAGTCCTCTCTGAATATCTCCTCCTTTTTCTCTCCACACACATAAGGGCTAACTCACATTAAATTCTAATGGCTGGATTATATGGGCACCCAAGAGCAGCATGTCCCATTATTTCCTCCATTCTCAAAGATATATTCAGCAATAACCAGCCATTACTGGGAATTAGGGGACCTGCCTTCCGGCTGTCACACACAATGTCCATTGAGGGAGGCTGATTACTGGGTTTATTAGTTCACTTTATGAGATAGTCCGAAAATGTCTTGGGATTGAATGGTGGAAATGAGATACTTAAATTGTGATTTTCTGCTGAAAATTGTGTAAATATGTAATACAGGTCCCACTTACGCCTGAATTGCCTTAAATACATTTCTTTGAGAAGCATCAACAATCCAGAATCGTGCCGTTCTTACAGAAGAAAATATACTTGAGTTGAAATTATTGTGAATTGACTGAGGCTTGGCCTTTGTTGCATCAATTACATGGATCAATGGGTTCCCTTTTTCAATGGGAACTCACACTGTGTCTGAATTAGATGCTATGGGGAATGCCTCCAATGTGACTGGTGTCTGAAGCACGTGTGTAACAAGCAGGACAGGGCCGAGAGCCGAGGGAACGGAGCGTGAGTGCTAATGAGTGTCATCTGCACGCCACACTGGTCTTGAGTCTCACGGAGGAGCTCCGGAAGGAGAAAAGGAGGAGTGATGACATCAAGCTCGGCTGAGGAGAGTCTGAGCAGACATGGACGCTCGTGGCGGTGGGTTGGAGTGACTTGCCGGAAGGGAAAGACGAACTTGCTGCAATCCGCCTGGGATGTGGAGGGACGGCTACCGTATTAGAGGGAGCGGAAGAGTAGCAGCTGTTTGCCTGAGGCTGGAGACATGATGGGGAGGAGCAGGGAACGGAGGACTCACTGCCGGGTGCCCAAAGCTGGAGGAGCCGTTGACCATCCACCAGGGGGCGGAGGAGTCAGAGGGCCGTCAACAGAGGGGTATCCAGCGCTACAGCTAGGCGCTCCGCCAACTGAGGAGTTGACCAAGCTGGTGGAGAACCAGATAGCAGTGGATACCATAGGTGTGTGGATACCATAGGTCTCTATACCAACATTTATCTCTTGGGTTTCCCAGATAGCTATTTATTCAAAAAATATAAGCTGTCTCAATTCAGAGGCTGTATCCTTCATAGGATCTAAGTGAGAGGAGGTCGAACCGAGTGTCATTAAATGGGCCAATGGAGGATTGCTTTTGTCACCAAGCTGCCGTTGACAAGTAATGTTTGTACTGGACTTTTTTGAAAAGTTATATATAACCTGAAAGTCCGCGTCAAGGTCCAAACCAAAATTCACGTTTTGATACATTTTATACTTTCAGAAAGTTTTGGTTTGGTTTCACACTGCAATTATGCGAGCGCACTAAAGAACTTTACGCGACATTCTTGCGTCTTGTCGTCATCATCTATGTGGGCTGCATCTTGACATTGATTGGTTTAGTAAATGGACGTGCGTCTGACGTCTGCGTGTTGTCAATTCGGCGGGTAACTTTGACAACATTAACAGACAGACGCATATCGTTGCAACTATATTGTTATTTTTATGCCATTACATGCAGCACCAACTATACACAAGGCTAGTTCAAATTCACCAAATGAACGTCCTCAACATTTTATCAACGCCGGCAGGAAAGGAGGAGAAGATTGCAAGTTGACTTCTTATTATATCATAAGACCATAGTTCAATTAAAAACCTCCAGAACTTCCTGTAAAAGGTCTGAAAGTTTGACCTGGACCGAGACTACCTCTTTTCGTCGGACCAAATTTAGTTTGTTTCACACCTGTAATTTTGATTCGGACCAAACTGAAAAGTCCGATAGTCCAGACCAAACAAGGTAGGTGTGAAAGGGCCCTAAGTGTCTGAAAACAAAACCTGGTTCACAATCTTTCTAAATTTGTTCACCGTGGTCCAATTTATAATAAAGATTAAAACATTATCTATAAAATCGCATCTTATTAAGATTTATAAAACAGTAAGTTCCAGTTCTTGATTCTTATTGGTCAATCTGATTGGTCAATCACTTCGACCACTCTTAGCAACTTAACCATATGTTTGTTCTCATTGATATTGTTCACTGAAGGTTATGGAGTAGAGTATTGTGAGAGATCAGGTAAGTGAGTGGACGATACCTGCATTTACAGTATATATACAATTTTTCCTCAGATCACTCCTATATTCGTAATAAAGAATCAGTTTCAATGTCTGCACGATATCTTGTCCTTTTAAGAGTTAAGGGGTTTCCTGTGCCCTCAAGTCATTTGTCAGTTGTGTCTTGAGTTTCAGTCCTTTTAATATAAAAGTCTTCTCTCCTGACAGACTCATAAAGACAGTCTTTGTTTGTTGTCATCTAATGGCAGAATAATGTGACCATTGACAGGGACTATTTTTTCCAGTGGAAGGAAGGCTTTTAATGATTTTACTTCATGAAAGTTGCAATGATACACAATTTTTTGGCTTTAATATTTGTAATGTGTGCTAACCCTTTTATAAAAGCAACAATTTGTTTTTATGATTTGTCTTACGCCATATGACATTTCGTTGACTCGAAATACTACGCACATGGCACCCTTTAGCGTCAATATAACACACACTGTTATGGGTAGGTTTAGGTCTGGGGTAGGGTCTGCGTCTCATATTGACGCTAAAGGATGCCAGTCACCAACGTATATGACGCCTTGGCTTCTGCGTGTTATATTGACGCTAAAGAGTGCCATGTGCGTATAGTATTTCAACAAAATGTCATTTGGTGTCACCTATATGACGCCAAAGGATGAGAACGGGCTCAATTGGGACAGCTGTGAGTGCCGCATTTGGCCTTCGAATGCAGCTTTTGAAAGACGCAGCCTCTGAATTGGGACACAGCTATCGATTTTCACAATCAGATCTTTAACATATTATAATGTTGGCTAAGTACAAGAGCATGTACAGGTAGAGCCATGATTTGCCGGCCACAGATGACGGTGGCGCTGAGAACCAACATCTCTTCTACTCTGATCCTCTGAAAAATGTGAGCCTGACTGGATTGGTTCAACCTGGATCCTGTATCCTTGACTCTGTTGAAACCCTGATTCAGACCACATTGTAATCCCTTGAATGAATGAAGGTTTTCAAATACCTCATGGATTACATATGCATACTTGACAGCTGTGTGCTTTACACGCGTGCTTTTGACTCTTAAGCAATTGGTTCATATAGCATTCTTAAATGGTTAAATGTTTAGAAAGCTTTCCGGAACAAATGCCTCAAGTCTTAAAAATGATGTGACCTGAAAACATTATACTCTGTGGTGCATTTGTATCATTAACATATAAACAATGTGAAAATCATAAATTATTAAAGAATGCCAAATGGATCTATAATAGCCTACCTGGAGACATGGAAATGCATGATTTGAAATCTTTGCTTTACTTGTCAGTGTAATTATTATTGAGAAATAGTTATTTACCTTGTAACTTTGTGTTTTCTGACATAGAGAGGAAATTTAAGTATAAAGGGAATTGTGTAAGTTCTTCACCAACCCAAATACAATTACATTTAACAGATCTTGTATAATTTGTAATGGAATATATTTTGAAAGTGTAACGCACCTGTGTGTTATTGCAGTGCTGAAACATTTGGGTTAGGCGACGTCCCGTGATGCTGTGCTGCGTCTGCTCTTTGGCAAGCACAGAGCTTTGTACACAAGTGCTCAATCGTTTTCCAACACCGTGTTTGAATTGTTCCTTTCAAACAGCTTGCCTATAATTGCATCAACATCAGTGAAGACAGCCGACATCTGTTGGAAAAGAAGCACAGAACAAACATGGCTTTTATTGAATTTGTAAACTTGACAGTAAAGAAAAGAGAACGGAGAAGTAGATGTGAACGGGAATTTGCTGATAAGGTGGATTTATAGTCTATAGATGGGGACAACATGAGTTATCCATCATGGCTTATGGAAGTTGGGGCTAGGTGATTAATTGGCGATGTGTGCTGAACGCCATTAGTTATGCTACTAGCTCAAGCACATCGCTATATATTTATAAAGACATTTGCATTTGACTATTTGCCCATTGGGACTGTCATTTTGCTTTACAGTCGGGTACTATTCAAGTAATTAGAGTGATCCGTTTGTGTGTGTCCCAAAAAAACAGATATATGTTCTCTGTCTGAATGCATTTTCTGTATTCAAAACACAAAGGTTTAAACTGAACTTTTAGTACACTGAAAAATGTGTTGTTTAAACTTGAAAAGTGTCCATCTTAAAAGTTGACTTGACTAAACTAAACGTAAAATCGTAAAAGTCAAATCAATATCTAATTTTATTTTGAATATCACCACTGTCATAATGCACATTTGCTCTGTGTCTGATTCTTGCAATCTTTTCCAAAAGCAATGACAAAACTTTAAAAAAAATATTGTTTTTTAGAGAGGTGTTGCTCTCTATTACAGTAATTTCCACTAATCCTGCTTGTGGTAATGCCAGTGGTAATTTTACAGTGCGTACTTGCAAGTACTGGGTAATATAATGCAACTACGGTTAGGCTCAGGGTTAGGCCCTATTATTCAGTTATTGTTATTACTTTAATAATTACAGTATATATGTGCAGAACAGCACTGTAGTTTTTCACTGTAGCATTTAGTTTATTTACTTACTTTTCTTCTCTTTGAAGAATAAATATATGGGAGAGCCTAATTTTAAAAGTATGATATTTAGACCTGGAAATGTCTTGGAAATCAATAAAATTTTAAAACATGGGCATTTTTGTAATGGATATACATTTTTCTTGGAATGCCAAGCTCTAAAAGATTTTATCTGGAACAAATTTTTAGTAAAAATATTTTTAAAAATCCTTATTCTCATTCCTTATCCAGTTAAATATAAATGACTGTCATGGTTCGGCCTTGGAGTGTCTGTCATATTTGATCTGTGTTTGAGTTTTATGAGTTGGTTTTTGGTCTTCCTTTGTTCCTTTTCCCTCTTTTAGTTACTTCCTATATGGTTACTCATGGTTTGATTAGAGTTTGCACCTGATGTTCATAGTTGATTGGTTAGATTTTGCAGTGTATATAAAGCCTAGTTCACAGTACATGATTTTAAGCCTGATTTGCAAATCTTTGAGCTCGCTGACAGGTCAGGGTGTTCTCGTGTGCAAATCGTGGGGGATTAGCAAATCGCGACGAACGCTCGCCAATCTGTTAGTGTGAAAGAGCCAACAACGCATCAAAGACGCTCGCAGACACGCCGCCAAGCCCAGAAAAATATCATGCTAGATATCCAGAGCTGTCGCACAACTCAACCTCACGTGATGTCATGAGCTACAGCCAATCAGAGCAAGGTGTGGGTTGAGGTTAACGGGTAAAACTGTTTGTTTTTCTTTTGTTTCTATTGTTTTTCCTAGGATGGTAGGGGAAGACTCATAAATGATATTAACCCCTTTGACGGGTAGGTTTAGGGACGGGGTTGGGGTAGGTCCTATATTTATATATACAGTAATGTAACGTTAAGTCAACGGCGTTTATCAACACGCTGAAAAGCGATTATGTGTGTTGATAGCACGCCAAAAATGGAAATACAAATTGGCGTGTCATACATACGCCATTTCATGAGATCAATCTGTGCCTTTAGATCCTTTTCCTCTTCATTATTGCAACCATTTTGCGACATGGAGTCAAACAGGATGATTCATTTTATTTATATTAAAAGTCACTTTGTTAATGCACATTTCATATCACAGGTGCACATTATTCCAAAGAAAATCAAAGTTTGTTTTCGGAATGCATCGTTAAAATGTAACAAAAGCTTCGCCTCTTTATCACAACTTTATTTTAAGTCGCATGGCATTCACATATCAAGTGATTAGCCCAAAAAAATGTCCATCGGTTCCACCAACAAACACAACAAATCAAATCTTGTACTTCAGGGCTATACGTGCTATTGCGATCCTGAGGTCCTCCTCGCTTGGCTCCATTCTGCCATGAGATACTTAGGCCCCGTCCACACTACTGCGTTTTCGTTTAAAAACGGAGAATTAAAACGAATACGATCTCCGTCCACACTAGCGTTTTACCTGCGTATTAGAATTTATCTCCGTCCGCACTAAAACGACTGAAAACGTGGATCACGTGACCATTCACCAACACTGGGCATGCGCGCGCCGGTGTAAACAGTGGTTGGAAAATCAGGGAAAGATACGTCATGACTGATGACACCCAATCATAGAGCCGAGCGTGAGCCTCTGCGTCATCGTTTGTAAACTCCTCCGTTTTGTCTCGTCCACACTAAAACGCCCTCCGGAGATTCAAAACGCAAAACGCAGCTGCAGCGTTTCTAAACTTCTCCGTTTTAGGTCTTCGTTTTTCCCGTTTTAGTGTGGACAGGAGGTGCAAACGTAGCAAAAGGTCTCCGCTTTTAAACGAAAACGCAGTAGTGTGGACGGGGCCTCACTTCTCAAGCTCAACTCCCAAAACATGAATTCAAATCCCACTCAACTTTATTTCGGGTTGCACTCAGAAAGACTTCAAATTACGGAAGTAAATGGGTTGCATGTTTCAAGTTGACTTATAAAATGTCAAACCCAGTACGCCAACTCTCATTTAAACCCAGAACGTTCACTCTCATTTAAATGGGTCACCTTGGCCCATAATTCCCTCTGATTCTCATCTGTCCTCACCACAGCAGAGGGTTCCACAGGCTGAAAACGAAACACCATGCAGAGAAAAAAGAGAGAGAAAGGAAAAAAAAAGCATATTCGAGGCACATGATGATCTATCTTACATCAGTAAAGTGGCATCACATTAGCGTCTTCCTGAGTCCCGTCTTATCTTTGGAGTACCACAGCAGATGCATGTAGATATCACCGCTTGCGGTTCAGTGCCAGGATGTGCTTTATCATCCCAGGAGAAAACGTTGCATTTATCGTCTCTGAATTGCCTCTCTTTTTATCAATAGGAGATACTACAGATAGTGGTGTCAGAATGCAGGTGGTTGATTTCGAGACGGCTGTGCACAGTGGTGCTTTTTCAGGTCAGAGAGAAGAAGGCTGCAGTGTGCAAGCTTATTCAAATTCATAAACAGCAGGATGGAGCATGCAGCAAAGAGTTTGTTGTCAAGTTCGGCATCTTTGTATTGTGAAAACAGGGGAGAGATTAAAAAATTGGGGTTTTATTTTACAATGTCTTTGTTACACGTTACTTGTGAGTAATAACGTTATTTATGCTTAATTACATGCAATTAACCCTAAACCAAACTCTTAAGCTAACCACATCCCTAACGTAAGTGCACATAGTTATTACTTAAATGTATAATTAATATAATTATTACACCGTAACAAGGGCATCTTATAATAAAGGTGTCCATGTTATGTATTTAAGTGCTGTGTATAATTAACTACACGTACTTACTACAGTAAGGTTAGTTGTATGCAAGTATGCATAATTTATAGTTATTACGACAGTAATGTAACGTGTAACAAGGACACTTAAAAAATAGTGTTAACAAATTGTGTTTAAAGGTCACACTATATATTACCGGTAAGCGTCTTTAACTACTGTAAAAAAAAATATTTTCAAGATTTGTTATCACAACATATTTTCTTTTGTCAAATCAACTTAAATAATTCATTTAGTTGAGATAACTTATTATTTTGAGTTTCTGATGATTAAATTAATCTCCTTCATTGTATTAACTTTTTCCAGTTCAATCAACTTAAAATTTTAAGTCAACCAGGTTACTTACTTTTTTAAGTTAAACCAACAATATTTTTTTACAGTGTATCTACTAACATTTAAAATAATAATTTGATGCGTGTACATGCATGTTTTTTTTTACATTGTACCTATATTTAAAAATACATGTATGTAATTACAGCTGTAATTAATGTATCTAATTATTTAATTACACTGTTGACCCTTCCCTTACATCTTAACCAACCCATAAACCTATCCATACCACCAAACCTTTTAAATGTGTGTTGGCAGTGTGTGTACACATGCACCCTAATGATAAAAATCCACCAACTCCTCTATTTTAATCCCCATAAATAATAAGCTGTGTCATAAACAAGACGTTTGCAGATTCTGGGCAAAGTGACATCACTTTGTACAGGCTCCGCCCACTCTGCCGTATTAGCATAATTTCCACTGTGAGTGAGTTGAACTGTCAGCCATTTACGGTGATGTTCTGCACAATAAACTCATCAGTAAGGTTTTGGTCATCATTCGGACGGGGTCCTCTAAAACAGGCTTATACTGATAGTGGATTAAAGCAACATGACAAGTTATAACCGTAATAAGTAAGCTAAACTTTACCTGTTCTATCTCCATGCAGTATTTTCTGGCTTTGTAGGCATAATTGTCCGACTCAAATTCGGGCAATATAGGGCTGAACACCGCTACTGACGTTGTCCTGTTTTGTTGTTGTTGGAATGAGCATAGATATCCACAATAAAGGCTAGATGTCTTACGGCTGAGTTTCTATCGTCATCACCGGCGGCCATCTTGTCACAGGCAAGCTGATGAAAGATGAGTGATCAGCACGAACACAAATACTCTTATCTCGTTGAAATCTTGACGGATTTACAAACGGTTTGGTTTCTTACAAACTTTACTAACGTGGCTGTAATTCTGGATGATTATTTATCCACTTATTATTCATAAGTATGCAGTGTCATAACTACATCTCTGACGTTTATAACAAACCAATCCGTTAGAAAATCGTTAGAAAATTGAGCAAGTTATGGTTATTTAAAAAGTACATGCACCATTAAAACACAATGTTACGAGTGAGCGAGCTGCCTGTGACAAGATGGCCGCCAGGTGCAGACGTTGACCTCCATTGGCCAGCAGCGTGGACTAGATATTTAGCCTTTATTGTGGATATCTATGGGAATGAGCTCTTAAAGCTCAGCCTTCTTCTTTAATGGGGTCAGCAGCAGCTCATTTGCATTTAAAGGGACACACACAAAAACAGCATGTATCTGCTCACCCCCTAAAAGTGGTGATTTTAACATGCTTAACAAATATAACAAAATTATCTGTGGGGTATTTTGAACTAAAACTTCACATAGACAATCTGGATACATCAACGACTTAGGATTTTATATCTTGTAAAAAGGGAATAATAGGTCCCCTCAAATAGCAGCAAAAGTGTTTTGCAATACAATAATAAGTACATTGTGTTCCTTCCTATCAAAGTGCGACCAAATCGAATAATAACCAATTTTAATTACAAAATGTTGAGCTAACTACATCAGTGAAGCACTTTGAGACAACAAAGAAGATACACTTATATAAAAAGTCTTTTAGCTCTCTGCAACAATAAAGTGTATTAAATAAACACTGCATGGACGTTTATGTGATTATCTAAATGAAACGGAAAGAAAATACCTGTGTGATTCTCGGCCTGGCCGTGTTTCCAAGAGGAAAAAAAGAAACTCTAGAATAAAGCTCCGGATCCCAGAAATCAAATGATAATTTGAATATCAATGCAGCAGTTTCATTTATCTGTTGGAGTTACTTCAAATCCTTTTAAAGGAGCAATGTGTGACTTTTAGCGACATCTAGTGGTTCGGTTGCGAGTTTGCACCAGGTTTGCACTAAGGGCTCAGCCCACTGCTCACCCCTCCCTTTCGAAGAAGCTACGGTTGCTAAAACGGGACAAACATCTCGTCGGCTGAGACAGCAGAGAATAGCCAGAGTAAGACAAGAGTGTGTAACATTGTCACTGTTTCTGTACCACAGTCCATTATAAACCACATCATGAATACTGTCTGTTTACAAAGCCATAGTCAGGTGAGGATCAAGGGTTTTAATATATAATTTAATAAAATAATAATCAGCTGATTGTCTCACAAACGTAACCAGCAGCACATTTCTCCACACATACTGTAGCAAACCCATAATACAGCGAGGGAGCAGCTATATAGTTTTTCTAACAAGGTAGTAATAGTTTAGCTGTCTAATATGAGCTGTTACTGTGGCTGAGCTGGGACGCGTCTGCATGAGTCCAAAGGTCGGAACTGCGCGCGCTGTTACAATCATGTCATCTCCGCATCCCATAGATACTATTTACTACACACAATAGGCTTTTTTTCTCTGATTTTTAAAATTCTTCGCGATCGACTTTAGTGATAAAAGACTTTAGTAAAAGTCTCTATCGACGGGTTAGTGATTCCTGTAACGTGCTGTTTTACGGTCAATGACATGAATACTAATCATCAGCTGTCTCACGAACGTAACAGCACATCTATCCCCAACATAACAAACCCATAACACAGCGAGGGAGAACTAAGTTACATGAAACAATCCCAACTACATATTTTACACCACTCACAAGGGAAAAGTCACTACTCACGGAGTGTAAGGCTAGCTTCCAGCTTTCCGCTACTTCTCTTTCAAGGTAGTGATGAAACGCGTTCTGTAGCGCTGTTTGTTCGCGTTCGGCTACGGTAGGAATATGACGTCACAACATGGCGACCTTCATAGAAGGGGATTCCCTCGGTTATGGAGCTATTAATGTCTCATTCTAAGGTAATAAAAACATTACGGCTAATTAAGTAAGTTCTTTATACACCACTGAAAACATAGTTATGGATGTCATATTGCATTTCTGTTAATAGATACTCAACTTTGTTACACATTGCACCTTTAAGTTAGTATGAAGTTAGTTGTGGTTTTAATGTGGTGTTTATACATATAGTTTCTGAAATACCCGAAGTTGACTGTTAAATTGCTTTCGCTACTTTTTTACTTTAAGGTTCATTGTTTACATGCGTTCATCTTTTCTTCAAATGGAGACATTTTTTTCTGCCTCTGAAAATATAAATGTAAAAGCCTTTTTCATTCGGAACATCATAAACTTGTTAATTAAATGACCAGATTTAAATAAGACCGCACTAATAACAGGATTAGTGATTTGAGCTTTTTTCAATAAGACTGCTAAATTAATTCTGCTATTTTATCCCTAGTGATGTGAATAATTTATCAGTTCGCATTCACAGGATTTTTGGGTTTATGAAATATGTAGTTCAAATAATTGACATGTACTGTATTGGGATACAATTTTCTTGTTTCCATGGCAACACCTGCCAGATTTGTCATGGCTCCTCATACCAAATATCATAATTCGTTAACTAGTTTTCTGACAGAATGAGCATGAAAATATATTTTCTCTCGGTTCATCTTTGCATGTTATTTGATGTTTATGAATATGTTTGACAACCTCAGCCATTCTTCCACAAAACTGTATGTTTGTGTGTTTCTGTTGCTGAATTTAAAAAAGAAAATAACCCAATTTACAAATGGCATGTGCAATAGTAAAGGCAATTCAACATGTAATTAAACTAAATGTTATAATACCAATGTATTGTTGGCATTAAAGGTATTATGTAATGACAAACAATATTTTAAAAAAATATGTAATAAAATTAACATGGGTGGATAACATGAATGGGGCCTAACCATAAAGTATGATTAAAGTAGTCCATATTGGATCATGCACTGTTTTCCAAGTCCTTTGAAGCCATACAATTACTTTGTGTGAGAAACACGCCAAAGTATAAGTTTTTCACTGAAAATCTTGACATCCGTCCTAGCTCTCTTTGGCATTCATAAGAAAAGTAACAATGTTCATTTCATGAACAAACTATCTTTTGAGTCAAAACAGTTCACAAAATGATTATTGACAAAATGACTGATCCATTTAACAAGACCACTAGTGGAGAAGAATATCGAGATGATCAGTAAGCCTGTTTTAATGACGGCAGAAGACTGGGAATACAGGTTAATTGACTCTTTTCTTTTAATGGCTATTTTATGGTCTTTTTTGAAAACTGAAAACTTCAGTCCCCATTCTTTGAGATGTGGAACCAATTAGGTTAATTACAGCAATTAGATTCAAGACATTAAACCAATCAAGATGCCAAAAAAATCGGAAAGAAACACAGAAATCCCAAAGCAGATTTCCTACAATCGTAAATTTAATGAAATTCCATCTTTTCATTTATTAATCATGGTCCGACAGAGAAGACGGCTGGAACTGGTCTATAATGTGTGTTCAGACTGTCAGTCTAAATCCAATCCAGTTTAACTGCAAAAATCATTTTTACAAATCCGTTTTAAACTACTATTCAGATCTCATTTCTGGAAATTCGTTTCAATCGGACTGTTCTGATCATATTTCGCTAGGTTAATGTGATTTTCTTGTTGTTTCTCTTGTTTCTCTTGTGTTGTTGCAAAGTGCCGAACTAGCAGAAAATGACAAAGGAATACAGCCATTGTCTCAGGTGTAGTTGTTCTAGGCTTCAGGACTCAAAATGAGCAAAAAGAGCATTGCGATTAAATTTGCAAATCCTTGGATATATGTGTGTGTGGTTTAAAGGCAGAAACGTACAGTGATTTATAGTGATTCTTTTCCACTTAATGCAGATTAGAGTGTTAATGTACAAGAAAAAAAGTAAGAAAAAGTGCTGACGACCTTGAGAAGGAGAAAAAAAAACTTCCTTCAGGAGAGAGATTTTCATTCTCATGTACTGTATTTACTTTTCATTTGAACCCATGGCTCAGTAGAGTTTTTTTGTTTCTGCTTGGTATAAAACCAGAATAAAACCATGATTCATTCATTAAGAATGCAAATAAGATGCATTAGAGTTTTACATTGACTCTAAAACTCAATGTTCTGGGTGCAATCACGTTCAAAAAGTTTCCAAGTTGGAAGTCTGAGTTCATGTGGCGTTTAATAACACACTCTTCCAAGTCTGAACTTAGAAATTGGTGACTTTCCAAGTGTAGAATATAATGTGTCTTATGAATCATTGGATGACATTTATGCCAACAGAAGTACTACGTGCAGAATTACTCATACATTTGTTAGCGATCTTTATAAAATTATATGCAGTAATTTGTTCAACACCATTAACATGCAATGAGGCTAAAAATGCAGTTCTGTTAATTATGTTAATTTTCACTCCAAATGCACTTCCTACCACAACTCATTCCACAGAGAACTTTTGTACAAAATATTTCCATCAAAATATATGTCCATGAGGTTCACATTCCGCAGCCTTGAGCTTAGACTTGGATTTATGCAAATCAGGTAACTGTACAAACATACCCAGAAAATCTGACACAAAATAATCTCCTGACCTCACACACAGGGAAAATGTTTATCTTAAGTTATCTTATTATACATTATAACACTTTACAGTAAGGCTAAATTTGCTAATAGTTAATTTTTATATAAAAAAAATAATTTCTCATCTAAGCCAGGCTTGCTTGTAAGATTTTTTTTAATTAAAAAAAAATAAATAAATCTGTTTTTGGCAAATGTAAAGACCCTTTCACACCAAAAGTTAAATGAGCCTCAGGCTGAAGCAAATGCAAATTCGCAAATTCACACCTGTACAATAGAGGGCGCCACTCAAACAAAGCGCAGCTCTGAAGAAAGTTCAACACTCTTACTTCAGTGATTAAGAAAAAGGAAACACAAATGTGAGGTTTATTTAAAGTCATTTTTTGCTTATTAGTTTGAATTGGATCATCGAATAAATTGGTTAATATGAGATTAAATACATACAGTAGAGTATACTTATGTAATTTAACTTATTTCATTCTTGCAACATTTCTAAAGAATGCTTTCAGCACCTTGTTGAATCAATGCCACATAGAATTAAGGCAGTTCTGAATGCAAAAGGGGGTCAAACACAGTATTAGTATGGTGTTCCTAATAATCCTTTAGGTGATATATATAACGCTGTAAATTATAAAGACTATTTTGTAATTGCCTGCGAAGAGATCAGCGTATGGATGAAATAAGGTT
Source organism: Pimephales promelas (assembly GCF_016745375.1). The sequence continues at coordinate 6,485,157 of NW_024121499.1, read as the reverse complement.
TTCAGTCATGGCATGGCATGCTGTTGAAGCAATGTGTGTTATGAAACTTTGTTTCAGTTTTCAAAAAATATATATATATTCTAATTAAAATATATATTATTTATGTGATAAATGGCCACACTATCAGTCATTTCATTGTTACACTGAAACATTTTCTTGTATCGCTGTGCCATGTGTTATTTGTATCGTGTGTGCCTGTTTCTACAGGAGAGGGCCTGAGGCTTTAGCGCACTTATTGAATAAATCACTGAGTACCACACAAAGAGATCCTCTATCATACACACACACAGCTGACATACACCACACTCCCGTACAGTAACCCTGCCCCTCATTTGCTTTGATTGAAATCAATATTAGGCTAATTTAATCCAAGACTTTTCCTCAAACAGCTTGTGTCTGTTGTATATGTGAGCCACTGTGTTTGTGCATCGCTGAGGTCAATTGACATGGCTGTATCTCAAAGAGGGTCAATAGAAAGACCCAGCTCGGAAATCACTCATCTGCCCGAGTGCAGTGGCTTTAAATATTAATGTCTTGTGCCGTGGTAATGGAGATGATTACGGCTGTTTTCGACTGTGTGTGTGTGTGTGTGTGGCAAGAAAGTCTATCTCTGGAGAAAGCATAGCATTGCATTCCCATTCATCTCAATTGTAGTTGCATGGTTGGGGAGTAGGTGAGACATCCCATATTTCATTTTTTTTAGTACTAAATACTAAAATAACTAAAAGTGAAATAAAAAAAAAGAAAATGAACTATATAGACTTTTTAAAAACTAACAGTAGCCTGATATAGATAGCCTAACTAAAAATAGCCTAACTACAACTTTAAAAATTAAAATTGTAAATTTAAAACTTTTAAAATTAAAATGACGTCAACTCTGCTGTGATTGGTCAGATGGCCCAGTCTGTTGTGATTGGTCAACTCTGCTCTAATGGGTCAGATTGCCCAGTCTGTTGTGATTGGTCAACTCAGCTCTGATTGGTCAGATGACCCAGCCTGTTGTGATTGGTCTACTCTGCTCTGATTGGTCAGATGACCCAGTCTGTTGTGATTGGTCAACTCTGCTCTCATTGGTCAGATGGCCCAGTCTGTTGTGATTGGTCTGCTCTGCACTGATTGGTCAGATGGCCCAGTCTGTTGTGATTGGTCAACTCAGCTCTCATTGGTCAGATGGCCCAGTCTGTTGTGATTGGTCTGCTCTGCACTGATTGGTCAGATGGCCCAGTCTGTTGTGATTGGTCCGCTCTGCACTGATTGGTCAGATGGCCCAGTCTGTTGTGATTGGTCTGCTCTGCACTGATTGGTCAGGTGGCCCAGTCTGTTGTGATTGGTCAACTCTGCACTGATTGGTCAGATGGCCCAGTCTGTTGTGATTGGTCAACTCTGTTCTGATTGGTCAGATGGCCCAGTCTGTTGTGATTGGACAACTCAGCTCTGATTGGTCAGATGGCCCAGTCTGTTGTAATTGGTCTACTCTGCAGTGATTGGTCAGATGGCCCAGTCTGTTGTGATTGGTCTACCACTTACAGTGCATGTCGATTAAACCGTAACAATAGCGTTGGTTTTATCATATCAATTCCAGCATGAATTCCTTTATAATTTGGAAGTGCAGCAAACTGTGTCTTCTCGACATATCAACAACACAAACCAAACTCTTCCAGGCCTCATCGACCAACTCAAAGCAACAAACGGTGACCATAGGTTGAAATTATCCACATTTATTAAAAACGTACATACTGTATGTTACTGCTGACGACTCGTTTCAGCAGTTCAGAATCAATTGTTTCTTTGAGGAGGCAATAAACAGATTTGTCGTGCACTTTGATTTTTAAAAAAATTGCAGACTTTTACATTGACAAACAGTTATATTATACACTGCATGAAAGGTAATATTCAAAAAAGCATAACAGGGGTACTCTAAAATGCTGAAGATAGAAGCAGCTCAATCTGTTTTGGAACAGAGCCAGTAAAACCATGCCATCTTATTTTAAGAGAGGCACTGCTTCTTCCAGAAGCAAAGGTCTAGTGCATTATGGGTGACAGTTGACGGTTATGTACTGCAGGGTGTGTGCTAGTGTATGTGTGTGTATTGTGTTTATACTGTGGATTCATTCGCGCTGACGCATCATTAGCTGGATTGGCCGCTCTTACGAAAGGTCAATGAAAGGTCAGCTTGAACTACATCTAACCTTTTCTTTCATTCCTATTCTCCTTTTTTCTCTCATTTTTCAATTCCTCTCTGCTCATGCCTCATCTCTTAATTTGCACTGCAAAAAAGGCAGTTAAAAAAAACTAATAAATCTTTTTTATGCTCTGAAATTCCATCACAGTTCTGATAACTCTCTGGTTCAAACAGACTTTACATTTAATGTTCATTTAAATAGCAGGTGCTTTGTGCATTTGCCGAAGCATTCTCTGGTCTTAATTCGTGTTCCTGTTTTCCCCAGTGCACGACTGAGCTGAGATTAGTTTGTTGTGTTTGTTGTTCTGACTTGTTTTTTTTATTATTCATTTCATCAATAATTCAATTTAATGTTGGGAGCATAGATTCCTCTCTTGTGGAACAAGGTTCATCAGGAGTTTTTTAAAGATTTTTTTTCTTATAAGTTAACTATTATAAATTTTACAAAGGTACAATAAAAAGTGTTATCTTGTGCGCCCGATTAGGACATCCGCGACATGCACACGTACGAACCATTTTTAAAAAATATTGCAATACCAAAATACAAACAATGTAGAAAAGCTTGAATACAGCGAGCGTCTCCATCAGACTGTAAACGAAGCTCGGGCGCACAAGATAACACGTCAGCAGCGTCATTGGAATCGTGAACGAGCATTGACAACAGAACCGGAAGAGAATACAATGCTGAATAAAGTCGTTGTTTTAGCTATGTTTGGACCAAAAACTATTTTCGATGCTTCAAAAAATTCGAACTAACCCACTCATGTCACATGGACTACTTTAATGATGTCTGTATTGCCTTTATGGACAAGGACAGTATAAGGTACATACATTTTCAATGGAGGAACAGAAAGCTCTCGGACTAAATCTAAATTTTTTTAAACTGTGTTCCAATGATGAACGGGCTTGGAACGACATGAGGGTGAGTCATTAATGACATAATTTTCTTTTTTGGGTGAACTAACCCTTTTAAGTAAACTTAACAAAACCTATATGTCACTTTGTCTACTAATCACGACTATAACATCGTCGACATAAGCTGACAATATCAGGTTATTTGTAGTTTGGCAAACATATACCATGAAGTTTGACCCTTATTTGTTGTAAAAGTGTCTCTTTTGCCAAAGAAAAAGCATACCAGACAATGAGCACCCCTGCCTAACACCTCTATGAGCTTTAAAAGGAGAACATAAACCACCGTTCACCTTAAGAATTCTCTCAACGCCACTGTAAATAACTTTAATATGATTTATAAAACTTCGGCAAAACCCAATCTGCTTGTTAACATCAGGTGTCTTCAATGTTGGCAATATAAAATAAATAGTTCTTAATTAATCTTTGACGTCTGTCTGTTAGTGAGATATTTTTGTTCATTTTTTTGGTGTAAACTTTACTCATTTTAAATTGTTAACTTTTAAGGAATAATTTGATGAATTCTAATTTGTTACATTTAATTAATAATATTGCTTGTAATCTGTTGCCACAATTCTATCGATTAGATAAAGCATATTCATTTTTACAGTGTGGAGTGTCCATGCAAAAAAAAAAAGTGGTAATTACAGCTTTATTTCTAACGTTTTGTACTCTTTTACCTTTTTTAAATATTATTTAATATAATTGTATATAATACAATATAAAAAAAAATATGAATTGTGAGGGGGAAAATGTTGCAATTACCTTTTTTTAAATTTAGGTGGAAACAAGCATCCATAGAAATCTGCACAAAGAAGCAGCTCAAACATGTAATAAAATTGGGGTATTTTGTGAGACGAGAAAAGATATTAAATATGATTATGATTTTTTGTTCCGTGTCGTTTATTCTTATTGGGAAATCTGTTACTCCGAGAGGCTGGCAGATGTGACAAAAAAAGGTTAAAAAAATACTCACCTTGATGTTAGTTTTTATAATCTTTACGTTTTTGTGTTGTTCTATCCCCAAAGAAAGTCAGATAGTAACACAAATAAATCAATTCTTCCTTTGCCTCAGATTGTGAGCAAACTGTTAATAGCTTGGCATTTGCCACGTCATCACAGATCAGTTAGGGGATGCCAAGCTCTGCCCCCTTTGCCATGAACTCACGGTGACCTATTCGCCTGGACGTTCATTTTTCTCTATAGGGACCTGACATTTGTCTGACATTTGATCAGCCTTTCCTGTGTCACTTGCGAACTAGTGCTCATCCAATCACAGCAGCTTTAATAGTGACTGATCCGGCCAAACGACTGTGCATACATAACTTTCCCACAATTTCTGACCATTCAGGTCATTACACACGCTGTTGTCTTGCGCATTACACTGAAAAACCTGTCCACCATAGTCAAACTCTTCACCCTCTATGGTTACTGTATGGTTATTTTTTTATAACATAAGGAACTTTATGTGTTGTGGAAGAATGGCACTGTCCTTATATATGAAAATGTGTCATTAATAGTTTTAATATGACCATTTCATGAAAGCAATAAGGTAGTTTACAGTCTCCAAAATCTTATTTTCTTAAATATAACAGCAACAGCTATATGATAAAAAAAAAATACATGTTAAATAAATAGTAATATTAATGATTGGAAAGAACAACATGCAGTGATGGGGGTGCAACATTGAGGAAGCTGTGTGTTGGTGTGTGTGTGTTAGCCTTTTTAGTAACAGGTTAAGGAACAACTGCCATTAATGGAGATTGAGTTGTTGTGGCTAGCGGCCAGCAACCCAGATCTGCGACCTGGAAGGTCACGGCGTGCCTAACTTCAGGGTCCGAGTGTCAGCTGCATAATCGATGGAGATTATTCTTCAGTTCAGTTTATCTGTATATGTGTGGAAAAGTACTGTTTATCTATTTCTTAGCCAATGTGAATCATTCAACCTGAAGCAAAGACCTTCAACGCATTCTCATCCCAAGACGTCATCTAACTGACACTTTTGACCATGCTTCAACATCCAACGCTTTAGGCACCCTTTAGCGTCAGTAAGATGACGCGGGTAGGTTTAGGTCTGGGGTAGGGTTAGATCACTAGGATAGCGTCATCTAACTGATGCTAAAGGGTGCCTAAAGCGTCGGATGTTGAAGCACGGTCAGTAAGATGACGCCTTGGGATGAGAACGGGCTGGATATTTATAATTGTGAGGGTTGGCGGCCTACAAACTCCTTGTGAGACTCCTTCTTTGACACAGATGCCATGTTCATGAAATACAGACCATGTTCATGCTCTGCAAATACAGTATAGAATTAAATGAATGTATATTTTTTTAATAGAAATGAATGAAAGATGTAGCTACTACATGTTAGCTTGCTTATTGTGCTCAAGAGCATGATCTGTTTTTAATCTCACTGGAAAATGTAGCCTACAATTTCCCAAAATGTATTGAGCTATTGAAATTAACATGAGCTTGTGTTATCTATTTAATGTCACACTAACATGATGCTTCTAACCATGGTTTTGGGAAATGGCTAATCGGTGAACCATGTTGGTAACAACAGAACTTATGACCATGGTTGGCTTACAATACTTTTGGGCACTGCACTCCAGATGAATAAAATAGCACCATGCTTCTAGAGCATAGATGTGATCACCAAAACTTATCTTTGAAAGAATTTATGTTAGACTGAGAGAGTTTACGTAATGAAACATCCAATATGTCCCAAAAATATCTTGTGATTTATGGCACAAATCCATTAAAAACTCAACAGCATGAGGGAACCTGAGCTTGTCAAATGTATACTCATACAAATAACCTTCTTTTCAGACAGCAGAACCATATGGTGATGAAATGGGCTTATGACATGATAAATGGGTCAGAGAATTTGCACATGCATCCACTCCACAGCAAACAACAGCATCACAGTGTCTTGCCAAGACCTTCTCTGCGTGCAGCGCCTTTTAGTAAAGATCATCCCTGACAGGCAATCTGCTAAATGGACCCTGCTCCTGTAGATGCAACTCAATAAAATGCCCGCTGACCTCCAACTTCTGCTGCGAAACCAACAGAGGTGGAGAGAGCAGAGAGATCATACAGAGATGGAGAGATATCTTTATGTTGGTGATTTGTTACCTGCTTTATGGTGAACAACATCCAGAATACATTGTGCAGATGCTTCACGCATCAGAGTGATGGATTAGGAACTGAATAAACTTTGTTCCTTAAACTACTATTGGGGGGTTCACACAGTAGGGATGTTTTCGTAGTTCCTTTAACCCTCTGATGGTCCTTGGTCACTTCTGACCGAATAATTTTCTTTTTTGAATTTTAAAAAAATCACAGCTTCATCGGAAGGTTATGATACTTGGTGACTTTTCTGGGATTTGGTATGTGAATACAAAAAAAAATAAATAAATAAAAATTAGGTCATGATCCGAGCATGCTAAGTGCTCATAAAAAATAAAATAAAATAGTCACACTCGTGGTCTTTGGTCAAAAATGACCGACCCATAGGAAATAAATGGGAAATTTACAAAAACACAAACATTCTCTGAATTTTGGTCTGTACAATATACAAATCGGTCATGATTCTAAAAGAAAGTACACCGCAGTAAAGGGGTGACACTCTACAACATCAAGAGTGCAAAAAATTCACACCCACCCATACACACAAACATACAAAGACACTTGTATACATATACACACCAATAAATTCAGATTACAAAAAATCTGTTTTGAATTTTTAAAAATCACAGCTTCATCGGAATGTTACGAAACTTGGTGACATTTCTGGCATTAGGGATGTGAACAAAAAAAATGAGTTCATGATCCGAGCATTCTAAGTGGTCGTAAAAAATTAGTCACAATTTTGGCTTTCGGTCAAAAATGACCCCCATAGGAACTGAATGGGAAATTTACAAAAACACTAAAATTCCCCAAAATGTTATAATTGAACGAATTAATACAAATTGTGAAAAAAATGGGTATAAAATTTGCTTATAGCAACACAAGCTTCTCTTTCTAATCCAATTTTTGGCTGGAATTATAATTCACAAACTTTTAAATTAAAAAAAAAAAATCTAAAACTTATTAAGAAACCGTTTTTGAGATTGTTTCAAATATATATATATATTCAAATCCACCAAAAAAAAAAAAAAAAAAGTAAATGTATCATAAACAGCTGGGGCTCCTAAACGAAGACCATCAGAGGGTTAACTACAGTAGGACTTGCTTTCTTTTTTTGCTCACCAGCCACTGTGACCAGTAGTTTTTCTAAGTTACTAGCCAATTAGCATTTTCACTGGCCACAATGTTGACATCGATACCATGGAAAAAAAATAGATATTTTTTAATATTATCTCATAATTTGGCAACAGGTATATCAAGTTCTGATGCACAGATCCATCATACTGTTACACGCGTGTTTTCTTGCAGTACTTTTAAAAGTAACTTTCCCTAACACTGGCCAAACATGGACACATACACATTCTAATAAAATTATGTGGGAACTAACAGGTATAAACCAACCAACCAGTGTACTGTGAGAGATTTAGATTGGCAGAATCAAATATTTGAGTTAATATTTCTTTTGTAAATTGACTAAGTTCTCTGAAAATAACTGAGTGCCTCAAAATCATTGAAGCAAATCAGAGATTAAATATTTACTTTCAATTGATGGCCAGCCTGTTCTTGGAGGCTCGGTCAGATAGTGTTTTTATAATCACACTACAGTCCCCACTGCAGCATCAAAGGGGATTTTTGAAGAAAAACATCTAATTACTCTTCTGCCTTCAACCTGAGATTAATTATATTTTCTATTATGAAGTAAGTTATCAAAATGAAAAGTCAATGTCAAAAAGTAAAAAGTCAGCATAGTAAAAGAAAAACAAAAAAACATGAATGCAGTAGTATGTGATTTGGTGTCGTAGGCTAGTTATTTGTCATCTGCCGATGCTGCTGAGGTGTCTGTTTGTAGAACTTATTTTGCATTCTTATTTGTCACAAACACTCTCACACTCTCCAGAACAGAGAGAGAGAGAGAGAGAGAGAGAGAGAGAGAGAGAGAGAGAGAGAGAGAGAGAGAGAGAGAGAGAGAGAGAATGTCAGAATGGGAAAGAAAGGTGATTTAAGCAATTTTGAGCATGGCATGGTTGTTGGTGTATGAGTATTTCACAATCTGCTCAGTTACTGGGATTTTCACGCACAACCATTTCTAGGGTTTACAAAGAATGGTTTGAAAAGGGAAAAACATCCAGTATGGCAGTCCTGTGGGCGAAAATGCCTTGTTGATGCTAGAGGTCAGAGGAGAATGGGCCGACTGATTCAAGCTGATAGAAGAGCAACTTTGACTGAAATAACCACTCGTTACAACCGAGGTATGCAGCAAAGCATTTGTGAAGCCACAACACACACAACCTTGAGGCGGATGGGCTACAACAGCAGAAGACTCCACTGGGTACCACTCATCTCCACTACAAATAGGAAAAAGAGGCGACAATTTGCAAGAGATCACCAAAATTGGACAGTTGAAGACTGGAAAAATGTTGCCTTGTCTGATGAGTCTCGATTTCTGTTGAGACATTCAGATGGTAGAGTCAGAATTTGGCATTAAACAGAATGAGAACATGAATCCATCATGCCTTGTTACCACTGTGCAGGCTGGTGGTGGTGGTGTAATGGTGTGGGGGATGTTTTCTTGGCACACTTTAGGCCCCTTAGTGCCAATTGGGCATCGTTTAAATGCCACGGCCTACCTGAGCATTGTTTCTGACCATGTCCATCTCTTCATGGCCACCATGTACCCATCCTCTGATGGCTACTTCCAGCAGGATAATGCACCATGTCACAAAGCTCGAATCATTTCAAATTGGTTTCTTGAACATGAAAATGAGTTCACTGTACTAAAATGGCCCCCACAGTCACCAGATCTCAACCCAATAGAGCATCTTTGGGATGTGGTGGAACAGGATCTTCGTGCCCTGGATGTGCATCCCACAAATCTCCATCACCTGCAAGATGCTATCCTATCAATATGGGCCAACAGTGACAGCTGTAAATCCAAGCACTTAGAAAATAAACAGCATTTCCACATCAAGCCACATGTTTTGAGGCATAGTCTTGTTGGCTGGCTGATTTCTGGTCTTCTGAATGTCTCAATCTATAAGATAAACATTTAAACTTCCTCTTATAGTGTATATTAAAAAAAAAAAAATCAAATGCACATTGGCACATGCTAGCTAATCTAACACATTTAGTGGGAATTGTGCCTAATGCTTAAACCATGTCACCAGGGAACTACTAGACCAACTACTATTTCAGGAAATAAGAAATTCCTTCTGTTTTGAACATTTATTTCAGGGTCTAAGCACCGTATCTAGTCCATCGCAGAGTTCTGAGAGACTGTCTGCTGTGTCTTCTCATTTCATCCTCCTCTCTGCATGCTTGAGAACACCACAGCCTTGCTGTCACCCCGCTGTTCCTGACCACCAGTCCGAAAACTCTCTTTACAGTTCATTTCAGAAATGAATATCCGTGATTGATGAGAGCTGACAGTGGAGTTATTATTTCCAAAACATGTGCTACCAAGAGGACAGACCGTTTCTGTGTCAAAAGTGAACCTTAAAGAATAGACATATACCTATCTAGGTTACATTTAATAATAATGTACAACAGAGATAAAAGCCCCCTAAAGGAAAAACAATTTTGGACCTAGAATATATTGCAGGGTAGCCTATAGCCTATATATACTGTGTATATATATATATACTGTATATATATATATATATATAGGCTACATAATTGCGATGATATATATTACTGAATATTGGTTGAACAATTTTACAATTCATTTAAAAAATGTGCACTCACTGGCCACTTTATTATTGGGGTGCGTCTCAAACAACTCCCTAGATTCTGAGTTTGTGAATCAGTATAGTGTACATGAATCCGGGCAGTTGTAAGGACCCTGGTTTACTACACACTGTGACAGTGATAACTCAATTTCCCTACTCTACAACGTCACTGTACAACGTTACCACTTGTATCAGTCATCAACAGGCACAATATATCTCTTTCATTTTATTTCTTGCGCTGTTTAAACACATTGTTGTTTCATATCCCACAACATAACAGCTGAATATTAATTATAAATGTTAACTAGATGTGTTCACTACCTGTTTAACAATTTATAATAATAATAAAAAAAAAAATCTTGTGTAATTATTTATTTCATTGTCTTGTGGGTTTATGTTTCATGCTTCAGAAATGTGACATAATTTCCCATAAGACAGCATAGTGAGCATTGATGCACCCTGGTTTTTGCGGAGCATTGTACGATTTTTTTAGGGAGTGAAGGATTTTGCGATTGAGACAGCCCTTAAAATATCCAATCATATCCCTGATCAGTGCTGTCTACTGAACTGGGGAGCTGATAAAGACGCACCCATTTAATTCATTAATTAAAGGGATACTTCAGGATTTAGCATTAAGCTTTGTATTAGTAGAAAACCTGTAGTATTTTCAAATTACCATGCTTTCCACCCTCATAACCCCCTGAGACAAGAGATTTATGTATTTTTTGCCCGGAAAAAAATCCTCAGATGACGCAAAAATCGCCATTTTGCGTCATTGAAGGATTTTTTGGCCAGAGGCTAAAGACTACAGTCAATAGTAGGGTCTGTCCCGCATGTTGTCAAACCGTCCAGGGTGGGATCTCACTCACAGAATGTACACATAGTATCGGCCATCTAGCAGGCTCTTGTTATGTGGAGAAAGCAGAGTAAATTAGTAAGAGAAAGCTGATAGGGGTTACCATCCTCTTTTTTCTGGACATGTCTGGCCTTCGAGATCGTACAAAATGTGCGGGATTTAGCTTTCTGCAGTCGCCATTCACTGTTTACATACAGCTTTTGTTTCAATCTAACTGAATTCGTTCTGATTGGTGAATCTGAATGTAGTGTTTACATGAACGCTAAACGAGTAATGTTCTCATCGCCTCGTTTTGGGTAAGAATAAAACATCAGGTCATGCATAGGTCACCTAGATTTATTCACACTGGCTCATGAAAACCTCTGCGTAAAACATATTTGCCCACAGAAAAGTGTGGGGGATGAATTTACATTTTATTATTACATATTGTCTGCTTATTAATCTATGCCCATGAGTAATACAAGTTACTTTGTTTTCCTATTTATTGACTGACACCAAAGTATGTTCACTCGGCGGCCATATTTGCAACGCCCAAGTCCTATTTATTTCAATGGGGAAATTTTAAAGACTGTTTGCCGAACTCACAATTAAATATTTCAAATCAGCAACGAAATCTGACATGAACCGTCCCATAAATTTTCTTTCTCGTGTTCAAATAGCACCAAAAACATGAATAAAACCAGTGAAATGCAAACCTAGAACATTACACAAACCTGCAATGATTAATATCACAAATAAACTTTAAGTATTTAATCTCACTTCATCAACATTACTAATGTATTTCCAAAAAAGTAACTATCCAGCAAGCAATAGCCATCATTTCACCTTCTAGACCCAATATAGTCCGGCTATGAGTAACCCACTTCTAGCCAAAATAACCTTGAATTTGGTTACATATAATTTTTGCCAAAATAACTTGCTAGATGTATGGTATTCCATAATGTAAGCAAAGTCAATAGTGGTTACAAGGTGTTTGGTTTAATTTGGTTGACGTGTTCTATGCATCTATTCTTGGGCTATCTACTACATTTTCACTAAAGCCCAAATTTTGCCTGGTTTTAGTCTTGACCCCATGGCTGTGTTTGGATGGCTGTTAGCCTTTTTTTACACACAAAATTGCTTGCTGATGCAATTACATGTAGGCCTAATTCCTTTTTTGCGAGTAACGCAACATTGTATACGCATTACTTTTAAAAGTGGCGTGCACCGGAGCAAAAAATGGCATGTGGCAGCAGGCTAATGATGTCATGCAAAGCTGATTGGCACACACGACCCCAAACCCTTTGCTATATTTTCTTCAGTTTCCTTCCCTCATTAGCATCTGTTTCCAGGACTTTATTAGATTTCCTCGGAGGACCTTTTTTCATTTGGCGGTCAGGCAAGTATTCAGTGATAATTTATTGTTAACAAACCCCATGGGGTTTGGATAATCAGGATGGTAGCAGAAATGTTCAATCCCTTTCTGTGCTGTACTTATACTTGAAATATTTTTTTTCTTTTTCCACAAAACCATATATACAATGCTTTTTCAAATGAACTAATTTGCATGCATTCGTTTGAAATTTTTCACCTTCTGATTTTGTAAGATAAATAATTGCTTACGTCTTGTTCCTCCAGTTCAGGTCACTGTCACAACTGGCAGACCAAGCATGCAATTTCCCATTATTAACTGCAAGGACCTTTTTTTTTTCTGTGTTTTTCCCTCTTCATAATGAAATGAACATTTCTGTAGGAATTTGGCTTAATGAATCCAAACCCGAATCACTTGCATTTCCATCACCATTATGGAAAAGTTGGTGTAACGGATAGAAAGAACAGACGAAAGATCTAATTAATGGTGTCACCACTAAATCGATGAAATTCTGTCAAACCACAGGGAATAATTCCTTCAAATAGCCTCACACAGATCAATGCCAATAGCCAACTGCACTGTTTATTATCTCTTAAGTTAATGACAGGAATCATTTATCAGCTGGTGACAGCCACCATATTTCTGTTCATATCAACAGTGACTGCTGATATTGATATCGAATGTGTCCTGTGTGAGTGTGTCTCATTGTTTTGTCAAACATCTGAAAGTTTGACATGTGTCCGTAGTGTAAAACCGTGAGACGTTAGGCAGTTATATATTTGCCACGGTTTTCAGTAGCACCTCATTGCAGTACACGAGATCCAGGGGGCGGAGTTGGATCCAAATCTAAGGGGTGGAGATGGGTAGGATTAGGGGTGGGGTTAGGGATCAGGGGGTGACGATGGGTAGGTTTAGGTGATGTGCAACACTCTCTGCGCTGGATTTCAAGGCCAACCCACTGAAGTGAATGAGGAAATGAGGGTGTTTCTAATGGAAACACTTGGCAAACAGAGCGAGCCATTCTGAAGAGCGTTTCATCTATATAAGTGACTGATCACGCTGAAATAAAATATAAAGCATTTTCTGCATGCCTACTATTGACTTAAATAAATGCAAATATGTTGTATAGGCCTTAACCGCATATGCACACAAACACTTAAATACAAGCTAATATTATTCTTCGATTTTAAAAGAGGGAACTCTACGCGGTATGAGTCTGGTTCTGCTCTCCAGCTCTCTGTGTGTGGCAGCCATGCTGACAGATGGCACTGCCCAGGGTCTTGGTTTCATGCCATGTCACAGTCTTTAGGGGGACGAAAGCCTTACTGTCTGTTGAAAGTGCACAAAGGCTTAACGACAAAAACATCACTGTATTAACCGAGCTAAAGGGCTTATCTGGACAAAACACACTTTCAGAGGTCTTAGACAGGGGCACACTGAGAAAATATCTAGGGCCATATCTAATGCCTTTGAATACCTAACCATCCATAACTAGAGCAACTTTGATGACTGATATAAACCTCTCATTCTAGCACAAAAAATAATGACCTTCCCACTGCATCATTCAATAGCTGTTCCCCATTATAGACCATACTGTGATGATGTAGTATTTAAAGATGATATTATGTAAGATTTTTGGATTAAAATATCCAAAAAAAAAAAACAGTGTTATATATTTTTTTTGTACTAAGATTATCCTGAATTTTTCCAAGAATCTTTGCATCAATAAGCAAGTTTAACCAATCCTCCTATCAATGACATCATCCCCGCATTACCCTCGACATCCATGACTGGAAGAAGCGGAAGAGTCTGCGACATAATAAAAGCTAAACTGCTTTCGAGCCGAAATCACAGCGTCATCAAGCTACTCCTTTGGTTTGCTACACCTGGGTATCCAAATCTCCTGGCTTGGTTCTACCATGGGCCTTTGTCCTGGCTGTGCTCTGGGATCCCACCAGTGGTGGAATATAACGAAGTACAAATACTACTTTACTTACTTAGTTACTTTACTTAAGTACATGGATTCACCTAAAGTATTAATTAGGAACACCATACTAATACCGTGTTTGACCACCTTTCACCTTTAGAACTGCCTTAATTCTATGTGGCATTGATTCAACAAGGTGCTGAAAGCCTTTAGAAATGTTGGCCTATATTGATAGGATAGCATCTTGGAGATGGAGATGGAGATTTGTGGGATGCACATCCAGGGCACGAAGCTCCCGTTCCACCACATCCCAAAGATGCTCTATTGGGTTGAGATCTGGTGACTGTGGGGGCCATTTTAGTACAGTCAACTCATTGCCATGTTCAAGAAACCAATTTGAAATGATTCAAGCTTTGTGACATGGTACATTATCCTGCTGGAAGTAGCCATCAGAGGATGGGGACATGGTGGCCATAAAGGGATGGACATGGTCAGAAACAATGCTCAGGTAGGCCGTGGCATTTAAACGATGCCCAATTGGCACTAAGGGGCCTAAAGTCACACCCTTACACCACCACCACCAGCCTGCACAGTGGTAACAAGGCATGATGGATCCATGTTCTCATTCTGTTTACGCCAAATTCTGACTCTACCATCTGAATGTCTCAACAGAAATCGAGACTCATCAGACCAGGCAACATTTTTCCAGTCTTCAACTGTCCAATTTTGTTGAGCTCTTGCAAATTGTAGCCTCTTTTTCCTCTTTGTAGTGGAGATGAGTGGTATCCCTGCTGTTGTAGCCCATCCGCCTCAAGGTTGTGTGTGTTGTGGCTTCACAAATGTTTTGCTGCATACCTCGGTTGTAACGAGTGGTTATTTCAGTCAAAGTTGCTCTTCTTTCAGCTTGAATCAGTCGGCCCATTCTCCTCTGACCTCTAGCATCAACAAGGCATTTTCGCCCACAGGACTGCCGCATACTGGATGTTTTTCCCTTTTCACGCCATTCTTTGTAAATCCTAGAAATGGTGGTGTTTGAAAATCCCAGTAACTGAGCAGATTGGGAAATATATATAAGCACACTTATTTTTCCCCATGTTATTGTGGAAATTCTCGAGCTGTTATGAAGCATGTCATTTTGAGAGACGGTGGTCTTCTGTGTACAGCACAATGTGAAATTAGATGAAACAATTCCATGACTGGATTTGAGGATTTGACTCAGAGAGTGAAATTGGCAAACATTACATCTCTATGTTGTTTGAGTGAGATTAGAAAATAATTTAAGGCTTTAATCATTTTGAATCCCTTTTTCTGAAGAGAAGAGATTACGAAGGGAGGGAATTTTTCACTTTGTCTTAGTATATTGAAAAGACAGCCCCATAAAAGCACAGAAAAATATTGCACTGTGCAACTAAACAATTTGATATAGCCTAATAATGTTATGAAGTTGAGTTTTTGTACTTTGCTCTACTTCGGCAAACAACACTAAGTTTATTAAACGGAAGGTAATGGGAATTTAGACTGCAATATTTTCTAATGAAAATTTACACACTTGATTTCCCAAGGTCTTTTTGTCATTTTGCACTCATTTGTATTTTTCCTGCTCCGTTAGCTGTCTTTTAAGTGCAAACATGTCACAAAGTGTCGGAGAGACATCCTCTCTTCTAGAATTATATCCACTGTAAAATAGTTCATCGCCGTTGTAAATCGGTCCCTGCCACATTCCTTTTGAAAAGTATTTATCGTTTCATTTTGCTGATGAACCTTTTGAAACAATCAATTTGTCATTTGAATGTAATTGCTTTCTTTTCTTAAAATGTAAATTTAAAGCTACAAAAAAAAAATGAGAGGAGGCAATTATCATCGCATTTTCTTGATAGCTGCATTTTGTACGTAAAGATTGGGGTTTAATTTTGCTACATCACATGACATCTGGGAGAAAAGAAAATTTAAGTGGTGTCAGACCTCCGCGGTGAAAAAGAAGAATGCGAGTTCTTTTGATGCCGAGTGTCTCTCTGTGGATCTGTCGACAAGAAAAACACCCACACACCTCACGTTTCTTTTTACATTATAGATTTTTTAAACCGATGCTCATCAGCACGCTTAAGCGTACCATCTTGAATGATAACAGACGCAGTGGTTGTTAAGGTATGTTTAGTGAAGGCCTCTGGCTCTATTGCAATATGACTTCTTCCTCTTGTTATGATCAAAGACAGGGTCTGGAGAAAGACATGAATGTCCCTCAATTATGCGGAGCGTGATTCACCAATCATGCTGTACATCTTTGTAAAGAACAGGCATTTGTATTCCTTTCACACGCCTATATACCTCAGAGAATGTGGTTTGAGACCACAATAAAAAAAAATCTAACATTTTCTATATATTGATAAAGAATATAAATGCTTTTAGTATTCATCTGCTTCTCCAATAAAAGGCTGTTATTTTTGTACGACCAGTAAGTTAAGATGTTTTGCTTTGTGATGTTATTTTCAAGATGATTAATTCTAAATTCTAAATACGGTACTAAATCTCTTTTTTTTTCTGTAATACAGTTATAAATATAATTTTGTCAACACTGAAAACAATTTGGTGAAATTGCTAGTATTTTACAAATTATTACCAAGAAAATGCATGTAACATTGAATTAAAAGCAAAATCTTTAAGTAGAAAGACTGACATTGTAATATTTGTATATATATATAAAAAAACATATTTTTTTCCATTTTCTGTAGAACCGAAAATACGGGGAGGCCAAAAAGTGTGTTTATGTTCTGAAAATAATATTATGCTAAAAAAAAATATATGAAAATAATCTGTGCAATTTTTATTTTGGGATGAAAAATGCTCATGAAATTCACCTGAATAAGCGCCACACTAAATTGAAGCCCCCTAATCAGAGAAACTTGGGCCACTTCATGTCAGGATCTTCGTTACTAACAAGACAATGACAGAGATTAGGTTATGAAAGTCCTGACAGTCAGTTTTAATTACTCTGGCAGTCCATCCATCATTTTCTGTTGACTGTATTACAGGAAACCACCGTTTGTTATGCTTGTCCACCTATACTGCATTAAATGAGTTCCTGTGTTTTCCACTTTAATGTTGTTTTCTCCTAATTGGAATGATCTACTTAGTATGCTACACAGTAGACCGGATTGGGCACTCTCCACTCTGTGCCAAGAATAATCATAAAAAAATAAAAAAAGTTTTGACTGTCCCTGACATTCTCACTTATTAATACACAGCCGGCTTAATACATCACAAAGCTGCAGCAACAATGATATTTACTTATTACTTATTTATACAAGTTTCATTCAGAAATAGTAAATTTTCACAAATAATTACAAAGAAATGGCAAAGCAACACAATTAATTAAAAGGGGAATTTTGAAGTGGAATAGTCAGTATTTTCTTCGTTTTTGCTTTATTTACAACTTTGAACAGTTTTACAGTGTTGACATGATTTTTTTTAATTTGATTAAAAATAAATTCTTCCATGACGTACAGCAGGTCTAGGCTTAAGCTTGACCTCACTGTTTCAATATGCTATTATTTTTTACTATTTATTTGAACCTTTTTTTTTTAATTTTGCAGTAGAGCGATATACTGTAATCAATTTGACCTCAGACATTAAAGGTGGGTTGATCATGATTTTTTTTTTCAGAGCTTCACATCTTTAAATTGGTAATTTTCACAATTTTTTTTTGAAAAAAGTATATGCAAGTATGAAAAAAATAGGATTTTTTTTCTTTTGAACTTGGAAATCTATAAATATTCATTTTACATAACAGGCTTCTTTTTGCCAATCTAATTACAATGCTTGCAAGGCTGCACTGGATTAATATTCCTAAAACATTCTGGTTTGGGTTTGTTCGAAATCCCCTAACACTATTAAATTCTGAAACTCATTCAGCCTGAACCTCTTAATGTATATTTTGCTGTATTTGTCCGGTTGTTGTTGTTTGCATAAAAAAGTCTTCAAGTCTGGCCAAGCTGAAAACTGGCTAAAATTTCGCTAAAACCAGCCAACAGACTAATTACTGTTTCACATTTTTAAAGTCTCTTGAAGTTGCTTTAATTTTTGGCAAGGTATGCTCCAAAACTGTGTAACAGGGACCATAGTCATCCAACATGGGACCAAGTAAAGAAAACCAAATTACAAAACAGATGATGGCTATTACAGGTCAAACAAACACCTTTTATTCAAAGCCCACCAACCAGGCCCCATGTTCAAACAGTCCAATGAAAACCTTCTGTCAATAAACAAACTGGATAGTCTTCAGAGTAGGGTCTAACCCAGCACAATAGGAACTACCAGTGACGTAAGTGTACTCTGGTTGGCAAAACACCAGCAGAAAAAGCAGAGTACACAGATTATAGCCTGTATATTTACCCCACAAACTGGAAAACAGTCATCGATGGACCTCACAACCTTTATGCTAAGGAGAAAATCCAGCGCAACTTTGAGGGGACCAGGCGAAATGACTATGCATTTTTACTCAGCTAGCAACATTCGGCATCAACCACACATCCAACGCTAATACTTTTCTTCATATACTGTCTACTTTCTTTATGCTACAGTTACACCGTATTGGAAAGGACTGTCAAACAGATCATAAAATAATGAAGATGGAGAATGGGAGCGCTGTGTGCTCTGGCGTTTTCAGAGCAGTCAGAATAAATGTCTGCCAAGCTTGGCTTATGTCACTTCAGAGTTCCTAATTCATGATAATGGCGGTGTGAATGCATCCTGAAAAAATGAACTAGGGGAACATTTAGTTCCCGGGAACCACCCTGGTAACTAATGCCTTTTCCAAACACCCCAACATGTGGGCTTAGTCACAGATATCTATATAAAGGCTAGATGTCTCACGGCGGAGTATTTATCGTCATCACCGGCGGCCATCTTGTCACAGACAGGCTTTCTGGCGGACTCTGTGGTATCTGATGTAAGAAATACTCTTTATCTCGTTGAAATTTTGACGAATTTACAAACGGTTTGGTTTCTTACAAACGTTATTAATGTGGCTATAATTCTGGATGATTATTTATTTATACACTTATTATTCATAAGTATGCAACTACATCTCTGCCTTTTATAACAGACCAGACTGTTTGAAAATCGGTAGAAAATTGAGTTACAGTGATTTAAAAAGTACATGCACCATCAAAACAATGTTACCAGTGAGCGAGCTGCCTGTGACAAGATGGCCGCCAGGTGCTGACGTCGACCTCCATTGGCCAGCAGCGCGGACGAGATATCTAGCCTTTATATAGATATCTATGGGCTTAGTCACTTGAGAGGGCGTGCACGCGACAGGAAGCGAGTGTGCAAGACTGTCCCATGTCTAAAAAAATGCCAAAGTGCAATCCTTAAACCCACACTATCTAGCGGTATTCGAGGCTAAGCGTATCCCATCATGCATTATGTTCGGGAACACACGTGCCCCGAAACCGCAAGAAACATTCTACTGTAAGTTAAATTAATTCGATATTACATTATTTGTTAGTAAAACAAAGTGCTGGACATTTTATTGGTGCAAAGATGAGTAGGGTGTGTATTTTGTACAACATTTGCAACTGCTTTTTATCACTTATTAAGCACAATTTTAAAATTGTGTCTTCAATTAGTTAACTACTAAACAGACATTTAGGCCCCGTTTACACGATGGGAAAACGCAGATATTTCTCTGAGTTTTGCCCCTTCATTTACACGAAAACGCCATTTTTATCACTGAAAATGATTATTTCTAAAACCTCCGGCCAAAGTGGAGATTTCTGAAAACGCTGGTTTTGTGTTGCCGTGTAAACTGGGAGAAACAGCGTTTTAGGTTCTCTCTTGTCGATTCCAGGATTCTAATTGGCTTGCATGGCTTTAACCCCTACACTGCTGCCAATAGGTTTGGCATAGTTATGATGGCGCTCGACGGTGTATTTATGCGGGGGTGTAAACGAAGTTATTTTTAAAAACGGAGAGGGGGAAAATATTCGTTTTACTAAATACCCGGCTTTGTGTAAACGTGGCCTTAGAATTTTTTTTTGTTGTTTTTTTTAAAATGCGCAGTATTAAAAATGAAAAATAAAAGAAATAGGACTATAGTGTGTCCCGTTGGGTAGTCAAAAGTTTTACATACACCAACAGTCTTCACACCTTCTTGAACACTTGGATCAAATACAGGAAATACGCCATGTACTTGTAAGAAGACAAGTGGTCAAGTGCAAAAGGCCACACGTGTGGTATTTGGACAGGGCGTAAGTTCCTAGAATTACCTGGTGCGAAAGGGGCTATTTTCAACTAAAAATAGTGAATATGTAAAATGTGTGAATATCTAAAAATATGTGAATTTGTGAAACCGGTGACGTCATGCACATGTGTATGAAGCCTGGGTATGTAACTTTATAGTGATCATCTTGAAAACGTTGTTTGTACGCAACAAAAAAAAAAAAAAACGTTTCCGTTTTTAGCACATCTTTGTCGTGTAAATGTACCCTAAGTTTAACATGGGTATACATAGTTCCCACAGGCAAAAAAATTGTCACGTGACCTCCCCGGAGACGCCATCTTTGAGGGCAAAACCGCTGTGTTTACCATAGGCGTTTACAACGTTTTATCAGAGAATGTCGTTTTACAAACAAATATTTATGTCTGTTTATATTGTTATGCAAATCATGAAAAGACAAAGTGTAATAGATTATAAAGAGACTATTAAAACAAGACATAGAGAGGTACAATGCGAAAATTTCATTCATGCATGGTGTGTATCCTTATGCAACAAAAGAAGCACTGAGCACCGATTATGCAACTTTGCCTCAGATACAGTATTTTCATGTGTACAATTATCTGGTATTGGTGAGGAGTTTTTACACATGTGAGCATTTCCAAGCCTGGAAATCACTGGAAGTGTACGATCAGATTGACGTGGGGTTGGTTTGGTGACGTTTGCTCAAGTGCAATCAATGGAAAAGTAACTTAAGTCATCATAGCGAAGTAGTATGACGCTAATCTGTCTATTAAAAAGCCATAGCCTGCACAACTTAATTCCTATGTTCCCCAGTCACCGGTGATTTCTGTTATATGCATGTACTTGCGGGCGTCATGGTTCGGTGCATGAATATTAAAATAAATAACTCGCGTGCAATTTAATTAATGTAATAAATGAGGAACTACATTATACGCGGGATCTTTAGGGACATAATCTGAGATTGCAATGCTGGAACGTGAGATCAAACAGTGGAAACAATGTTGTTTTGTATGATTTTAATACCTCGTCATTTTGTTCATACAGGACATTATTCAAACTGCAATGTGTTAACTTATATTTATTTACACTCGCAATAAAACACAACATTGTGCTTTTGTCAAACAAATTCTTGCGTGTTTTGAGTGAGTTTCTTTCCTGTTTATGCTCGCCAGCCATAATCTCTGTCGTTGTTCGGACAAAAGCTTAGTCTTCTCACATCCATATGGAGTCTAATGACGGGTATAGTGTAAAATCCCGATTTAACTGAACCTCCGGCACGATTTTATCATCCATTGACTCAGCAGGAGATGACCATTTTCACTTTATAGCACGAAACTCATTTCACTTCGTTCAATTCGTATTGCTTCTTCTTATGTTTTGCCCTAAGCAATGGCGCCGGGTCGGCAAATGCCCGTATGTTGTGACGTCATGTGGGAACTATGTATTAGGACCATTTAATCATTCTACAAACATTAATTAAAACATTTTCTTTAACATGCTCTATCATTCAATCATGAAAACCTACAAGCATTTGAAAACACATGCATTCAATGCAATAACATTCCCATTCAACTCATCCTCATGACGGTATATACCTGGCTTCCCGTTCGCCGGCTTATCCTACTAGCAAGTATAAAGGTAAGACAAAGAAAATCACCATTGTTTGTCTAATTCCAATTCATGCTTTCTTATTCACAGAAACACAGACAGAGAATAACAAACACTAGTCACACTGGAATGTGGATCTATAACAATCAAAAAACTCATCTTTTAGACAGTGTTGTGTGATGAATGATTTGTATCTCAAACTCTGTCACACCATGCATTTTGAGGCATTTCAGAGATACACAGATAGATTTTCACACACTGACGAATGGCTGTACAGCAGAGGTTATGCGGAAAGCCCTGTATAGAGATGGCTAATGCAGGCACACGCTCCCCCAATAATCTTGATTCATCAACATAGGTTGAAGGTGAGAAACACATTAATGCACGAACACACTTACAGTTTTAGTAAATAAGACCAAGTCTCTTTGTTTTCATCCCTCCAACTGTATACTGCCAAGCTTTAACACCATTCTTGTTTTGCTTGCATGGCGAGCGCTTGTATTTCCTTGAGAATTACAAACATACTTCAGAGCAGGTCTCGTAATTTCCTATTTAAGCATCATCGTGTGGTTCGCGCACTGTTACACAGATTTAAACAGACCGTCGTCATACATATCTGAGGAGATAACGCCCGATCTGGGCTTTGTTCCTGCAAACTTACGACAGACCCAAATGATATTGTGTAAGCTTCAAAGCACTGTAAGCCGCTTCCAGGAAACAAGAGTGACATTAGTATTCAACGTCTCACCTCCCGCTCATGTAAAACGACTTCAAACACAGCGCCCACCTGAGGGAGTGCCACCTCAGTAAATACATCACACATTAGATCTTTTTAATAATGAATTCTTACTCCATACCTCCCACTCTGAATGGCTAGAGCTGCTGGAGCTGTATCAAAAGCAAAGCGGCTGTCTCATTAGCTCAGCTCCGAGTCTGAGGATTCATTTGGCTTGTCAGTGCTTCTTGTAGCACAATGATTCGGAAGCCTTGAAAACCAAAGTGCTTGGAGGATGCGTGATTCATGCAAGGACGTTTCTAATTGGTTTGATTTCCCTCCTCTAATGTTTTGCTAATTTGCTAATCAATTAGCTTGCTGGCCTCTCTTGACTTTGAAGTGAGCACACAGTGGTTAAATGCAGCAAACAATGAACAATAATGACATCAGATGTGGTACAAGTCTGAAATTTTACACTAACTGTTGAGTACAAAATCATGATCATGGCTGGGTCTTGGCCTCTCTTTTTCTTCTCTCCTAATATAAAATATATTTCTGTGAAGTCAAAACGTTATGGTTTGTACAGTCTATTAGGGTCCAAAATGAACACTCGGCAAGCGTCAAATGCGAGTATTGGCTTTGGCCAGTAAGTAAATCAGATTTACTCACCGGGTGGTCAGCAACTTCATAAGGAGCTACAACATTGTAGATGGTTTAAATTGAATTGTAAGAATGATACCCTGACCCTCACACAAAATACCCATAAGAACAGTTAAACATCTGCCACATCATGTAGCAATTTATACCTATAAGTGGAATTTACCATCAGATGTTTATCATGGAGTGACATTTTTTTCTCGCATTATGCCGCCAAAATGAAAAGAAAAAACAAAACAAAAAACATTAAGGTTGATTTGACACTGCAGGGCTTAACACACGGATCTGAGCTTTGGACATGTCCAATCATTTGTCCCACCTGTCTTTGGACATGTCCCAAACCTTTAAGGCCTAGGCAGTCAGTCAGCATTATTTCACACTGTATTATTAGTTTTAGTAGTTTTAGTAGTAGACCTCATGTGTTAAATATGAAAACAACAATCATGATATTATACTGCAGGTCTATGGCAGTGTCTCGCCCATTTGCATGTTGACTTATGCTGCTTTCCTTCCAGGTCTCCTGGCTGCAAAATGTGTTTTTGAGACTCCTTGACATTTCACTACACCAGAATAATGTTATTTAGACATGAATTATAATAGAGTTCAAGTTTTCAGTGGTGTTGGTTCTGGAAATATTTTTACCCATTTCAATTTCCATGGGAATTTAAAGTGCTCATGAGCTACAAAACTATGAACCAAATCAACAAGCTACAAGGTTAATCACAACATTGATACAAAACAAAACAAAATATTTAAAAAAAGAAGAAATAATGTGGGCCAATGGCTTGTAACAAACAACCACTGAAGGCAAGTTTAAAGAACCCAAGTGCAATATATATTTAAGACATAAAAAGAAAGGCAAGGCATTGCCAACAGAGATTAGAGTAAAACAATACTTGACAAGGACACATGGCAAACATGGGGGCTTAAATACACAAGGACTAATGACTAGACAAAGGACACCCATGAACAAGATTAGAGAATCAACCAATGACAACATGACACATTCACATGGGGAACACATGGCTGGATCATATGACTATTACAGGCAATCAAATGACAACAAGAAACATGACTGACATGAAACAATGGGTGCTTCTCAATATCCCTCCTGGCCTTGATCCTATGACCTGGAAACTGATCGAGCTCAGCCATTTTGAAGGACATCTCAATTCTCTAATTGAACCACAGGGAGCGAGGATCAAGGATCGATGAGTGAGGAGTTGAGGATCGAGGAGTCAAGGATTGAAAATCAAAACGAGGAGCGAGGAGTCGAGGATTGAGGATCGAAGATCAAATCAAGGAGTGAAGAGTCGAGGATTGAGGAGTCGAGGATCAAGGATCGATGAGTGGGGAGTTGAGGATCGAGGAGTAAAGGATTGAAAATCAAAACGAGGAGCGAGGAGTCGAGGATCGAAGATCAAATCGAGGAGTGAGGAGTCGAGGATCGAAAATCAAACCGAGGAGTGAGGAGTTGAGATGCGAAAATCATATCGAGGAGCAAGGGGGTTGGGGATTGAGGAGTCGAGGAATCGAGGAGTCCAGGATCGAAAATCAAATCGAGGAGCAAGGAGTCGAGGATTGAGGAATCGAGGATCGAAAATCAAATCGAGGAGTCGAGACGCGAAAATCATATCGAGGAGCGAGGGGTCGAGGATCGAGGAGTCGTGGAGCGAGGAGTCGAGGATCGAAGATCAAATCGAGGAGTCGTGAATCGAGGAGTCGAGGAGACGAGGATCGAAAATCAAATCGAGGAGCAAGGAGTTGAGGATTGAGGATCGAAAATCAAATCGAGTAGTGAGGAGTCGAGGATCGAGGAGTCGTGGAGTCAAGGATCGAAGATCAAATCAAGGAGCGAGGAATCGAGGAGTCAAGGATCGAGGAGTCGAGATGCGAAAATCATATCGAGGAGCAAGGGGTTGGGGATTGAGGATCGAGGAGTTGAGAAATGGAGGAGTCCAGGATCGAAAATCAAATCAAGGAGCAAGGAGTCGAGGATTGAGGAGTCGAGATGCGAAAATCATATCGAGGAGCAAGGGGTTGGGGATTGAGGATTGAGGAGTTGAGAAATCAAGGAGTCCAGGATCGAAAATCAAATCAAGGAGCAAGGAGTCGAGGATTGAGGCGTCGAGGATCGAAAATCAAATCGAGGATTGAGGATCGAGGAGTCGAGATGCCAAAATCATATTCAAGAGCGAGGGGTTTGAGGATCGAGGAGTCGAGGAGCGAGGAGCCGATGATCGAAGATCAAATCGAGGAGCGAGGAGTCGAGGAGTGGATGATCGAAGATCAAATCGAGGAGCGAGGAGTCATGGGTTGAGGATCGAAAATTAAATCGAGGAGCAAGGAGTCTAAGATTGAGGATCGAGGAGTCGTGGAGCGAGGAGTCGAGAAGTCGTGGAGCGAGGAGTCGTGGATCAAGGAGTCGCGGATCGAAGAGTCGAGGATCGAAGATCAAATCGAGGAGCGAGGAGTCGAGGAGAGCTTTCAAAGGAGTCATGAGAGTGTATGCTTTGTGGAATCGTTTTATCAACTAAACGATGCACGTATACATTCTCCTCCCTCTTCACATCGGTCACAATGATTTTAATTTATACTTTACCTTTGCAGTTTGTAAACCACGCATCTCACATATTTCAGCAGGCAATCTTGCTTTATGGGGCAGATTCTTTGAGCGCTGCTGATGAAGCTGTGAAGTGTCGCTAGAGTGATCAAGTATTCCAATGTATAAAAAAAAGCTTTCCTTCAATTCCTCCATCCACATTTTCTTTCCTTGCAGTCTTCCCTCGCATCCTACAGGGGGTGGAGCTGAGACGCGAGGAAAGGAAGCGAGGATGCACAAATAAGACTTGAGAAGCACCCATGGAGCAAAACCAAGACGTGGCATGGCTTCAACAAAAGCATATGCCATTAACAACATCATAGCTCACAGCAGGTCTGTCTTTAATGGTTTATAAGTTATTGTTCAAAATAAATTCCACTATTGAGTAAATGAATGGGATTTTACTTCTAGAACCAGAGTGTTGTACTCTATTGGTTGACAGTGTAAATGAGGCATAAGCTTCTTTACTTTTTAAAGGAGGTACAGTTCCAAAGAGAGATTGACATAATGACTCTGTGTCATAAATATGGAGGGGAAACTATCGAAATAACACCACTGTAATAACAATAAAAACAACAGGCCTTTAAAAAGTGACCAGTAAAACAAATTTATGGCCATTACATGTTATTGGCAGGTATGGCATAACAATTTAAAAATATTTTGGACATTTTATAGAGCCTATAGTAAATCTGTTCTTTCGCACAACTGCTTGCTGAATAACAGATTAAAATGTTGTTAACATCACCACATTTACCTCCTGAGTCCTGCTGACCAAAACAGACAAGCACAGGATGTGGTTTGCAAAGATTGCCTAGATAATAATGTGATCATGAATGCATAAACCCTTTTACCAATTTGCATAAGAAAATTAGACTTCCCAAGTGGTACAGGGATAAAGCGTCCAGTTGAAATAGTCAAAGGCGATGTTATTTAACTATTATAATTGAACCCACTGTGGAAATAGAAGAGACTGATGACACGAGCGTGTGGATCTGAGCTCCTCACAGCAGTACATGTAAACAACATGGGCAAACAAACATGGTTTCAGTCAATCGATAAGCATTGCACACTGGGAGAAGTATCCCTGACTACATGGATTGCTATCAGCAATTACACACATCAGAGCATCCCAAGAACTAACTACCCTTCACAACAATAGCACTGGCCAGATTGCATCCCTCGAACTACATTACAAAGTCTGAGCTTTTATTCAGTGAGAGAGAAATAGATGCAATGAGGCTGAAGGCCCCCAGGGTAAAAAGCCGTTCTACACACACACACATATATATATATATATATATATATATATATATATATATATAAAATGTCGGGGTGGCAGAGAGTAAAATGTGGAATGTCTGAACGTTATTTCCCAAAATGAGAAAGTTGTGCCGTGGGGGTGTGGGTGTCTGCCTTTCCTGCACTGCAAGTTACTTGTATTTTCATGCTGTTCTTTTTTTGTATTTTTAAATCATGCAAAAATGAATGAAAAGAGTCAAATTAAGAGGGGGGGGGGGGTGATTGCGGTTTCACTTTTTCATTTTAAATAGTGTGTAATGTTGCTGTTGGTGCATGAACAGTATCTGCAAAGTTGCAGCGCTGAAAGTTCAATGTAAGCAGAGATATCGTCTTTTAAAAATCAGGAAGTATATTGCCTACAAAAACGATTCGATTGGGACTACAGCTGGGTTATGGTACGTCACTAACCCACACATTTGCATCAACCCCTCCCTCCGGAAAATTCAAAAAAGGGCATGGCCATATTTCTGCGGCTCGTCGAGTGTTGCTGTACATTTACGGAAGACAGCTTCCAGAATCTCCACGAATTCAACACCGGATTCAACAAGAAATTGTTACTAAAACATGAAGCAGTTCCAACTTCAAAACCAGAGGCAGCAGTTGTTGGGCCACAACCTGTAAGTAGGCTAAGACTTCATCATTTTAAATGTATTTGCATGTATAATTCCAGACGTAGCGTTGTGTTTTATTTTTTTTTTCAAATGCCAGCGCTGGCTTTATAGTCACTAGGCTACTAGCTATGCTATTTTGTGTCTACGACAAACGCGTATAAACATTATGGACCTGAATTTTGTATAAGTACTAATGTTTTAAACGTATTTTTCGTGTATATATGCTTTATGACGTTATTTTCGATTTGGTCAAGAATGTAAACTAATGCCAACGCTGTTTGAGTATAACATTAGTAGCCAGTCAGTTGCTATTGTGTTAAACAAACGTGTATGTAGTTAAAAAATGTAGCAATTTATCATTCAGAAACGTTTATTAATAACCGTGTGTGGTGAGGTTCTGCTTGACTCTCTTCATCGCCGCTTTCTCGGTCTGATTCTGCCTCAAACTGATACTGCAGCTCAACACCATTATTTACATGAATGGACCAGAGCACATGCACGTTTCACCTGTAAAGGTAATGGGTGTTAACCTTCTGGACAATGTGAGTGACAGTTTAGCCAATCACCACACACCAGCCCAAACTAACCAATCATTCTGAGGGAGTGGTTTCATAGAATCAGGAAGTCAACCGCTCGTTTGAGGACAGAGGAGAGCGCGGCTGACAATAAAGGTGAAGTTTATGAAAAATAAGACTTTTTAAAAAAGAAAAAACACGAATACATGTTATATTGCACCACACAAACACAATCATGCAAAGAAAAAAAAGCAGTCAACCCCCCTTTAAAGACAACTGTGGATGTCCATAGAAATATAGTTGTGTGTGTTTCTGCGTTTGCGACTGTAACATTTAATTTTACGATTGTTGTGTGAACACCACTAGCTGAGTTCATTACAGTGTGATTTTAGCATCATTGTGATACTATTAAAGTTTTCATTCTTATTTTGACTTTGTTTTTATCTAGTTTATGTTTTAATAATTTTGCTGTATTTTTGAAAATTATTTATTTTTTAAATATAGATTTTATTGATTTCTGTTTCAGTCACTAAATGAAAACAAAAAATGTTGGCAACTATAAGAGATTATGTTTTATATCATATTACATTTTATTTAACGTTAATTTTATTTAAATTGACTTTTTTTGTCTGTTTTGTTTTAGTTAACTAGAACCCAATCCCACCAGTTTCCCAGTAACCAAGCCCAAATGATTCCTGTCAATCAGACAAATCACATTTGTGAGAAATCACTTCCCTATCCTCCAGCTGGCAAAAAGTGTGCCAGTTTGATCAGTGAAAAAAGCTGGTTTACTAGTCCTCTTCTGATGCCTCATCTCACAATGTCAAATCAAATAAGCTGTTTGATAAACACCACAGAGGGTTTAATTATAGTAATGATCTCATCTCCCACATCAGCCTGCCTCTCATGGTGCGAAGCCACATCCACAGGCAGATTAAAAGCCTCCCTCCCTCTGTCTCCACTGCTCTCTCTGCCAGACACCTGCTCCATCAGCCTCTTAACATTGTAAATTCTCTGACAAATGAATATAGCTGCACTTTAAAGGAAGGACCGTGATCCTCCTGTAGAAAACACACTGAAAGAGTTGTTTTGGCCTGGGGCACAACAGGAAAGGCTTCCTTGGCAGGTACATGGGGACTTGCAAAGGATCTGCGGAAGTATTGGTTTTCCAGCCAAAGAATGACTTCTCATTAGTGACTGTGCTGTCACTGAAAACACAACAGGAAAGGGTGGTCATACTGGGACATCAGTGGAGTAAGCTAACATACTCTACCCTACCAGAGGCAAAATGATTCTCAATGAGTCTGTTTTTCAGCAACTATGGAAAATCTTTGGCAAGTTAAGGTTGCTCAATGCATAAAAGACATGAGTTAAAGACCCAAGGACCAGATATGATCAATTAATTAAGAGAGTTTGCAGTTTCATCATACAGAAGCGCCCCTCCGAGGCGCCAACATGTCGAAGAAAACAAGTCAGTCAATCTCCAATAATGCCACTTGTTCCTTAACCACACACACACACACACACACACACACACAGTTTCTTCAAGGTTGGATTTGGTCGGGCTCTAACTATAAACTGGAGACTCTTCCCAAAACATGCAGATGTTCTTTCCCTCAGTGAGAGTACACTTTAATTTAGAGCAGTGGTGTTAATGCTTTTAACTAAGACGCCCATAAATCTGTAAATGGAGAAAAGATGCTCCGGCTACTTTTACGTGTGAATGCTGTGGGACTGGCATAGGTAAGCCGTCTCAATGAGTGAGAAAGGTCAAGTGGTGTTCACTGCAGAGCCAAATGACATCCAGCTCCACCTTTCTGGATGCCATGGGTTGAGCTTGATCTAGTCAAGGTCTTCCTCTAGGTGGAGGGATTGTGTTATGGGTGGGTTAGGGTCTGGTTGGACCTTCTAGCTCCACTCATTACACCCAAATGACATCCAGATAGGAGGAGCTGGACTTCTTGCTCCACTCATGGCTCTGCAGTGAACAGCTTCTCAGAAAGGTTGACATGGAGCACGCTAAATCTCAGAACTCTCAGGAATTACCAAATAGAGAAGGTGAATGAATCACCATTGGCTTGGCTTTGCAGAGATGGTGAGTACTGAAGGGTTCTGAAATGTTGTAAAAGCGACACGGAGATTACATTTTTATCACTCAGCAGGTGAATAAGAAATCTGTTCATTTTATTGAACAGATAAATTACCATATGCTCTCTATCCGAGTTAATTGTAAAGCATTATCTATTGTGTAGGATCGATTCATCATGGGATGTTGTTGTGCCGCTGTAATTTATTTTCAAGGAAGTACTGTGTCTGTTAATGGGTATGGCTAACGTCTTAAGCCAGTCAGATTATTTCCATCTAAACTGGTTAGTCTCTTAAAGCTGCAGTCCGTAGTTTTCAATCTTTGTCGCCATCTCCGTTCAAAATCTGCAATTGCAGTTATTCACGGAATTATCAACTCTATGTGGGTTGTAGTTAGACACAACGCAGCGAGGATGAACGCAATGTTTGAGGAGAGTGTGAGGCTGTCAGTCGCCGTGTCGATGTGGATTCTGGCATTAAGAAACACAGTTTATTCTTTTTGGAAGTATGACCAACATAAGAATTTTCAGAAAATGTCATCTGAACAAGTAAGAAACATCCACTTTTGTTCTGGTTCTGAATCGTGCTGATTAAATCTAAAAATCGCTTATCACGCAAAACTGTGCAAATTTTACTTTGTTCTCAAATTGTTAATGTTAACAACGTAAGCATTGCGTGACTACATTTAATTCATTTCTGATATTATCCTTGTTTTTGCATGGGTTCGGTTGCGGTCTATTTTTTACTGTAGCCATTACGAAGTCTGAACGAAGTCTTTTGCATTTTACAGCGGGTGGGTTTCCAGTTGTCACTGGTGATTGTCGTTTGAACCTTTCTGGATCCGTCATCAAATTGATAATTTCCACATCCAACATCCTCACTCTCAATATAGCCTACTAGCCAAGACTCTTCTTTATGTGTACAGGTGTTGTGTACGGATGTGACGTAATGACACAAAGACATGCTCAAATCTCCCACGGAAATCCACCAGTACCACTAAAATGAAAAACACCATTACAAGCTTACCGCTTTGAATCGAGCTAAGGCAAGCAGAGAGTTTTGAAGCCTGGCTGGTTATGTATTTTCTCAAATACATATTTTGGATAATATCTAAACTAAAAAAAAGCAACAAACTGCAGCTTTAAACAAAGTAGTGAATGTTTTATGAGCAGTAGGATAATCTCTCTCTCTTTTCTAGTTATGATAAAGAACCATATTCATCCGTACTACAATAAAGAGCCTAAGCACAACCAAAACACCACTCCTCCCTTCTTCCTGAGCATGATGGACTTTCACTGACAATAATCGTTTATTTGGAACGCCCTGCAGCGTCAAAGAAAGGGAATGACGGCCTTTTTATTCACTTAAAAAGTTCATGATTCTGATCCAAAGTTTAGGATGTGACTTTGAAACTAATGCCTGGTTCAGATTACACGATTTTAGCCTGATTTTGCCACAATCGTTTGACGTAAGGTGTCGTGGGGATTCGTAAACGACAACGGGCGTCGAGACGCAGGATTCAATCGTATATCATCTCGTATAGTGAGTCATATAGTGGGCGACAACCTACGTTGCGTCGGCGATGCTTCACGACATCACGACAAAAAGAATTGCATGTTTAATTTTTTTAACGGTCGTCCACGGCGGTTCCGTCACATGAGGTTGACCAATAGGAGCACAGAAGCTTTTTCGTACACAACTTTCAAAAATGGCGAAACGAAAGAGGTGCTAATTTTAAAACTAAAAGTAAAAATATATAAGCAAACAATATTTTACCTCAAGTTCTCTTTGGAGGATTGACAGCCCATACGGTCCTCCTCGAGCAATCCAGGTGTTATGAGGCAGCAGACACCAGGGGATCCATACGCAGTATTTATTGAAGAATCATCAAACAGGCAGGGATCAACAACAGCAAACAGAGCAATGGAGGCAAGGCAGAGACAAACCAGATACAGGCAGAGGGTCGAGGCAGGCAGCAAGAATCAGAATCAAGAGAAACAGTCCAGGGTCAAAAACACAGGAATCAGACATGGGCGGGAAACCGCTCAGAATTGCCACTAACAGTAAAACAAGACTTTGCACTAAGTGAATGTGAAAACCATGTATTTATGGTATGAACTAAACAAGATAATGAGAAACAGGTGAATGAGATGAGAGCTGATGAGTCCGGGCAGTGAGTTATGGGAAATGTAGTTTGTGAGTGTTTACTTTCTTTTTTGTACTTTTTTCTGAACACAGGACAGCCAATACAACACTCACTGCTTCATCTGAACCAGGCATTTGCTAAGCTAAAAGCTAATCATCATACAAAAGTAGAATAAAATAGCTAATTACATTCAGACTATTTTAGAAAAATCAATGTTCACACTTTTAAAAACAGCTGAGCTATCTAGCAAAATGGGCAGATTAACGCATTTTAGCTCACATTCTCTTGGCAGTAGTTGACTTATACAGTTTACAATAATGCCGTTATACCGGCCCTTGTGGCAAAGCTGAGACTGCAAGTAGTTTTGGTACGAATTCTGTTCTGACACCTTTCAGAACGCAACGACGCGTGAAATTGAGCTTCTGTAGCTAGAAGCGTTTGCATTTATGTACTTGCGCGGAGTATGTATTTGGCCGCGTTCATTGGCGCTGACGTTGTGATTTGAAGATACCAGTGATTGCTTTTATTCGTCTGTCATCCCGGTGCACATACCTTTATCCAAAAGAGAAAAGCCTGACATCATTCAGGAGAAGGCTGGAAATGAGAGTGTCTGACAGGGAAGTTTATTTTGACGGTGACTTCTTGCCCTCAGGAGAGATAGAAGAGCAGAGAGCACTACGTTACATCAAATATCTTCATTCAGAGTCCACTGGGTGAAGAGCGAGTGAGATTTATAACAGGACTCTGTCCTCATTTCCCTCAGGATACAAGCCACTGGGATGTTTTTGTTTTTATTCTTCTTTCTTTCTTCCTTTCACCATTTCTTTCATTTTCTATGTTCTCACACGTATTGTGATGTGAAAATATTAGTGCTGGCAGAGTTGATGAATTAATTTACGAGATTAATTAAGTTCGTTAAACCTATCTAATTCTTTTAGCTAACCGTAGCCATGTTTGCTAAGGGAAGCACTACTGCACACCGTTTGTGCTACGAATATGAATGTTACCTCAAATCATGTGAGTCAGTAACTTACTTTTCAAATCATATTTGCAATTTTCACTTGCCAGATAATTCTGTCAACGATTCAATAAAATAAACACACTTCTTTTGCACATGGGTATCACTGAATTTCAAGATAGGTTATATCATTTTTTTTTTTTTTAAATTAACTTACATCACTGTGAGCCATGTATTTTTCTGCGCATAAGAGTTTCACATATTAACTTGGCAGCATGCTAATGTAAAACTGTATTGTGATCAATTGAGTAAAGTCTCTTGTGCACGTCATGTGATGAATATTATTTCTATGGAGTTGCTGCATAAAACGTGTTCTGAATCAGTCGCTTATGAGTTTAGCTTTCTCTTAGAGCCATTTAGGCAACGCACTTGGTTCTGGAACCAATCATGTAAGTATAATCTCTCAACTTCAATATCTCCGGCAGAAAGCACACAAATTGATTAGTGACTTATATTGCGTTTCTGTGCCATTTTGCTGCTCCTAATGTTTATAAACTCCTTAAAGAGGACAATTTTCATCTCCGAACATCTGCTAGCTGGCACAAAAGTAGGGCATATGGAAAGCATTTCCTCTTTAACATTACACTAAATTATGACAGCTTCCATGTGGAACCAGCAATAGGCAGAATTAAAGTGCTATTCTGTGTCTTTCATGACAATAAATGCTTTCCGTTTTGTCAGGAATGACATAGAAGTAATGTTTAATCAGAAACTTCACTTCACGCCTGCTGTTTGAACTTCGGTACTTGTTTTGAAAAAGCTCAAGGCATCTTCTCAGGGAAATCTTGGTGAGGGTGATTTTTTTCTTTTTTTAGTGTGTAATGTTGTTTGAACATGAAAAAGTTCTGCAAAGTTATAAAGCACAAAGTCACTCAAAAATGAGTTTTCACAAAAAGGAGAGTTCACTTTAAAAAAACATTTGCTGATAATTTACTCACCCCCATGTCATCCAAGATGTCCATGTCTTTTTTTCTTCAGTCGAAAAGAAATTAAGGTTTTTGATGAAAACATTTCAGGATTTTTCTCCATATAATGAATTTAGATAAGACCCTTATTATTATTTGTCTGGTGTCGTTGAATAATGACACCAGACGATGAATAAGATAAGACCTAGATAAGACCCTTATTCATCGTCTGGTGTCGTTTAAAGCCCTTTGAAGCTGCACTGAAACTCTCTTTTGGACCTTGAACCGTTTGGTTCCCAATGAAGTCCATTATATGGAGAAAAATCCTGGAATGTTTTCATCAAAAGCCTTAATTTCTTTTCGAATGAAGAAAGAAAGACATGGACATCTTGGATGACATGGGGGTGAGTAAATTATCAGCAAAAGTTTTTAAAAAGTGAACTACTCCTTTAATATGGCCTCTTTAAAATTCAAAGAACTCTCAGAAAACATTTTCAAGTTCCAGATATAGTAATGGTAATTTCTAAAGTGAGTTTTCTAGTATGCTAAATATTTCATCACCTAGATGCTCTTGTGTGGGTAAAACCATGTTCTTGTGCCCATTTACCCTTGGTCACTTCATGCATTTTCTCTGATAAACTGTAAGTTATCAGGGTTTGTGCAGGTGACTGAAGACGAGGATACAGAACTGCAGTATAGTTGATTGATTTTCAAACTTCACTTAACAGGAACAAACGAAAGTGCCAGGAAACCAGGACACACAAAACCATTTAAAGACGACAACCAACCAACACTGAGGGAAAACACGGGGCTTAAATGATCAGGGACTGATGGGATAATTAACTAAACACAGGTGATGGAAATTGCTAATAAAACAGAGCGGGAAACACTAACAGGACTAAACCAAAAGTCACAATGACAGGGGGAAACAAGATCTCAAAACTGAACTCAAACACATAGAATCGTGACAACTGTTCCATTTAGACGTCATACTGACGCTTTTGACATTTCGTCTACATCCAACGCACAAGACACCCTTTAGAGTCAATATGTGACGCGGATATATATGGGCCAAAAGGCTCCTCCTAATGGTCTAACACTACCCCAGACCTAAACCTACCATAACTGAACAAAGCTCTGTGCGTGTTATATTGACGTTAAATGGTGCCATGTGCGTTGGATTTAGACGAAATGTCAAACGCGTCACTATATGAATGGTAAAGGTGTTGAAGGTGACTGTGTTGAGTTTAATTGTGTATCCGCTTGCTGTGCGTTTGACAGTATCGCTGTCATATCTGGCTAGCAGAAGCTGGTATATCACACTCACACCTTTATTTTTTCCCATTTAGGGCAGAGTAAAATTTACATATGGCTTCAACAACCAAATCCATTGACACGTGTCCAGTTGCGTCTGCGATGCATCTCAAACCACCTCAAACCAGAAATCGGATTGCAATCCTGTGTTTCACATTTTGAATGTGTTTCAGAGGGCATTCACACCTGGTTCTTTCACAAAATGACAGTTATCTGAGAAAACATGTGACGTGCCAAATGTAAATAGGCCTATTCTGTTGAGTTGTCTGTTTTCAATGACTTTTTCCTATTGTTTTTCAATGAAGTCCTTGTGCAGTAAAACCACTGGAAAGGTTGTGAAGTGTGGGAACCCTTTTGTTGGGTAATACAACACTTTCAGGGTGCACAGCTTATTCTCATTATCAGAAATGTCAAGTTGAGAAATCACTTGAACATTAGTCAAAGAAAAACTTTGCGACCCTTTTGAACTTAGCAAGCTTTGTTAACCCCACAATGACATCTGGGTAATATTGATCTATAGTTCCTTAATTACTGCCTGTGTTACACAGAGTGTGAAGGTGAGACGGCAGATTAGGGACAAAGAGATCAGCGCAAATCATGACCTCCTGCTAAACGCCACTTTAAGTGGTATGAGTTGGTATGAGGATTTCAATATCGATATCTAGCAGTCGCTGTAGAGATGAGAAGATATTCGGAGCCTGTCAACAGTTGATAAACGGAGTGTTTTGATTCCTGTCATTAACTTAGGAGATAATAAATGGTGCAGTAGGCTATTGGTATTGATTTGTGTGAGACTATCTGAAGGAATTGCTTCCTTCTGTTTGACTCGCACGATAGAAACTCATCGATTTAGGTGGTGACACCATTTACGAGACCTTTCATTTGAGTGTAATGTTTCCAGACACTTAATTGCATTTTATTTGCAATTAAATGAACATGTATTAAGTTCAAATTCATATTAAAAACTTAATAGAGCTTTTTTGACCCACTTAAATGCGGATTAATTACATCTTTGCATTTGAAATATGGTAAAAGAGATAGTTTCCTCGCTTCAAAGGGTTCATAAAGAGATCGTAATCCTAATCCAAATGAATTGATCGCTTTATGTAGTGAACAGATTGAATTTAGGCTTTTTATACACTTTTAACCTTTTAAGTGCATTGTCAAATGTATTGCATTTATGCAGTAACTAATACACTTTAATGTCATTTTGGTTGAAAATTATGTCATGTATTTAAATTTATAACACATATTTATGATGCTGTTGAAATTTAGTACATGTATTTACTTTAAATGTAATACTGAATAACAAAATACAGTGAAATGTATGTGTTTATATCTGGCAAAAGATCGTATCATCACTTATAGTGGGCGACAACCTCCGTCGCGTCTGCGATGCTTCACAACATCACAACAAAAAGACTAACGTTAGCATGTTTAATTTTTTAACGGTCGTCTACGAAGGTTCCGTCACATGTATGAGTTTGACCAATAGGAGCACAGAAGGTTTTCGTACACAACTTTCAAAAATGGCGAAACAAAAGAGAGACGATGGTGCTAACTAAAAGTAAAAATATATAAGAAAACAATATTTTACCTCAAGTTCTCTTTGGAGGATTGACAGCCAACGTTCTCTTGAGCAATCCAGGAACGTGTCCATTGTCAGGTTTTCTTTCTTTTTTCTTTTCTTCTTTTTTTCTGAACACAGGACAGCCGCTTCATCCACTGTGTGTTTACGTTCGTTTCCGGAAGTCACGCGCTACTAGTTTCGCCTTCTCGATGACATCATGCCCGTCGTTAAAGACAGCATGCGATGACTGTTCTGGAAGCAACGTGTAGTCTGACGTGTTTCTTGTCCAAGGCAGACAAGATTTAAGGAGTCAAAATCGCGTAATCTGACACAGTGAGTATTTTAACATGCAAAAAATAAATAAATAAATAAATAAAAATAAAAAAATTATTGTGTAATCTGAACCAGGCATTATGTGACTCCATTCTTTCTATTTTCTGTTTTATCAACACAAACACTTCCCCCTAATAATGATGTAAAATGCAGGAAATTATAGTAGTTACAATTCATTAAGCCAAATTCCCAAAGAAACATACATTTCATTATGAAGGGGGGAAACCACAGAGGATGCCCTTGCAGTTACTAATGAGAAAGTGCAAGCTTGGTCTGCCAGTCGTCACAGTGACCTGATTTCTTAACAATGCACATGTGAAATTTTTATTTTTTCCTTCTGCCATGTCATTAGTGTGGACATGAAACTAGATTAAATGAAATGAAATGAAATGAAATGTCCCAAGTTGGAAGAACAGAGACTTCTGATCAGGGACTCCTGGAATCAGCCTTTTACTTGCCGCTGTCTTGCATCTAATGAATTATTCAAGCTTGAGCATGTTTCCTGATGCGAGTCCATTTACTAGATTGTTGCTGGGGCGTCCTGAGCCACACCGCTCACACGCCAAGAGCTGAGTTCCCCTGCATGCCCTGTAATGTGCTGCTGGGTAGAGTGAATGAATGCTGAAAAAGCTGCTTGAAACTCTTTCACTGTGTGCAATAGTTTCTGATTCATGATGTCATAAAGGGCCACTTCAGGCAATTACACATGCATTAGCCCACACAGTGCAGGAAACAGCTCTCGCTCGCTCTCAGGGCTCCGGTTACTGCAGTCTCTCTCTTGAAATTGCCGGAATTAACTTTGTTTTAACACGAGTCAGATCCATTTGGAAAACAATTGATCACCTTCAGCCTCTTGCCACTAACAGATGGATTGGCTGAAGTCATTTGCAGTCAACAGTAATAACAAGCCTGTAATATCTAAAGAAGGGGTCTTAAAATATCAGTCCATGGGCCATATCCAACCCCTGAAGGTGAACGTTTAACCGTGAAACTATTTCTATTTTTAATGCACTGCTGCATCTCCAGCCAATTCATTTTTCTCCATTACTTCCTGCACGTAATTGCATCTTAATTACATATATTATAGTTTAAGGTTCAACTAATTGCATTTATTGCATTTACAAATGTAGGTGGTTTTTTTACGCACTTAAAGGGTTAGTTCACCCAAAAATGAAAATTCTGTCAGTATTTACTCTCCTTCATGTTGTTCAAACCCCGTAAAACCTTCGTTCATCTTCAGAACACGAATTAAGATATTTTTGATGAAATCTGAGAGCTGGATCACTCCTCCATACTAGTTCATAGGCTTCTTGAGGGATTGAAACTTGCCGGCCTCGAAAAGTTACTAAAGACATCGTTAAAATAGTCCTTCAGTGGCTCAATCTTAACTTTATCAAACGACGAGAACACTTTTTGTGCGCAAAAAAAAAAAAAAAAAAATAGATAACGACTTTATTTCAACTATTCATTTCCTTCTCTCTCTGGCTTGAGTCAGGTTACTAGTTTAATAGCGTATGATCTGTTGTTGTACGTCAGACGCATCACACACATGACCAGCGTCGGCCAGTGAGCCTACGTGTGACGTAGCTCTACGCAATTACACTAGTTTAAGTGACTATAGAGGCCCAAAGAGAGGGAAGTGAATAGTTGAAATAAAGTCGTTATTTATGTTTGTTTTTGCGCACCAAAAGTATTCTCATCGCTTTTCGAGGCCATCAAGTTTCAATCCCTCAAGAAGCCTATGGACTAGTATGCAGGAGTGATCCAGCTCTCAGATTTCATCAAAAATATCTTAATTCGTGTCTTACAGGGTTGAAACAACATGATGGTGAGTAAATACTGAC
This sequence comes from Pimephales promelas, assembly GCF_016745375.1. The sequence continues at coordinate 6,445,617 of NW_024121499.1, read as the reverse complement.
AGAATTTTCATTTTTGGGTGAACTAGCCACTTCTACTGCTGGATGTACTGGCAAGAATTTATGGTAAATTAAATATACTTTAATGTAATGTTTAGTTGAATTTGCATGTCATGCCTTTAAATATAATTGTTCCAATTTAATACTTAAAATGTATGTGTTATTTAAAAAAAACTTTAAAATGTTATTAAAAAACACTACAGTTACAGAAATGATATATAATCATTACTTGATGTGCTTTAATTAGTAAAACTTTTAAATTGACGTCATTAAAAAGTGCACTTAAGTGGCCTTTTTGTTTCCATTTAATTTATTATGATTCCAGACTTGTATATATTATCTTTTTTTTGTATACTTTTAAGATTTTAAGTATCCAATAGATTTAAGCAGCCTTCTTTTGGCAACGTTCAGGTTTCTAAAAATAGTCACAATGGCCACAACATCCATTAGTCAAAAGTCTTGTGGACGCATATTTTGTATGTGTTTAGTGGCCTTATTTCAGAAACTTTCATTTTTAGTTTTTTCAATAACCACGCCTAAACAATATTCTCTCAAAAATACAAACACGTACATACATGTTGCTCACATATTATGGTAGCCCTGTTTCTGCTGAATATAGTGTAAATTCACCTGTGCCATTAATGGGTTTATAAGCAACTCAAAACATCTCAAAACACCTCAAGGACCCAAATACACCCTAGACCTCAGAGGGTTATACCATGTCAGATTCTAAACAGGCGTACGCACTTTTGCTTATCGGCTATAGAAATAGATTTGACATCTGGAAGAGGGGTGTATGCACGTTTTTGTGCACATGTTAGTTTTCTTTGAATCACGAGTATGATCTTGAGAAATGATCTTAGATCAAATGTAGGATGGTTCCTACAACCTTTTATAAACGAGTCTCCAGGTCTATGAACCTTTGTTATATAAAAAGAGCGGCAGATTCTTCAACAAAAAAAAAAAATCCCCTTTGTGTCGCACAGACGAGAACAAAAGAAGGTTAATGATGACAGAACTTCATTTTTTGGACGAAATTTCCTTTCACAAACACATTTCTTTGTGAGATTAGTATGGGGAGAGAGACGAGGTAATGCTTTTTCTTATCAGCGCTGTCCTGTATTGTAGACCTACTATGAGTCACCAGTACCAACTCAAAACTGGAACTTTCAGTGAAAAGCACATGCAAAATAAAGAGCACAGGAACTTTTGACAAACTATAGAAACAGGGAGAATTTATTTAAAGCACTTTGTCCCCTACATAGAAAAATATGATTGATTTAAGTCAACAATAATAAATAGAGTACCTGTTTTCTTGCAGGCCCCGCTGATGCGTACAGTAGTACAATCATTATCCAGTTTTCGCAACACAGCAAAGGCACGGGTATTTACCGTAAATCTGCAGTCCGATGGAGCGGAAGGGCATGGGGTGAACTCAATATGACCTGGAGGAGCGTTACTTTATAAAGATGGAACACAACATTGCGACAGCAGCCACTGGTACAATAGATCATACAAACTTTCTTGTCAGGTTTCCAATGTTATTTTTTGTTCTCTAAAACTTGAGTGACTGATGTTGAATTGGATTATTACTGACCAGAACGTGACTGACATTTCACACAATAAATATCGCTTTCAATGACAGGACGTGTTTTATATCACTGACGACAAATATTTAGTCCTTTAGAAACGTGGATGCTCGTTTTTTTTCATGGTCCCTTAAGTGGATCTCAATGCAAATGTACACATATAATCATTTATCATATAATCATAGTTGATAATGTCATTTTTGAGTAACAGTATGTAGTGCAAACTTTTAAAAGTGAAGAACGTGATGTGAGCTCAGAGCAAGAAAGTGTCCTGGCATACACTATGACACTGGATGTTTAAGCCGTGTGTTATAAATGCAGCAGTTATAACGCTCTGATCATTTCTCGAACCACACAGAATACTCCCTCGCTCCCCTTATCAAGCATTCAAGCCTCTTTCGCTACAAGCAAATCAGTGTTTCTAAATTAAAAAATAATGATTTCTTTTTTTTTTTACATTGAAAAACATACATAGGCTGACATAGGTCGTCGTTCACGAACCGTTTTGTCTTCGTACAAAAAAAAAAAATACTTTTAAATATTTTAAATAACAAGGAAATTATAAGGCTTAAATGTCCCTCTTGTCTTGATGGCCTCCTCACACTTCAGTCCAGCAGAAGAGTCTTTGGAAAGCTCATTCATTTCTCGTCCTCTTCGGCATCATCGATTTGATCCAGGTCCAAAGCTGCGTAGCGCCATGATGAATCACTAGCCGGGGATCTTTAGTGAAGAAAAAGCCCTGATTGTCAAAAAAGGTCAAGGTCATTTTAGACTATAAGAAAGTGAGTCGTCACAAACGTATGCCGGTGTCCTTTTGCGCTTTTTAGCAGTTGAAATGTTTGGTCGATGTTTTCGCCACCAGTCTGAGATGGTTGTGGTGCTGATGTCATTGGTTTTCACAGTTCTCCGCTGTATGACTTATCAAAAAGAAGATTAAAGCTCTGATTTTAGCAGGGCAGCTTCGTACCTCTTCACACCGTAACACGTAGCAGAGCAGCATGTTGGCTGTTGAGCCTCAAACGACTAGACAAAGCCATTCTCCTGTGTGCTAAAGTTCATTTGAAACAGCTTTCAGATGTTCCTCTGTGCTGTGAGGTACTTGAGGGCGGCAGATCCGTACTTTCGAGAAAGGTCTTGGTGGAACTCGTCCTTCAGAGTTGTCAAGCAGTAGCGGTAACTTGGACTGGAGCGAAACTTTGAGATGTCAAAGCTGGGCGCGTGGGGCATGTGGATCATGAAGGCATTTGGTAACACGATAAGATCATACTCCTTTGGAACAAGGAAATGCGACAGGTTAGGGACACCGGACACTTGAACTGCGGGGAGAAATAGGGCACGTGTTTTGAAAACCTTACCTGAGCATCAAGCTCCATGATATGGGATACTTTGTTCCAGCCAAAGCCAACGAATCTCTGGTCGTACTCAGGACAGTCTCGTCGCACGACGACGTACGGTTCAAAGTCTGCCTCCCATTCCACCTTGTATGGCGTTGTGGCTGTCCTCCATTTGGCGTAATTGGTTGGAGCGTGACCCTTTGTCCAGACATGATACCTACATTTCAGGAAAGTAATACGGCCATGAACTAGTGCTGATGCATGAACTATTCTGGGTGGTCTTTTAAAAAAAAAAAACAGGCCAATGATGTGACACATCATCTTCATACATCATCATCTATAACAGGGATTCCCAGAGTTAAAAAAAAAATATATATATTCGGATGAACCCCATTGATCTAAAAAAAGTACTTGATTTTCAATTAAAATTGAAACAATTGAACAATACATTATCATGTTCATGGATTTGTGGCTGATGGTCACATGACATGCAGGTTAAAAAAAAAGTGTATCATTTTTGGTTGTTTTATTTTATTTATTTTACTTACATTTTAACGATTAGCCGTTCCTGCTATTATCCTAATTTTAATTTCTGAATTAAAATTCATTTTTGGAGTGATACAGTCCCAATATTAAAATCAAGAAAAAAGTCCAATTAAAGAAGCAAGTCAAATCATAAGGTATTTATCATAAGCATTTATTATTATTATTTTTTAAATTCGACACTGATTAAGTGTTCCACTAGATAAGCTTTTTAAAATATTAGATAAGTTGACCTTGAAATGACAAAGCGAAGTTAGACCAGGTTAAAAAATGTCATATGGTATGACTGCCCAAAAACGAGTATTTATTAGTGGTGTCAAACGATTAAAATATTTAATCGCGATTAATTGCATTAATGTCACAGTTAACTCGCGATTAATCGCACATTTTTATCTATTCTAAATGTCTCTTGATTTTTTTTTGTCCGATTATTTTATTATGGAACATGGAAAAGTGGATCGGCTTGCTTTGTGCAAATGTTTTTTATTCAAAACGACATTGGCATATGCTGTGTTCAGTTTCACACCAACATTTTCGCTTGGAGCAAATAATCTCTCACTCAATGTAACACTGTCCATCAATAAAAGGGTGAAAGAAATACTGACGAGGTCCTGATATTGACGAGAGGGCAGAGAATTTGCATCAGCTCTTTGTGTGTGTGCTTGGCCATCATCAAGCGGTATTTCAGACTGGACGTGCTGCGATGATGATAGCTCAGTTCACAACGACAAAACACAGATCATTTTGGTCTTGTCAATGGAACCATTTGGCACGTTTTTTTTAAGTAAACTTTCCATTCAGAATCTTATTGGCATCCATTTCGGGCAAGTCATCCACTCAAAACCTAACGTTAACCAACCATTTGGGCTCGTAATAAAACAAGAATCAACATTGGCTTTTTGGAGATGGTGAGAACTGAGGGATTTTAAATGTAAAAGTGATGCGGAAATGGCGTTTTTATTACTCAAAGGGTGAGTAAGGTATTTTATTGGAGAGATAAATTACCAGATGAAGCTCTCTAACAGAGTTCATAGTAAAGCATTATGTATTGTGAAGGGTCATTTCATTATAGTTGGTGTAGTGCTGTGCTGGAATTTATTTTCAAGTATCGTGTCTAATGGGAATAGGTTTTTCGACCCTAATATTAATTATGAACTTCCTTAAGATGTGATTATTTTGAATGTCCACTGTACCTGAAGGTGTAGAGAGTCCCCATGTCCAGCATAGACAGCAGCTCAGCCTTGGATTTAGGGAAGGAAAGCCGATATCTCAAAGTCTCAAAGGCCGGCACAACCAGAGCCTTCTTGGTATTGGCCATGTCCAGTTGGACTATGCTTTTTCTACATGGAAACAGAAAATTTACAGAAATGTACTTATGATATTAACAGATTATCCCTAACAAATGGACAGCCCTGAGTCTTACCTGAGGTAATCGTAGAGGCCGTACATAGGCAGGAAATCTACGTCAGTCAGAAAAACGTAGGGTGTGTTGACATTGTGGAGCGCCACATTGCGTACCAGATTGACAGGGTAGAACTGACCCTCCTTATAAACGATGTGATAGCCCACGTTCTTGCGGTTTTTGAGGACTTCAGAGGCCTGAGCGTAGCGCAGGAACTGCTGAGCCTCGGCATCAGACATGTAGAGGGCCAAACTAATGGGGCCTTCCCAGTGTTTACAGATCGCCTCCAGCATCTGCAGTCTGTGGACAAATACAAGGTGTCTCTGGTGAAATTTTGGGCAGTTGAGCAAATTTCGGAAGATTAGAGGCTCTTTTTGATACACTTTTTCAAGCCTGCAGGGCAAGCTTTCAGTATTAGCATGGGATGTTCTGATCTTCTCTACGTCAAACAATTCCAGTTGATACTTGTTTCAAACGCAAACAACATTGCTGTGCTGCATAACAATCATCTTTGTGAAGGTGGCAAGACTACTTTATGGGAAAACAGAGGATTCAAGCCTGACTTTGTTTTAAATAGCTCAGTGGCGAGCATTAAAAGATTATTTTCATAACTATTATACATTCAACACATAACCCAATGTGTTAATTTTTCATCAAATTAATCGGTTAATTGAATTAATCATAAATATCAATATGCTATCAATAATTATTATATTTACATTTTTTTTGGTATGCACTGACACTTTTTGACCTTTTTTCTAATATTTTCTTCTATTGTTTACATTTTCATTACATTAACATATGTGACCCTGGACTACAAAACAAGTCACAAGGGTCATTTAAAAAAAAAATAATAATAAATAAGCTTTCCATTAACGTATGTTAGGATATTTGTTATAGGATATTTGGCCAATATATAATATGTGAAATATGTCAGGATATTTGGGCAATACACAACTATTTGAAAATCTAAACATTGAGAAAATAGTATTTTGCTGCATCCACTCACAAAAATGTTTTTTTATATATATATATTTACGGTAGGACATTTACAAAATATCTTCACGGAACATGATCTTTACTAAATATCCTAATGATTTTTGGCATAAAAGAAAAATCAATCATTTTGACCCATACAATTTATTGTTGGCTATTGCCACAAATATCCCCGTGCGACATGTGACTGGTTTTGTGGTCCAGGGTCACATATGTATGGATCAATAACATGAATAATTCATTTTTTTTTAATTTATCAGCAACCCTAATAGTCTCTCTGAAAATAACAGGAGGGTTCAGCATGTTTTGAAGATATTATTAACTTGCAATGCTGCAGTAATCTTTTCTTATTTCAATCAAAGTGTTGCACAGGGTTCATTTAACACGACAATGACACTTTAGTAATTAAATTGCATTGACATGAGTGGCCTGCAGATTCGTTTAGACAGTCTGTCATCCTCACCTGTCCATAGAGAGCTGTGCGACCAGCGTGATGTCCGTGCCATCATCTGTAGGTGTGTATTCATACTGCAGGAAGTACAGATGCACCCTGTGCACCATGATTCGCTCCCTCCGAAAATCATAGCACTGGTCGTCCTCATCCAGCTCCTCTAGTGCTTGCTGAAGCTGAAAGAAATGATAATAAAATGCTTTATCATCTGTGCTGAGGAGGAAACATCAAACAGGCTCTGGTCGTGTTATCCTTTGCAACTTTACAATATTGTTTTTCCATGTTCAAATCCAAGGCTGATGGGGATTCATTACTTATTAAGAATGATCCAGCTTAAGACTATAAAATCCCTTGTTTCAGTTTCTATTAAGTCTTTAGGTTCTCTTAAGATATAAGTATTGCCATCTGCTGCTTTAGGGTGCTAAAGACACGCCCCATCGTTTTAAAACCCAGCCCGCGATCATGCCATGACGAATTTACTATAAATCAGGCTCGGTGTTGCTGTGTGTTCACGGCGTTTCGTAATTATTAAAGGAGTAGTTCACTTTTGAAAAAAACATTTGCTGATAATTTACTCACCCCCATGTAATCCAAGATGTCCATGTCATTCTTTCTTTAGTTGAAAAGAAATTAAGGTTTTTGATGAAAACATTCCAGGATTTTTTTCCATATAATGGACTTCAATGGGAACCAAACTGGTTCAAGGTCCAAAAGACAGTTTCAGTGCAAATTGCAAACTGTTCAAAGGGCTTTAAACGATTCCAGAAGATGAATAAGGGTCTTATCAAGCGAAACGATTGCTCATTTTAAAAAAATAACAAGTTAAAGTTTTATAAGCTCAAATGCTCGCCTTGCTCTGTTCTGTGATGCACGTTTGTGACTCTCCTGTTCGAACTCGTTTATCAAAATGAACACATCTTTTTTGGTTCATTCAATGAACTAAATGAACGAGCTGACTCCGAAAAATTGTGTTATTTTGATGTACAAGTTCGAATAGGAGAGTCACAGAACTGAGCAAGGCGACCATTTGAGCTTATAAAACTTAAACTTTGTTATGTATTTATTAAATTAGCGATAATTTCACTTGATAAGACCCCTATTCATCATCTGGAATCGTTTAAAGCCCTTTGAACACTTTGCAGTTTGCACTGAAACTGTCTTTTGGACCTTAGACCGTTTGGTTCCAATTGAAGTCCATTATATGAAGAAAAATCCTGGAATGTTTTCATCAAAAACATTAATTTCTTTTCGACTGAAGAAAGAAAGACATGGACATCTTGGATGACGTCGGGGTGAGTAAATTATCAGCAAAAGTGTTTTTTAAAAGTGAACTACTCCTTTAAGTATATAAAGCTTGTATGCTTTCGATGTCATACACCGATCGATCTGTAAAATACAATAACAAAATTATAAATGCAACACTTTTGTTTTTGCCCCCATTTTTCATGAGCTAAACTCAAAGATCTAAGACTTTTTCTATGTACACAAAAGGCCTATATCTCTCAAACATTGTAAATCTGTATAAATCTGTGTTAGTGAGCACTTCTCCTTTGCCGAGATAATCCAGCCCGTTCTCATCCCAAGGCATCATATAGTGACGCTTTTGACATTTCGTCTACATCCTACACACATGGCACCCTTTAGCGTCAATATGAGACGCAGATATATATGGGCCAGAAGGTGCCTCCTAGTGGTCTAACCCTAACCCTACACCAGACCTAAATCTACCCATAACCGAACAAACCTCTGTGCGTGTTATATTGATGCTAAAGGGTGCCATGTGCGTTGGATTTAGACGAATTTTCAAAAGTGTCACTATATGATGCCCTAGGATGAGAACGAGTTGTGCTTTTTGTCATTAATAGAATGAATAATACTGCATAACATACAGTACTACTTAAGTAACTCACCACTGTGCTCTCTGAGCTGGCTTGACTAGGACAGCCGAAGAGTTCTCGTCGGAGAAGATTCCCATCGTACTCCAGGAATGTCAAGTAAAGATTACGGAAAAATTCCACATGTTTGTTTTTTACCCTCAGCTTTTTAGGAGAGTTCCAGTGAATGACCTGCAGGAGGAAGTAATAAAACTGAGCAATAAACAACTTCAAAGACATCATTTCCATACTAAAATGGAAGTTTGACAGGAAATGAATGTGACGTTTGGGTGAACATTTGCATTAGACACAATTTGTAAAACAAACACAACAAATTTGCCAATGATTAAAGCAAAGCTCGAACCAGTTACAGGGCCCCTTTTTACTTTGAACAACTCGTTATTCTTAATTCCTCTGGGTCAGTTTGATCGGTTATACCCTGAATACCTAAACATTCACCTAATACAGTTACCTTTAGATCCGACACCTCAGTGTAGCACTGTTCAGAGCGAGTGTGATCCGATAACTGCACGTTCCAGAAGCACGGAAGCTGATGCACCAGAACCGGGTTCTGCTTTATGAATGCGTTGAATATATCCTGTGAAGACGTAAAACAATAACATTTTTGTTGCATTTACAACAATATTCAGCAATGCTTTCATCATCATTTAGACTACTGTATGGGACCTATGAAATATGAAGTGTTTTTGAATTGTTCATGAAGGACATGGACCTGGTCTGCCAGGGATGTTGAAAGCATGCTCATTAGCTCTCTCTCGGCCGTCAGTCTCCACATCTGTTCCCAGCCAATCCTGCGCAGTCTCTCAAGGTAGAGTAAAATCACACCTGCAGCCCAAAAATAGAAACACCTGTTGTCAAATGGACCCCGGTGCAAAATATGCTCCATTTTTTTATACTGAAATGAAATGTGACATAAGCAGTGTGCTCCATTTAGAAGTGATCATCCCTGTGTGCTCATTTCTGCGAAGACTGCTCCCCAAGGCTGCATTTATTTAATAAAAAATAAAGTAAAACGGTAATATTGTGAAATATTATTATAATTTGAAACAACGGTTTACTATTTTAATTATGTTAAAATGTCATTTATTTATGTAATGCAAAGATGAATTTTCAGCATCATTACTCCAGTGTCACATGATTCTTCAGAAATCATTCTAATATGCTGATTCCCTGCTCAAGAAACGCATCTTATGTTGTGCTACTTTATTAGAAAGTTCATGAGAAAGTAACAAATAAATATTCAAATAAATACTGTTCTTTTCATCTTTCTATTCATCAAAGAAATTGCAGCTCTGAACATGAATAATATGTTAAATTATTAATGTTTACATTATTACATTAAAAATAATTAAAAAAACGACCGAGTAACGATGCTGAAAATTCAGCTTTTCAAACATATTTTAAAATGCTTTAAATGAATTGTAATAATATTTCACCTCATGATATGTGTTTTGGAGGAGGCGTGGCTTTTGAGACACTCTGAAAGGGAGGGTGGGATCTCATGCTCTCAAAGCTAGCTAGCTATTGCTAGTCTCTCTGAAATTGCCTACCCTACCTTTAACCAGTTTTCCTCTTCAACTTTTTCATTCATTAGACTCGCAAATCAAAATGATTTGTGTTTGTAAATTAATTCCACTGTCAATAAACAGCTACAAAGACAGCAAACATGATGAGCAGAGTTAAGATGGAAGCTGTTGTTCGTACCTGTGTTAAACCCCCGTCCGAGGGCTGGCCAAGGTTTGTGATTTTTCCACAGATTACCGAGGTACCAATCACTCTGATTCTCCACCAGACCAATCACCTGTTTCTCTGCAATCACAACATCAGGGTTACATCTCCCCGTCTCGCTGCTTTATAGGACCTGTGAAGGAAAGTGACTGATTACCTGTGAACTTCCGGAAGATGGCCCACAGCTCGGCGATGTCAGTGGCGAAGGTGATGTCTGTATCGAGGACGATGACCTTGGAAAGGTTGGATGGCAGAGCTTTGGTGAGAGTGAGCTTCATCAGGCCATAAATTCCTGAATAGTGTTTGTTTGGTATCCACGACACCTCTGACTATTCATAGCAAGAGAAAGAGAGAGAGACATCTGTGAGAAACAAGCAACTTTTTTATCAGCATTTTTATTTTGTTACCGTACCACCCTTTTCACTTTAAATAGTGAGACAAGCAGAAGAAATAATGACTTCAAACAACCTTTTGCTGGAAATACCCTCAAACAAATGTGTGTATCAGTCTCTGGTGTGAAAAAATGGAATCTAAAATGTTGTTCAAATATCTTACAATTAAAAAAAATTATAAACAAAAGATACTTAAAGTCTATAAAGAGGAATGTGAAAACTAATAGAATTATTAAAATAATTATGTTTTCGTTGTTATTTTGGTTGTTGGATCTGTCATTATTGCATCTTTGTTGGTTTTGTTTGTTTCGTATTATGTAAGCAGTAGGGCTGGGTATTGACACAAATTTCACAATTCGATTCGATTTTGATTCACAAGCTTGCAATTCGATTCGATTCGACTCAATATTGATTATTTTGGATATCAGTTAGAATAAATGGCAAATTTTCTCAATGAAATCAAATCTCTTAACTAATGCTGTAAACTATATGGGAGTCTAGTTGTAGCCTACTATGCTTCATTAGCCTTATATGAAGGTAATAATTAACTGTTTTGTAGCTATACAAACACTTAAATTACACTTTTATTTATTTTATAATAAGAAGATTAAATGAAATATAAACATTTAAATGGTGGTTGTCATAAAAACTTTTATTCAATTATGGATTAAATATTGAAGAACATTAAGATTATAATTTAGCAAAATGCTCCTCTCTAGAGTTATTTTTTCCAGCTGACTAATATAACGAGTTTATGTGGGTTTTCTGAGGTAGCCTAAATATGACGATAAATGACATTGATTACAAGCTGTTTAACTGACATCTTTCCACGGTTGAAACACTGATTGAGCGAATCAATGTGACATGATACGGATTTCGATAAGTTGTACACTATCTTTTAACACACTTTCAGATGCTCATTCATGTTTATTTCGCGCTGTGACTGGTATTATTAAGCCGGAAGAGAGATCAGCGCTGCTGCTTTTTTTTTTTTTTCCGGTTCTCATTTTTTTTTTTTTTTTTTTTTTTTTATTAAACGTAAAGAGCATTACAATCACAGAAGCAAAAAATTAAAATAGATAATAAAAAATGTCAAAAAATAATCCACAGTACAGTTAAAGTAAAAAAGAAAAAAAGTAAAATAAATAAATAAATAAAAATAAAAAAATAAAAACATTTAATCACATAAACACATTAAAAGTAGAACAAATAACCACAGTTTTAACAGCTTTTTTGTTTTGCATAGAAGAGATAGTAGAAATATACTGTTCCATTTCAGCTTTTAGCACAGAAAAAAGAGGCTTTTTATTACTGAATTTACACTTATGGATATGGAATTTGGCAACGAATAAGATTAGGTTTAATAGAAAGAGTGCACTACTGTCCTTCCCACAGTTATTAAAGCAACCAAAAATAACATTTTTGTAGTACAGGGAGAACTCAGGAAGAATATTTTCAACTATAAAAGAATTTAAGTCTTTCCAGAACTTATAAGTGAATTCACAAGACCAAAATAAATGTGATATAGTTTCAGGATGTAAACCACAAAAGGAGCATTTTATATCAATGTCATTCTTAAACTTATTTAAGCAAACATTTGTGGGGTAAAACCTGTGTAGTAACTTGAATGAAACTTCTTTAATTTTGTTAGTTAAAAGAAGCTTCTGGGGTAGGGACCAGACTTTTCCCCAGTCTAAGTTAAGGTCAAAATTATTCCAATAGAAGGAAGCAGAAGAAATAGAGACTAGGTCCGCCTGAAACAAAGATCTAATTTTGGAATTTGAAGCTTTATAGGTAGAGAAACAGACTTTACCTAACGGAATCTGTGTTGGATCTGGAGGTGACACTGATAAAGGCGGAGAGATATCACAAGACCTAAATAACATATGAAGACCCGAGGGCACAGCATCAAAAACTATTGAAAATTCTCTTGGGCTTACTGGAATCTTATATTTGGCAAGAAATTCTGAATAACTGAATAGTAGACCATTCTTATTAAAGAGTTGACTGACTAATAAAATACCGTTATTGAACCAATTATCGTAAAAAAGCGACTTGTTCTTATAAACAATATTAGAATTGTTCCATATAAAACACCTCTGTGGAGAGAAGTTATGCTTGTACAGCAAAGCCCACGCCAAAAGAGCTGCTTAGAGCTGAGCCAGAGCGATCTCACGCCACAGCGCCAAAACGCTATTTGTGTTTTTGAATCTCTAAAGAAAATGGACGTAATTTGAAAATTGAGACTTTGTTTAATATCAATAGTAACAAAGGACAAAGATTAATGCGATTTTTTGGATGCGCGCAGCCGCCATTCATTCAAATAAAACAGGATGACTAATCGATTCTTGAGATTTAAGAATCGATATCGGTTCGTAAAAATGAGAATTGATTAATATCGAGAAATCGATATCTATTACTCAGCCCCAGCACCAGCAGAATTAGTATTAATAGATATTATTATTATTATTAATAATAATAATAATAATAGACAAAGAGAGAAAAATCTGTTATAATTGAAGGTAGATTATATCTGGTTTGGGCTAGTCTGTATAGGCTATGTGTAGCCTATATGTAGCTATGTATATATATTATTCCTTTAATTTTTCTGGTGTTTGTCATTTTATGTTGGTGAGGTCATCTAATTTGTGAATCTTGTTTATAGGAATGGGGTAGGAGTTTATAAGATTTTTTTCTTCATCCTACTCCTGTTCTTTTCTGTCATGGAATGTACTGTTGTGTTTGTTGGATTTGTTAAATTGTTCTTGTGGTATTTCGTGTTGCATTACCATGAAAAGAGAATAGAAAATAAATGAAATGAAAATTTTTCAAGTATTTTTCTCATTCATCTTTTACCAAGAGGATTCAAAACCTTCTTTCCTAAAAACTTCAATAACATCAACCAACTCAACCCCGCATGTGTTCACCATCACCAACTAGAGCTCATTGTCTGCTCCATGTTTTCCTCTGAACTAGATTCTGCGGTTATAGCATCATCTGCGCTCGTGGAAATAACCCTCTGCAGTTCTTATTGTGCGCTTCATCTTTTCAGCAAACATCCTTAATGACCTGAGCTCAGGTTTAATAATAATCTGCCGGAGAGGGGTTGATTGAAAAAGACTAGATTTCCTGCAGCTTAGCTTTCATATACTCAGGAGAGCAAAGAGGTCTCTATGCACAGCAGAGACACAGGATGTAAAATCCGCATGATTAGAGACGGCTCCGAGCCAAACAGCTGACAATCAGAGGTGAACTCAGTCCGGGAGGAGAACGAAAGCACAAAACAGGACAAGAAAGGCCGTGTTTGTGTTATTGTGCATACGAGTGTGTGTATCCATTCATGTGAGTGTCCTTGAGAGTGCAGTGTAATGTAAACTAGAATGCGCTCTCCTAGAATATGTGCGCGCATACGTGTGTGAAGAGGAGGCGAGCTCTTTGATTGTCACTTCGCTCTTTCAGCGTACAAAAAAAAAAAATCACAAACAGACAGTGAATAATTCAACGCCACAGCAAAGGCAGCGCTCGCATGCCAAGTCGTGGAAAAAAAAAAATCACACTGTCAGTTTAAATATATGAACAGAAATGAATAATTCTATGCTTTCGACTCCCTCTGGAGCGTGCAAGAGTTCTCAGAGAGTGAAAGCTCTGGAGATCGCTGGAGTGTAAACAACAAGCTCAATGTTTCCACTATCACAGACATGCCGTACCGTCCCAAGGGGACCTTTGCCCCTCATTACAATCCATAAGCACATGTGACATGTATTTCATTCCAGTTGTTTGTGCCTGAATGAGCTCATGGAGGATTGCGATCAGCATAATTCTCCAGACTTGTCATTCGCCGCCTGCTTCGTTTTCAAAACTATCGCTACTCACGACCTCCCATTAAGTCTCTATACTGATGCTCTGTGCATGGTCATTATCTCTGGGTCAAAGGGCAGGGGTGTCATGGCAACAGGTACTTACTTTGAGTTCATCGGCGTCATAGAAGCTGACTTGTACGGACGGTACCATCCATGACTGGAACAGAGTGCTGAGGATCTGATTGGCCACTGTGTCAGTGATGAAATGAAAGTGCAGTGGGTTTCTCCTGAAAAGGGAGATGTTGATATGTTACGTTTTATTTCAATGCATAAGGTAAATCAGAGACAATTTATATAGAGATATGCCACTTCCTCAATCCTCAATCCTCAATACAACTATATAGGGAATACCCATAACGCCAAAGATGGCCGTTGTATGCACATGCCCCGCCCCTCCCACTGGAAAGCCAATCGTCTGCTTTTAAAAGTCAAGTCTGGTTCCACTGCGACAGTGGAGACTTGAACCCTTGCGCATGCGTAGTAAACGTATAACCTGTGGGGAAAAGACCTTCTAACCCTTTTCCTGTCACGCCCCTTTTTGAAAATGGGGGTTAAAATGCACTATTCAAACTTAAATGGTTGTAATTCAAGAATGCTTTGGAATATATATCAAGTTTGGTCTTGTTTTAAAGAAAACAATCAGCAGAGTGCTTCAAAAAAATGAAAGTATGAAAAAGTTATGCAAGTTTAAATTTACAGTAAATCAAATATACTGTACTGTGTATTTATTATTTGATATAAAATATATATTTTTACAAAATAGTTTTTACTCTAAAATTACTATAAAATCAAAGGCATAAATCTAACCAAGTTATGTTCCAAATTTGAAGTTGATATCACAAAATTTAAGTTGAGGTTTTATTGAGATTCCTTAGACTCATGAGATTTTAGCCACTGGGTGCCATTGAATTCCATTGAATTTAGTTACGTTCTGCCTTAAAAAATTAATACATTTCTGTCCAAATATCAATTCTGTCACAAACTTGAGACAGACCTTTCTGACAATGTGTTTTTTGTCAAGATTAGAAAAGGTTTTGATCATAAATTTTGAAATATAACGATGCCCAAAGGGGCGGAGCCTGATAAAATAATTTAGAGGACCATTTCTATGGTAACGCAATATTCAATAATAAAACGGTTTTCTCTGGAATTCTGAGTTTGTAAGCTTTCAAATGCTAACTAATTTATGATAACTACTAAAATATGTGATAATTTTTTTGAGGTGCACTTTTGTCAAAAAAAAAAAAAATCATCGGTTACTCTTCTTACATAATTTGTAGCAAAAAACAGCCTTTCCAAACCTTTCCAACAATATGTCATGACTAGATTAGGATTTAATAGTAATATAGTGAAGTAAATTTAGGTTGCCCGTATACGGGCAGGTGACAGGTAAGGGGTTAAACCTTATTTTGCAAAGTCATGAAACTTTTTCAGCTATTTTTATCATATTTTACTGCTGTTTCTATACAAGCTGTTTTTATGTCCAGTGAAAGTGCAGTTCTGAATCTCTGCCCATTCATTTAGATGGCGTTGCCAAGATGGTGGCCGAGTGGCACGACTTGCCTAAAAGGGCTTTGGGTAAAGTCTATATTTTAGGTGCTGTAAATGGTCACCATTTACTTTTTTTTTTTTAAGTTTTCACCATTTTTTATGATATTTTGACTGGTTTCACAACTTTATTTTGAATAATTAGCAACACTTTATTTTGATTGTCTCTTTTGAACATTCCGTTGACTATAAGTAACTTTGCAACTACGTGTCAGCTAATTCTCATTAGTTTATTAGTCTGCTTAACATCAGATATCTCTTCATTTTGAATTTTGAATGTCCTCCAAAAGACATTCTGACTATAATTGACTTTGCAAACCACATGTCAACTTCCCAGAACCCTACCAGTCTACTAATACTCTACTAACACTCTAATGAGAATTAGTAGACTCACAATGTGTTAAAAGTGAAACCGAATGATCCTGTGGTGTGACAATATATGAACTTTACAGACAAAATATGTGTACTTCCAACACGTTCTCATCCTAGGGCGTCATATAGTGACACTTTTGAAATTTCGTCTAAATCCAACGCACATGGCGCCCTTTAGCGTCAATATAATACTTCGGTTATGGGTAGGTTTAGGTCTGGGGTAGGTTTAGGGTTAGACCACTAGGAGGCGCCTTGTATATCTGTGTCTCATATTGACGTTAAAGGGTGCCGTGTGCGTTGGATGTAGACGAAATGTCAAAAGCGTCAGTAAATGACGCCTTGGGATGAGAACGGGCTGGTACTTCACAGAATTTATGACTTAAACAAGTAAACTGTGACATTTAATTTCAGGCCAACTGAATACATGTTAAATAAAATGATAAAATCTATAGGAGAATAGCTGTTCTTTAATACTGCATATGCACAACATTACCACAAAATATACCACCATATTGCTATTTATTTACAATTAATATCACTGTCCTTGTTTCTTACCTGTGGAACAGGATGGATTTGACCAGAGTGACCACGTCCCGACTGGCGTTGTGACCCGCACATACACATGCCACGTGAATCAGCTGTGTGTAGAGAGAAGAGCCAACGTTTCAGATTGGATTGAAGAATTTCAGCTTTGTTAAAGTATTCTTGAGATGCGTTATGTGTAGACTTTAAACAGCTTCTAATATGCGTTAGCCCCTCTAGAAAGAATCTGGACACGTACACTGTAAAAAAATAATGTTGGTTTAACTTAAAAAATTAAGTAACCTGTTTGCCTTAAAATTTTAAGTTGATTAAACTGGAAAAAGTGAGTTAATACAATGAAGGAGATTGATTTAATCATCAGAAACTCAAAATAATAAGTTATCTCAACTAAATAAATTATTTAAGTTGATTTGACAAAAGAAAAAATGTTGTGATAACAAATCTTGAAAATATATTTTTTTTTTACAGTGTATGCCACACTATAAACTGCAATAAATACAAAATATCACATGGAATCTGACAACATGAACTAACTAACCAATTGGTGTTGAGGAGATATTTAATTCGATATATCAAATATCTTTATTTAGGAACATATTTGAACTTGTCAAACTTGCATTTGCTTGAAAAGCTTGGAAATTATATTTTGTTTTTGTCTCACACAAGTGTCGAAATACTTTTTGGGGCCGCCGTATGTTCCTTTATTTATTCTCACATCTGACAGGATGTAATATGCCATCTAACCTCACACTTCTCGGCGGTGGGCGAGCGAGAACACTCGCTGTGATTGGCCCGTTCCTCTGCTGTGTTCTCCACGTCCTCTGGACCGGTGTCTGCCGATGCCACCCACTGCTGGTTGCCATAGTTACCCTCGGCAGGCTGGGCGGCCAGGCCCTGCGATTGGCTCAGCTGGAGTCGGATCTGCCGGTTCTCTTCCTCCACCTCTCGAACCCGCGAAGCCAGGACATCCCGTTCCAGCAGCCGTGCTTCTGTGGACTCCACCAAGCATGCGGAGAGGAGCAGGGAACGCCCGTCTGATACGGCACAACAGATTTCATTTCATTCGAGTGATCTTGACAGATTACGCCCCAGAGATAGATGGATGAGAGGTAAGGAAATAGGAAGCTTGAGGTGAATTTGCAGAGAGACACTATACGTGAATGTCATTCAGATTTAAGACAGACTCCGAGAGTATCTCAATCTACACATTGCTCTCCGCTGGAATGATTAAAGTAGCACTAAATTGGATGTGATCAGGGAGAACAAAGTAACAGGCATTGAATTTATCAGAACAATTTGATGGATTTTCTTGCATCGCGCTCATGTACAAGCGAGTGCAGATCACTCATCCCTGTTAACCAGAGTTGGGTCTTACTTAGTGTAACCATGTCATCTTTCATCCATTATCCATTAGCGTTCACGTTCATCTCAGGCAGTTGGGCACAGAAAACCTGGAAGTATGTGCAGTTTGCTCAGTTCTGCAACCAGGTTGTTTTGAGCCAATCACCTGAGCCGTAAATGGCATGTGATTAATGACTCTAGAGCCGCAGGAAAGTGATTGACGGACAACACCACAATAACACACAAAGTCGTTTCACAACCATGAGCTGTGATGTCAAAAGTCCATTTCATGCTTTTATGAGCACTCCAATAACTACAGTATATAATCCATCATTATAAGGTTATTACACGAATCCCTCTTATTAAAATAATGTATTTCAAAAACATGGAAAATGGCAGGAAGTGAACTCTGCAAGTAAATAAATCCTTTTTAAAATGTCAACCCTGTTACAAAGAGTTTGTTTTGTACATTGATCATTTAAAAGGATTATATATATTTTTTTTATATCAATATAAATTTCATCTTTCAAAAAGCACCATGAGGTGCAGCAGTTGTCAGCCTTTTGGCTCAAATGCTCCCCAACACAATATTTGACATAATATTGATGTATATTAAATGAATGCACCTCGATTTATTTTGAAAAACAACATTGGCTTTTTGGAGATGACGGGAACTAAGGGTTTGGAGATGTTGTAAAAGTTGTTTTTATTACTCAACAGGTGAGTACGGTATTTTATTGAACAGATAATGTGAAGGTTCATATTCATTCGAACAGTCACGCAGATCCGAAGCACAACCAAAACAATGTTCATCCACAAAATACATGCAGTTTTGTTTTTTAACCACTAGAGGGCCAAAAGTTACATAGCGTATACATTTAAATATTTAAAGTTCCCTGTTATAGCGTAAAGGTGCCAATTTTGAATGAAAATAAAACTTTAAATTAGTGATAGGCGGTAATGATACTGTAGTGATACAGTAGTGATTAGTAATGATACTGTAGTGATACAGTATCATTACTAACGTTGAGAATCGAAAGTATCGATACTCAAATAAAAAGAAATCGATAATACAGGGGGTTTTTTTATCCAGTGATTTTGTTTATTTGACAAGAATTCTAATGCTCAAAATTCCAATATGCATTGAATTGGATGAATAACCTATGTTAGTGAATAATTGTGTAGTAGAACCACTTCCCTGCTTATCTGAACTGAACACAAATGCTGCAAGTCAGAACCAATCAATCGCAGAGATTCAAACAATGCTTATTAGAAGACAGAAAAAATATGTTTGAGCTAATTGACAATAAACAAATTGTAGCCTACAGTGTGCAATAAAACTGTAATGTTAAAAGTTCATACTGATGTTCTATTCTGTAACTAATTTTAATATAAATCATTAATTGTCAGAATAAAAAGGTTACATTTTAATGGTGCATCAGCCTGTCACTGCTGGTAGTCCCTTATGAAAATGTACATTACAGTGACCGACCATAGTTCAAATAGGCCTACAGTATAATATTTTGTAGATTGCCATGGATACCACAAGTAAACATTTTAACTATGCGTACATAAAAATATAATTTAATATATTCAAATTAAGGCATATTGAATGCTAAAATGGCTTTCTATAATGTTTAATGGGTATCATTACCCATTTTAATCTTAGTAATTCAATAATTTATGAAATTTTCAGTTTAGAAGTATCGGTACTGGTATCGGTATCAACGATACTGGCCTTGAAAATATCGGTATCGTATCGAAAACTAAATAAGTGGTATCGCTCATCACTACTTTAAATAATACCTGTCAACACTCCCCTTTTTCATGAGTTTCTCCCGTTTTTTATGAGTTTCATGAGTTTGACCCTTGCATGGACCAAAAAACTCCTTAAAGGGATAGTCCACTTTTTTTGGAAATAGGCTCATTTTACAACTCCCCGAGAGTTAAACAGTTGAGTTTTACCGTTTTCGAATCCATTCAGCTGATTTTCTGATATTTAGAAGAATATCAGTAACCAGACAGTTTCTGGTCTCATTGACTTCTATAGTAGGAAAAAAATATACTATGGAAGTCAATGAGACCAGAAACTGTCTGGTTACTGATATTCTTCGGACCAATATGTTTGTCTAATGTTGACCAGTTGCCAGATCTTGTATTAAATCATTATATTCCCAAAATCCACACACCATATACAATTTCAACCCGTTTGTCATCTCAACCTGGCAGCCTATACCCCAGTTGCGCAGTCGAGAAAAGTCGCGGCCTCCTCTAACGCCCCCCGCACAAATCTCCCGGATTTTGAAAACCAAATGTTGACAGCTCTGCTTTAAATGAAAATGTGCTTTCTTAATATATTTCAGAAGTAGTGCTTATTGTACCACTTTGAAAAGTACCACTTTTGTACAGGCCATGTTTTATTGTGAATATAGTCACAGCTGAAAGGGGCCTCAGGCACTCATACTTCACTGCTTAAATATTAATTCAACTTGATATGGAACAATTCAGTGCAATTTATTGACACTTAAAGGCATTTTTCAAAAGAATGTTAAAAATCGTTTCAAAGAATGACCCACAAAATGGTGCAGAAATACATCTCTGCCGGGGTTTTTTTAAACTCTTTCAGCCTTATGAATACTGACGTTTTGATAATCTCCCTTTCTGTGGACCGCATAAGCCAATGTGTGCATACGTGGGATCTTTCTCATGATCGCAGATAGATATAGATATGTTCATGTGCCAGATCGAGAGCAAGAGAACGAGCTTTTATAATGATTGGCTTTCTGAGATCTGGCCGCAGATCACTTCTGTTATCAGACTCTGCAGTGTTATTGTGCATCTCTAAGGATGACAGACCCATCAGATGAGGATTTTAGCACACAGGCTGAGATAAGACAGTCTCAACACCCAATTCAACCCAGCTTATAAAATGGGCTTCTTCTTTCCAGAAATCGGAAGATCTGATGATAAGTGCTTTTATACTCACTTTCCGAGTTCCCCACGAGCAGGTAAAGCCAGGTGAACAGGATGACGAAACTCAGAGACACCACCAGCAACTTCAGCTTCCCTCGGCAGGGGCAGAGCATTCTGGGATTGTGGAGGACTGGGCGGATGGAGAGATCAGGTTGGGCTTATTCTCACACTGGTCTCCTGCAGCATCCTTTCTTCTGGAGGAAAGAGAGAACGAAAGAGGTCATTTGTTAGTAATGCACAGGCCCACGACAGAATCCGACCGATAGAGCTCAAAACATCCGCTGCCCCTTGCATGTTGGTCTCTTCATTTTTAGGAGTATCATGCATCCACTATACCTGACAGATATCACTGACATAGGCGTACGTGACAGCTCTAGACGTGGCAGAGGGCCAATGTGTTAGCTAAGAAAGCCTGTCAGTCATTTTTTAGGTTATATTATATTTGTTCTCACAAAAATTGCAGGTGACAGGCTTAGCTACTAGCTATTTTGAGGATAACTTTGTACTTTAACCACAAATGAAAATTCTGGGTAACACTTGTGCATAAGACTGACATGACACCTTCATAATCACGACATGACACAAGTTTTATGCATGTTTGTGACAACTGTCATTAAGTGTCATTCGCTCAATTATGACATTTTTAATGCAAATATGATATTGTTTGAGATGTCTTTGTTATGACACCTTGACATTACCAAGACAACACAACCTGTCATAAACATGACATAGCAGATTAATGATCAAACTTAAGAAAGCACTTAGCTTTATTGGTTAACATTACATTAAACTGTCATGCGGTTGGTGTTACCGAATATATTTTTAATGAAATATTATTATATATATATAAAACGTAGCATATGTAAGCTCTCTATCCATGTGAGTTGATCAATATTTAAATGTGCATTAAGTCTAAATGCAATCTGTTCATTATATAAAGAGACTGTGCCTCTTCAGAAAACTTGGGCTGTGTCCGAAATCATACTGGATGTTATCGAGTGCATTAATTCATCGCAAAAATGAGTGTACAACCGTATGCTCTGCATCTAAAGAATACCCATAATGCAGTGTGACGGTCGTGCGTCGAATGAATTTCCGCATCTGACTAGAAGATGGCGCCCGCTGCTGAATCATCCATCCATCCATTTTACAACCCGTTAGTCCAATGTGGGTACAGCGTAATATCACACAGGTACAAATTCCCTTTTAATTGATTATCAAATTGTTTAGAAAGGTTTACACATGCTAGTTTCCATGACAGAGTTCAAGATTCATCTTTTAATTTTAATTTTAGTGGAGTAATGTAGGGAATAGAACGAGGGTATGGGGGCGATTTGGAACACAGCCGTTTGATTCGTATTGATTTATTTTTGTATTGATTAAAGGAGTTGTTCACTTAAAAAAAAACAAAAAAAAAACTTTTGCTGATAATTTACTCACCCCCGTGTCATCCAAGATGTCCATGTCTTTCTTTCTTCATTCGGAAAGAAATTAAGGTTTTTGATGAAAACATTCCAGGATTTTCTTCATATAATGGACTTCATTGGGAACCAAACGGTTCAAGGTCTAAATGAGAGTTTCAGTGCAGCTTCAAAGGGCTTTAAACGACACCAGACGATGAATAAGGGTCTTATAAAGGACCCTTCGAGTCATGACTCGAAAAAAGATTTGTTCATTTTGATGAATGAGTTTGAACAGGAGAGTCACAAACGCGCATCACAGAACAGAGCAAGACGAGCATTTGTGCATATAAAACTTAAACTTTGTTATTTATTAATTAAATGAGCAATCGTTTCACTTGATAAGACCCTTATTCATCGTCTGGTGTCGTTTAAAGCCCTTTGAAGCTGCACTGAAACTCTCATTTGGACCTTGAACCGTTTGGTTCCCAATGAAGTCCATTATATGGAGAAAATCCTGGAATGTTTTCATCAAAAACCTTAATTTCTTTTCGACTGAAGAAAGAAAGACATGGACATCTTGGATGACATGGGGGTGAGTAAATTATCAGCAAAAGTTTTTTGAAAAGTGAACTACTCCTTTAAGTTTTGTGTGTATAGACTTTCAATTGAGGGACATTAAAACACCTTCATTTGTGTTTTGAAGATGATTGAAAGTTGGTTTGGAACGACATGAGAGTGAGTAATATATGACACAACTTAAATTTCTGGGCAAACGACCATATACACATCACAGAGCTGTTGCATCGCGTTGCATGTGTCTCCGCCAAAAAGTTGCCCTTGCAATGACTATAGCCACCGGCCAACCAGCACGCACAGTCATTACTTTGCTTTTCTTCTCGTGCACTGGTTCGTTAAGCTGAACAGTCAATAAGAGTGATCTTTCTCATTGTCATCAGTCTGCCCAACACAGATTCAACATGCTCCATCAGCTAAAACGCCACAGACGAGGTCTGACTGGTGCCGACGGTGCGGAACACACCGTAAAAACTGATCTGACGGATGCTCAACCACCGCCCGATGTTGACCGACAGGCTTTTCCGTAAAGTAATGCAAATTCTCATAATATGATGTTCACCCTCAATGATTCAATAGCCTTCACATATGTGAGCAGATTTCAGTTTATCCTTGATTTAGAACAATGTTTGGTTAGCAGAGTTGCAGTATTTACACTTATACTACACTAAATAAATCTATTTATAATCTATTTACACTAAATAAATCTATGAATGGCATGTTAATAGTTGTCTCTTCATATTACAGTAGGTGAGAAAAAAATAGTACACTGCACCTTTAAATACTTAGGTTCATGAACTACCAATAAAAGTGTAATACTTTCAGCACATTGTATCAAAAACATTCCACAGAATCTGTTCCCAAAAATCAGTGCAGACAATCTGATTACATCACAGGAATGACAAATATATATTGCATCTAGCCGCCATATAAAAGTGCCAGTGTGGCAGATATTGGTATAATAATAAATATCGATCCGATGTTGTTTTCCCTCCTCGTTCAGCATTGTGTCTGCATTAAAAGCATGACAGGCGTCCGGCCTCACTAAACTCCTGGCTTTTGGCATTTCCAGACTAACTGTCTGAAAGCCTCTCTCCAAGCCACTTTACGGCACGCATTCATGTGTGTGTTCACGCCACGTGGGCTACACGACAGCCATTGTTGTTTACACCACTCTTAATTAAAGATCGAGCCGTGGGAGGCTCTCCATCACCCCGGCAGACGCAGATTAACGACAGAAAAAAGAGAAAGAGGGAGATGGATTGGGAGAAAGGAGAACTGTAAGAGAGACAAAATCGTCTTTGTTTTATTATGAGCTTAATTAATCATGCTTCTGTATAATTAGACATATGCCTGTAGGAAACTAGATTGGATGCTGACAGTAAAATAAATAAATAAATACATACATAAATAAATAAATAATTTAGAGATATAATATAATATAATATAAAATGATATAATATAAGGTCAGATAGAGACTGACAGACAGACATATGTATGTATGTATGGATGTATGGATGGATGGATGGATAGATCTTTCAAGGAAAAAAGCTTTTGCTCTGGTTTTCTGAATTAACGAGTTAATTATCTCAGAATTACAAGATAATTTTTCAAGGAAAAAAGTTTTTGCTCTGTTTTTCTGAATTAACGAGTTAATTATCTCAGAATTACGAGATAATCTTCCAAGGAAAAAAGCTTTTGCTCTGTTTTTCTGAATTAACGATTTAATTATCTCAGAATTACGAGATCGTTTTTCATGGAAAAAAGTTTTTGCTCTGTTTTTCTGAATTAACGAGTTAATTATCTCAGAATTACAAGACAATCTTTCAAGGAAAAAAGCTTTTGCTCTGGTTTTCTGAATTAACGAGTTAATTATCTCAGAATTACAAGATAATTTTTCAAGGAAAAAAGTTTTTGCTCTGTTTTTCTGAATTAACGAGTTAATTATCTCAGAATTACGAGATAATCTTTCAAGGAAAAAAAGCTTTTGCTCTGTTTTTCTGAATTAACGAGTTAATTATCTCAGAATTACGAGATCGTTTTTCATGGAAAAAAGTTTTTGCTCTGTTTTCTGAATTAACGAGTTAATTATCTCAGAATTACGAGATAATCTTTCAAGGAAAAAAGCTTTTGCTCTGGTTTTCTGAATTAACGAGTTAATTATCTCAGAATTACGAGATAATCTTTCAAGGAAAAAAGCTTTTGCTCTGGTTTTCTGAATTAACGAGTTAATTATCTCAGAATTACGAGATAATCTTTCAAGGAAAAAAAGCTTTTGCTCTGTTTTTCTGAATTAACGAGTTAATTATCTCAGAATTACGAGATCGTTTTTCATGGAAAAAAGTTTTTGCTCTGTTTTCTGAATTAACGAGTTAATTATCTCAGAATTACGAGAAAATCTTTCATGGAAAAAGTTTTTGCTCTGGTTTTCTGAATTAACAAGTTAATTATCTCAGAATTACGAGATAATCTTTCAAGGAAAAAAGCTTTTGCTCTGGTTTTCTGAATTAACGAGTTAATTATCTCAGAATTACGAGATCATTTTCATGGAAAAAAAACGTTTTGCTCTGTTTTTTTCTGAATTAAGGAGTTAATTTTCTCAGAAATACAAGATAATTTTTCAAGGAAAAAAGTGTTTGCTCTGTTTTTCTGAATTAACGAGTTAATTATCTCAGAATTACGAAATAATTTTTCATGGGAAAAAGTTTTTCCTCTGTTTTCTGAATTAACATGTTAATTATCTCAGAATTATGAGATATATTTTTCTTGAAAAAAATGTCACTCTTTTTTTTAGATAATCAAGTCATTAATTCAGAAAAACAGAGCAAAAACTTTTTTCCATGAAAAATTATCTCACAATTCTGAGATAATTAACTCGTTAATTCAGAAAAACAGAGTAGATTTTGTTTCCTCAAGTGAATGCAATATGCTTCCGTAATAATGCATTAGGAATACCCATATAAATTATTTTAAATACAGACTTCATAGAAAGTGTTACTAAAAGTTTTAGCTTGTAAATGTAACTCTCTCTATATAAAGAAGTCTTTCTTCTGTTGGAAAACAGACCAAAAATAAAGTTGACTCACCCTGAATTAGGAGTGTTAGATAAGAGAGACATATGAAATGTGCAGAGCCGTGTGGAGCCAGCACAGGGAACGAGAACCACTGCTTTGGTGAAAAGTTCAGACAAATGGATTTGTCAAATTATGCAAAGTGAAAATGTTCTTTTACAATTCATAAAATGCCAGAATTAAACACAAAATGAAATCCCTCTGTGTTTTTTCAGAAGGATAAAATGAAGGTTGACAGAATTAATGCACCCTTTAGTGATCGCTAGCATCAAGAACGTTATTTGGATGTATAGTCAACTCATTTTCTCTTTTGCGTACAACCCTTTTTACTGCACAGTGCAAATGTTGGTTTATGTCTGTGTATAGTTTGCCTCTGAGCTTGTGTTGAGCTGTCCTGTGTGTGGTCACTAAAATGATACTTCATCACCTGACTGTGCTGACACCAGCCTTTGTTTGTTTGTCTGTCGTCTTCTATGTGTGGTTGCACACTCAAGGCCATCCTGAGCTCCTCAACGCTCGTTACCAGATTACAACCACCCACACACACACACACACACACACTTGCCAAGGCTGCAAAAACACTCTCTCATAATTTTAGCGATGGATGCCAAGTGTGTGCGGCTGAAGGGGAAAAAAAGGAGAGAAGCAGAAAGTGTGTGGAATGTTATTGTGAGCTAGCACTGTATGCATGCAAGTCTACTCGTCTTGAGTCAAAGCTATCTGAATGAAGCCAAATAAGCATAGATGAACTGTTTGGGTCTCTGTAAAGAGAATGCAGTCCTGAAGGCACATAGTCGGCCTTCATTAATGGGCCTTGTGAAATGTAACCTCAAGCAATTAACCCAGAGAAGAGGCAGCCGTTTCTGGAGTGCTTTCTGCAGCCTTTTCAAAACCAACAATACCGCTAAAAACTACTCTTCATTACACAGACAGAATGCACACTGACAGGGACACAAAGAGGTTAACTAGAAAAAATGTACTGACTGTCTCCTTCATTCGTACATAACGTATAACTTAGTCACCCACGATTGACCAGTGACGCAATGTGACTCTTTCGTTCATCCATCAAATATCTCCATAGGTCAGTTACGTGACTCTTATTTTTTGGTCCCAGGTTTAAATGTTAACCATACAGACAATAAATGAGAAGTCTTGTATAATCAATGTCAATTACTGAACTAAATGTATGGTATGATTTTCATTAGACCATAAAAAAATACATATATTATTTCTTATTGATTTAGCTGTCAGGTGACAAGAAAACCATAAAACAAAAATGACTTAGCAGGGACCCTGTCCAGAAATTAATATTCACCTTCGCAAATTTATTTGTGAATAAAGATTAACATTGTACAGTATATCCAGTAAAAGTGTAAAGAGAAATTAGCTATTGCTGGTTAGACCACATGACATTTTCAATACACTGTTATTTTTTCATTTTCAATGACACATAAATCAAAACTCTTTTTTTGGAAATGGTATCAACATATCGTCGCTGTCCAATGAAAACCACGTATGTCCATTTTGCCGATTTTGAGATTTTTTGACTTATAGAATGTCCAGGTTCATTTATACAGCATGCTTCACATTATCTAAATGACCAATGAAAAGTTGTGAAATCATGTCATCTGATTTCCACGTATATCGATTTGCTGTCAAAGCTGTCAATCACGCAGCGCATCTCCCCGCCCTGTGAAGGCATCTGCCGGGCTCGTGAAGTTTCATCTTAAGCGTGTCTGAGACCACATTTACACCTGGTATTAAAATACGATCTGTATCCAGATAAGTTATCCAGATAATAAAAAGAGAGTCCAAAGAGGTTCGAGTCCAAGACAAGACCGAGTTCAAAAAGGTTAGAGTCCGAGTCAAGACAGAGTCCAAAGAGGTTCGAGTCCAAGGCAAGGCCGAGTCCAAAGAGGGTCGAATTCAAGGCAAGACCGAGTCCAAAAAGGTTAGAGTCCCAGTCAAGACCGAGTCCAAACAGGTTCGAGTCCAAGACAAGACCGAATCCAAAAAGGTTAGAGTACGAGTCAAGACTGAGTCCAAAGAGGTTCGAGTCCAAGACAAGAACGAGTCCAAAGAGGTTCGAGTCCAAGACAAGAACGAGTCCAAAGAGGTTCGAGTCCAAGACAAGAACGAGTCCAAAGAGGTTCGAGTCCAAGACAGGACCGAGTCCAAAAAGGTTAGAGACCGAGTCAAGACAGAGTCCAAAGAGGTTCGAGTCCAAGGCAAGGCCAAAAACCTTAGATTCAGTCAAGACCGAGTCCAGGACAGGGAAAAAAAAAGGTCTAATGCATGACATTATCTAAGACAGTAATTATGGGTAATTATTTGTTAATCTAAAAGCAAAAATGTCACAAAACCCAGAATTTTTAAGTAGTAACTAGTAAGATAGTAACTATAGTAACAGCATGAGAAGACGCGCTCCGTTGTAGTGAACACTTGGTCGGTTAATTTTGGCATTTTCTAAGTTAACGTTACCCTAATAGGCTAGTGATATATGAACACACGTACAAAAATGTCTTTCGTTCTGTAGGCATCCTGGAGAATATTTCTGTTTTTTTTTAAATTGTCAATTTAAACACAATTTACATTTTTGGGCAGAGATGTCACGGAGACTCACTAGCCTAGACTTATGTATTTTATAATTTTCTCTATATTGTTTGTGGCACAGAAATTACACACAATTCACCTTTAAAACTCTCTGATATTTCAAGGTTTTCCAATACAACCCCAATCTAAAAGCTCAGAATGCTTTCTTTTTTTAATCTACCCATTGCAACTAACTACTCTTCGTGTGCAGTAGATGAAAATATCCGGATTTGTTTCCCGGAATGTAATGGATGTGGCACCTGTTTGGAGGACCCTGCAGGGAGAGAACGTCTCCTCTGTTTGAGTTGGCACAGGTAAGCTGAAACCTGCCTTTTCCATGGCTGATCAGCAGCACATAAATCTCTCCGCTGCTTATTAATATTCTCTGAACAGAGCGAGTAAGGAGAAACCACAGATGACACAGCATCACCTCAGGGCTTGTCTCTATTGCTTGTGGGAGTAGAATGGCACAAATGCTTTAGAGTTGAGGTCACATTCGGGTTTAACTCTCATTTTTGTGTCTTATATTACAAAACCTGCCTATTCTTGCTCAGGCTGAAAACTAAAACGACACCTCAGGCAAATTTGCACTGCCCAGTCAATCTTTCCATGCAGTTCATGTTTACGATGCTTTTTTAATAGGTCACTTTGTAGAGTATCTTAATAACACTTTTAAGAGATGAAAGGCCTCCACCCAAATCCATTAAAATAAAGTGAAAGAGTGATCGTGAAAGTAAAAAAAGGACACAAAGCAAGTGAGAGAGAGGAAGAGAGCCGGGTCAAGGTGGGCTAGGGCAGCTTGCATAAGGATCTTTGGCTGAACAAGCAACAAGCCTTCTCTACAGGGACAGGTGCCCTAGTAAAACAAGAATTACTGAGGTTGTGTATTGGAGGGAGGTGAACTACTCATAACACTCAGCCCTCGCTGGCTTTTATAGCCTACATGCTCATCTCATCTGCAGTATAAGGCAATACACATTAAACCAGTGAGCCCCTTTTAGTGCACTCCAGTATTGATCCAGGTGAACAAACAGTCCACACACCATCTTATCTCAACATTACACTTATCAATCTACAGATGTTCAATGAATGGTTAAAAGGACAGTGCTGTAACAGCTTGCATTCCTTTATACACCCGTTTTGTAGAAAATGCATTGTACACAAAATGTTGTTGTATAGTGTTTACAGAGCAGGGTAGGACTGTTTATAAGGTAATACTTAAAACTAATGCATGTATTCTTACAGTTTGAGAGATGGACCTCACTGCAGAAAACGAAATCCAGGGGGAGGAGTTGGATCCTAAACCTACACTCCTAAACCTACCCATCTCCACCCCCTGATCCCTAACCCCACCCCCTAAATTTACCCATCTCCGCCCCTGATGCCTAACTCCACCCCTAATCCTACCCATCTCCTCCCCCTGATTCCTAACCTCACCCCTAATCCTACCCATCTCCACCCCCTGATCCCTAACCCCACCCCTAATCCTACCCATCTCCTCACCCTGATCTCTAACCCCACCCCTAATCCTACCCATCTCCTCACCCTGATCTCTAACCCCACCCCTAATCCTACCCATCTCCACCCCCTGATCCCTAACCCCACCCCTAATCCTACCCATCTCCTCACCCTGATCTCTAACCCCACCCCTAATCCTACCCATCTCCTCACCCTGATCTCTAACCCCACCCCTAATCCTACCCATCTCCACCCTCTGATCCCTAACTCCACCCCTAATCCTACCCATCTTCACCCCCTGATCCCTAACCCCACCCCTAATCCTACCCATCTCCGTCCCGATCCCTAACGGTTACCACACAATAAAAATTTTAAAGTTAAAAAATGTATTAGTGCATGAAGTAAAATCACTAAAAGCCTTCCTTCCGCTAGAAAAAAATAGTCCCTGACCGTGAACAGCAACAACGTTCCAATGTGTAATATGCATGACAGCTCAAATATAAACAACATAGGATCTGCAGTGTTGCGCAGTGATAAACAGAACCGTTGGGTGAAGCCATGTTTTATCATGAATAAAGCACAGCTATTGACCAATTAGAATCAAGGATTGGAACTAACCGTTTTATAAATAAGCCATAGCACACACAAATTGTAAACGATCACCATTGTGCCCTTGAGCTAAGTGCTCACAGTAACCCCATGTCACTGTGGGATTGTTCCAGTGACAACTGTACAAAATGCTACATTAAGATAATTAAATAATCTATTCAAGTCTGTCTTTGTCATGTTGTTGGTGGGCAGGACAGGTGGGACCAGCTCCACTGCGGCTGACAGTCACAGAAGGATAATGCCCTCAATCTCTGTGGAGAAGACCTGGAATTACAACGGCATTGCCCTTTTAAATGAGGGACTTTGTAATGTGAATATAATCAGGGAATCAAATCAAGGGATGAGATCTCTTTGATTAAAGCACAATCACTTCAGCACTTTCTGCACACACAGTGTTTTATGTGCTGTTCTGAATTTCCAGCATCTAACTAGCAAAATCTTCTCACAATTGAATCACAGGCACTATCTTCTAAGATACTGTCCAAAGGGACGTCCAAAATATCTGCATCGTATGGTGTTTGGCTGACATTAAAGATTTTTGAATAGTATTGGATGGATATTGGTCGACATTGGATATTTATTTGGTGATGCATTTAGATCCTCTTCCATCATCTAACAGTCACTTAAAAAAAACAAAAAACATTGATATTTTAATACTGCTCAAAATGAATATCCATTTGTCATACTGTACAGTAGCCTGGGAAAACCCAGACAACTTCCGGCAAATTTAGATTTGCTCTGAAAGTTAGTCTGGCAAAGAGCTCATTCAAGCCCATTTCCAATCCGTCGAAATCGCGGCACCAATCAGAAATGTTGGGGCGGGCTTTACACAATGATGACAGCGCTGGGATTTTGAAGCAGATTTTGTAGCCTACATTACAAAGATGGATGCCGCCGTCGAACATCACTCGTTCGAAACTGCTATCGCGCCTGTTTTACGCGATTTGAACGTTTCCTTTTTGTTTAAAACCGAGCAAAGAACAACACTCGGAGATGTTTCTCCGCTGCTCTGCATACGCCATCTCTTTCTAACCTAACCTAACCTAACCCTCTGGAAATAATTTGTGTATGACGCTTTGCCAGACCATAACTCAGTTACAACTGAGAATTGTCTGGTTTTAACCAGGCAAACTGTACAGGGTAATGCTAACAATATGTGATATGACAATCCCAAAATGCCTTGCAATGAGCTCAGTGAAAATTATCATGATGGCAATCGGAATAAAAAAAGAGATCATTATTTGACTGAATGCTGCAAAATATCAATAAAAATACCTTCATCTATTGCGCAATATTTCACAAAATGTTATTCTTATTTGATTATTGTGATGTTCACTTACAACATGCTAAGTATTAGTGTTATGGCATGCGGAACAATTTTTTCCCAACTGTTTGTGGATTTAAACACATAGACAATCTTCTTCGACAGTAGCGACACTGATCTCACTGTTATCTTACTGTAACATACTTCATTTTCCATAGAAGCTGTGCTAAAAAAAGAGTTAAAGGAGAACTCCATTAAATTTTAACATTGAGCTATTTTTTTTTTTTGTACATTTGGAGTGCTGTCAGTACAGACAAAAACTACAAAAATCAGTGTTGCCTACACCGTGTTATCCTCTTTTTAAAATTCGCACCCTGTTGACTTCAATGGGGCATGTTCTAAACCTGCGTTTAGCCTCTTAACATCCTTGATTTGTCATTACGAGTGCACAGCCATGTGAGGGGTGTTATTAAGAGTGACCACGGTCAATCTGACTGCAGTAGATGTGAATTAATTCAGCCAGCTCACATACCTCAATTTACTTCCAGTTTTTGGTCGAAGCTCACAGTAGTCGATTGTCGATCTCACGCGTGCGACCATTAGTGAATATCATCTCAAACCTCCTCCGTGTGTTCGGATGATCTATCCATTTGAGCTGATATTCACTAATGATCGCGCGTGTGAACTCGACAATCGACTACTGTGGGCTTCGACCGAAAACAGGAAGCAAATAGAGGTATGTGAGCTGGCTGAATCAACATCATTTTTTTCCATATCTTTCACATCTACTGCAGTCAGATTGACCGTGGTACTCCAAATGTACAAAAAAAATGAGCTCAATGTTAAAATTGACCGGAGTTCTCCTTTAAACCATTGTGTATTCGAATTATGTGGCACTCCAACAAGCTGTTTTTGAACTCAAAAGCCCCTAAGTGAGTTGAAGCCTATCAGAGCGTTTCTATCAAAGAGGTTTCATTCTGGTTTGAAGCCGGCTGACAGCACACTGAGAGTATGTGCTAGGCCGATTATTTGTATTTATAAAATGATTCTTATTGCCACCTCTCTGTGAGAACAGATTCGTTGGACGTGGCGTGTGTGGACTTCAAAGGTTTGTAGACTGAACCGCACAGACCCAGGTTTGAAATGTCTCTTTCCATCTTTAAGCCACCAGAGAAGAACTGACAGCCATTAAGAACTTCTCTCGAGTGGCTTTGCAGCAAGGGATCGTGGGATATCACTCATAAAAACTCAGCGCGTGAGTCCGTCTGATACCCGGTGCATTAGGGGGCTAATCTTCAAAAACACTGCTCTCGCCCTCCCTTACTCAATCCCTCTCTTTCCACTTAATATCTCCTCACATGCTGCCGTTGTCCCTTTGAGGCCTGGAATCCGGCTAATCTTTCTCTCCTCCAAGCCAGGAAACCAAATCAGCTTCTCTTAGTGTCTTAAAGTTTAAAAAAAAACACAAAGCCTCAATCATATGTTTGTGTGTGTGAGCGTAAGAGAGAGATACAGAGTGATAGATGATAATGAGTAAGAGAGAGCTGCCATCCATGAGACAACCAGCACTTTAAAAAGACTCAAACCTATCAATCTAACACAGTCTCATCCCAAGAAGTCATATAACTGACGTCTTGGGACGTCTTTTGACCATACGTCAACATCCGCCTTAAACGTCGGTTACATGACGATCCCGGGCCGTCATACAACTGACGCTTTACCTTTAACGTCGGTTAGGTGACGGGGTAGGTTTAGGTCTGGGGTAGGGTTAGGATCCGATAACGTCGTCTAACCGACGTTTAAGGGTACCCTAAAAAGGCGGATGTTGACGTATGGTCAAAAAAACACGTTATATGACGACACTGCGCTGATCAATCCTGTGGAAGTGATTTTTAAATGATATATTTTATATTATATAATATATATTATATATACATATATTAATGTATGTATGATTTACACAGACACACACAAAAATATTACTAATGCACTGTAAAAAAATATTGTTGGTTTAACTTAAAAAAAAAAAGTAGCCTGGTTGCCTTAAAAATTTAAGTTCATTGAAATGGAAAAATTGAGTTAATACAATGAAGAAGATTAATTTAATCACCAGAAACGCAAAATATTATGTTATCTGAAAGATGATTTGACAAAAGAAAAAATGTTGTGATTAAGAATCATAAAAATATTTTTTTTTACAGTGTGGAAATGTTAGTGAGCTGTGACTAATTTGTAATTAAATGGTAAATGCTATATTTAAAAATGCTGTTGAAATGTATAAATACTTATTAATACAAAAATACATACTTTGCTTTTTTAAGCTTTAATATTTGGGGGTTTCACGATAATTTACAGAAGAAGCATAAATTACGTATGTTATGAACAATGCAACACTTTTATTTTACATTGAAATCTTATTATGATAGTAATATATTTCAGTCTTGGAGATATATATATATATATATGTTATATATATATAATATGTTATAATAATAATAATAATCATAATTTATAATAATAATATTAATCCAATCAGAGCTAGCACTGTAAAAAAATATTGTTGGTTTCACTTAAAAAATGAAGTAACCTGGCTGCCTTAAAAATTTAAGTTCATTGAAATGGAAAAATTGAGTTAATACAATGAAGGAGATTCATTTAATCATCAGAAACTCAAAATATTATGTTATCTGAACTACATAAATTATTTAAGTTGATTTGACAAAAGAAATAATGTTTTGATTACAAATCATGAAAATATTTTTTACAGTGTAGCATACAGAGAAATCGTCAGTTCATAAGAAAATACTTTAATTACATAATCAGAGGTAAATTATATATTTTTTATTATCGTATTAAAATTCGATGCCCTTGATGTTTTTTTTCCCTCTTTATGTATGTAGAATAAACGATGTAGAATATTTAGTCTACTGTGTAGTCTAAGTTGTGATAAGCTGTGTATTACAGTTATTTTTTTCTTCGTATTATTCATGGTTTGCTCCAGATATGTGATGTTTTTGTTATGACATCTCTTTCTTATTGTCTTAAAAAAACAAAACAAATAATGTACAACCTCAGTGGGCTTCAGTATGTTTGGAAACACTCATTATTTTAGCAACTGTGTTTGGAGTCGCTGTAAAATTTACACTCTGCACTGTTCAAGGATACGGCCCTCGACTCAAAAAAAAATAATTATATTTCTGCATATTTCTCCCATCTTCGGTTCCACACAGAAAACCAATGACTCCAGGTAGAGATGTCCATTCATTCATTAATATTCTTCTGTTGTTTTTTTTGCCTGCATTGAAGGAACATCAGAAGTTCTAGAACAGAATATTGATCAACAACTCCGAAGAGTTCATCAGCAAACAGCTTTAGCAAAAAACTCTTTTTTATTTTAAAATGTATCTATACTACAAAACAACAGATGAGAGAAGTCATTTCAGATCAACTCTATGTTCAGAAGAAGTCAATCTAAAGATGTGCGAGTTATTTACATCACAATCTCAGTGAGGAAATCAACTGGCTCAAACCTCTTCTTAAGTAAGTCACATGACAAAAGTCCACACAGCTAAAGATAATTAAAATGTAAATCATTAACCCATTGTCTTAAACCGTTTCCATTCAAATGGGCACACAGGCTGACAGGGTAAGATTAACCTGCTTCAACCAAGTCATTACACACACACACACACATTGTGTTTTCATGTTTAATGGGCACTTTCCATAGACAAGATGAGATGTTGAATGCTTTAGAAGGAAGTCTCTGCTCACCATCAAAAATATGGTAAAAAACAGAACTATTGTCAAATATTATGACAATTCAAAAGAACAGTTTTTTGTTTTAATATTTTTTTTTTAAATGTAATATGTCTTGATCAGCATATTAGAATGATTTCTGAAGGATCACATTACACTATGCTTTTTTAAAATAGAAAACAGTATTTTAAACTGTAATAATATTTCACAAAATTACTATTTTTTACTGTATTTTTGCCGTCTTGGTGAGCATTTTTTTAATGATTCCAAACTTTATATAAGGGGAGCGCGGGGCACAACCTAACGCGGGGTTAAATGTAACACGGACATTTTACATAGTCAGTCAGGATCAAACAGGTTGTCTTTCTGCTGTTTTTTCTCTTGCTGCCAGCAGACGGTCTCCCGCAAATTAGCGGAAAGTTTTGATTATATTTCATGAAGATACTGGACAAAGAGTGTTTTGACACCATGACACCATAGATTTTTTTCGGTTTCTGAGTTGGGTGTATACGTTTCCAAATCTAACTTTATATTGCCTTAATCACTGTCTTGTTGGCTCAAACATAGCACCGTTTTGAAACATGTCAGCAATTCCTAGCGACTGTTAGCTAGGTTTAAATTATGTAATACACAGCGGGGTTAGTTGTAACAGAGTGTTACAACTAAGCCGCCAAGTTTACAATGATAATCAAATGAAAACAGGGAGACACCACTTTTCAGGTTTGAGTATACATTTAACTTTGTCGGACTTTCACAAAATGTTCAAATTTAGTGTACTATGAATGATAACATGTTTATTTATTAAAAATATGGCCTGTTTTTAATGCAATCATGCAACCCTTTAAATTTTTATTTTAAGCTAAGACTGTTATTATTATTAATAATAATTATTGTACATGCATCTAATTTAATTGCAATTACAATATTTTATAATTTTATTTTATTATTATTTATTGCAAAACTTTGCAGCCCTTTTCAACATCTCTATCCATGATATTGATCCACAATAGAAGGATGATTGTATGGGGGGATGGATGACGTATGGATATCTGTCTATACAGATGCACAAACAAAATCACACTATTCAAATAAAATAGTACTGAATTATGTGTTACAACTAACCCCTCTGTCTGCAACAATTAACCCCGCATATGGGGTAAGTTGTAACATTTGCACTTCTGTCACTTTCAGTGCAACTGTACAAAAATGGTAGGTCCTAGAAAAAAACTTTAAGTGTTCATTTGTAGCAGAGATGTGTATGTTGCTTGTGTAAAAAAATAGTAATCTAACCTAATTATTTTTTAATTAACCCCTTAACTGTCACCGTCCCGGTACCGGGACGCCTAACTTTACTTCACTTTATTTCTATTAAATCCTAATCTAATTATGACAAATTATATATTGTTGGAAAGGTCTAAGACTTCTAAATAAATATTCTGCCCCTGTTTTGTGTTACCAATTATGTAGGAAGAGTAATTAATGAATTTATGACAAGAGTGCACCTAAAAAAATCTGCATCATAACAGGAGGTCTGACCTTTGTCACAAAAAGTTGATACACCCACTTTTAATCATTGAAACTTCTGTTTTTATGCTAAAAGTTAATAATAAAACATATAATCTAGTATTTTTCAATAAAAAATAAAAAGTATAGTATAAAATTATCCTCTAAAAATTATAATATATATGTATATATTATCCTCTAAAATATAATAATATTTTTTATCACCTTTTTTTATTATATCACATATTTTAGGTTATCATAAATTAGGTATCATTTGAAAGCTTACAAACTCAGAATTCATCATGTGAAAACTGTTTTATAATTGAAAGTTGCGTTACCATAGAAACGGTACTTATTTTATCAGGCTCCTCCCCTTTTGGGTATCATTATATTTCATAATTTATTATCAAAACCTTTTCTAATCTTGACAAAACACATATTGTCAGAAAGGTCTGAGTCTCAAGGTTCCAAATTTTGTGACAAAATTGATATTTGGACAGAAATGTATTAATTTGTTAAGGCAGAATGTACACAACTAAATTGAATGGAATTCAATGGCACCCGGTGGCTATTTTTGGTACTACGCCTAAAAAAAATCTCATGGGAACTTCAATTTTTGTGATATCAACTTCAAATTTGGAACATAACTTGGTTAGATTTATGGCTTTGATTTGATAGTAATTTTAGAGTAAAAATATTTTGTAAAATATATATTTTATATAAAATAAAAAATATATAGTACAGTATATTTGATTAACTGTGAATTAAAACTTCCATAACTTTTTCATACTTTCATTTTTTGAAGTGTTTTCACTTCAGCAATAATCTGCTGAGTGTTTTCTTTAAAACAAGACCAAACTTGGGTATATATTCCAAAGCATTCTTGAATTACAACCATTTAAGTGTGAATAGAGCATTTAACCCCTATTCTCAAAAAGGGGGGGTGACAGTTAAGGGGTTAACTGAGTCAAAACCAAAATGCGTTAGGTTGTGCCCCGCTCTCCCCTATCATAGTCAAATGTACCTAATAATACTCTCCCTAAAGTGCAACCCCACCCCCCTCTCACACACACACACAAAGGACTTCACCTCAGCAAACACCACACACCCACTGAGAGCACACACACACGTTTCCATGTTTTATGGGGACATTTCATAGACGGGAAAGATCTGATACCGTACAACCGGTGTGTATTCTCTCAACTAACCCCAAACCAACCTTCACTCTTCACTCGTCTATCCTGTAAAATGCAGATCTGTGCGCCATAAAAACACTGCAACTTTTACACAGTGGAGAGAAAGAAGAATACCTCATGCTACAAAAGAAGACTCATATCACCAGAGTAAGAAAAAGGAGACACAAAGCCTGCATTCACAGAGCTGAAAGGAGGAGAAAGAACGCACTTATCTTCACCTCTGCTCAGCGCCAAGGCCAGCTCTCTCCCTCTCCCTCTCTCTCTCCGGCGTGCTTTGACGACGGTCTGACAGCTGAATGAAGTTACAGTGCCCTACATGCATGAGATTCTGAGCTGATATAAATCACGAATGGCAAACTTTGAACTGCTCTACCTGTTTGTGTGTCTGAGAGGAACGGAGAGCAAAACTCCTCCCTCTTTCCCTCCACCTCTCCGCTAGCATGCCACGGCAGGTTTGCGTCTCGCATTCGGATCAAAGGCATCCCTCAGCCTCTCTCCTTTGCTCTGTCTTTCCCCAGAAAATCTCTCTTTACGCTCCAAACTATTTTGTAATTGCTTTCAAAGTTACTTGGCTGCTGCTGACTCTTCCATGACAGAGAAACGTTCTCTGCTACACCTGATTTACTAAATGCCCTGACCTCCGCGGGCTCATTTACTCTAACTCCTCCTCCGTTCCTCCTTCTCTTCCTTTAATGAAAGATGACTGGCATGTCCTTGGGAGAAAGAGGGGGGGAAGGGTGTCACCTTCTGCCGCATGACAAAAGATGGGTTGTGCAGGAATGCAGGAGTCTGGGAAGCTTTGGCTCTGACCAGAACAGACGGACGAGGCGAGTCGGTGTAATCAAGCATTCTTATCAGACAATGAACCGGCTTGTGTTGTCATTCAGATTTCTACAGGCGCTTATCGCTGGAGAGTCTCTTAATCAAACACATCATCTCTACGCTGTAATCAGAATATCTGAGAGAATTGTGATTTCAACGACTGACACACTTCCCGAGAAGGTTGGAATATACAGTACATGTACAGTAGTGGCCTGATGTCCAGTTTTTAATGACCGATTAAACCAAAATATTAGGAAAATATTTCAAATACGAGCGAAGAACAAAGTACTAAATTTGGTTTAGGTGTTTATCCAATGCATTCTCATCCCAATGCGTCATATACTGGTGCTTTTGCCAAAGAGTACATCCAACACACATGGCACCCTTTAGCGTCAATATAACACGCACAGAGCTTTGTTCGATTAGGTTTAGGTCTAGGGTAGGGTTAGGGTTAGACCTACGGATGCACCGAAATAAAAATTCTTGGCCGAAACCGAAAACCGAAAAAGAGGAAACCAAGGCCGAAAACCGAAACACCGAAAGAAATTATGCCAATTATTAGTATCATTGCATTTATGGCTATGACTGTGTACAAACGTTACTAAAATCAAGGCATTGCAATTGCTTAAATTAATGTAAAATTTTCAAAGAATAAATCAATTACAAATTATGCAAATATTTATTTAGCACAATGCACAATAGAAAATAAAATTCAAACTAAAATGTTTTTGACCCCACTCATCATCTAATGGCCTGCAGAAGGGTTTTAAAATTAAATGTTCTCTCATAAAAACAAAGCCGAGCGCGAACTTCTCATCACACCAGCACCCAGCTCGCACGTCTAAATTAAGTTTCTTACATTTTAAAAATTTAGCATACAATAGCATAAAAAGCCTTTTTAAATGAACAAAGGTCCATGTTTAATACAAATGTACATGAAACTTAATGAAACATGTTTAGTGAATGTAGAAAATATTTAAAAGAGCATTAATTTAGTTCTATACATACATGTTCCCATATATTTTTTTTTGTAATGTCACAAGTAATAATCTCAGGGTTTACTGCGTTTTACATGATTATTTTTGTATTTGCACATTGTCATGTGTTTATCTTTCTTCTTCTCATCGATTCCTGATGGTTAGAGGACAGTTACTTGAGCCGTCCCCTGTTGTTTCAAGGAATAGTACAACGGCGAGCGGGTCAAGTATAAACGCCTCGACTGTTTAGAGCGGTGTGCGCGCTGTTGAGAGTTTAGACAGAGTTTAGACTTGACCCGCTCGCATCCGGAGTCGTCGTCATGGCGGCGCGCATTGTTTAGAGCAGATATAGGTGGATAAACAAGGCTTCCGTCTCCTCGTGGGTTCAGATTCACTGAAATACGTCCACACTGCAGACATGTTGCTTCAGACAAGCACGTGCAGGTCGCGGTTTCTGTTTGCATCATCACAACATTTCGGCCGTTTTGTTTCGGTGATAAAAGTTTTTCGTCCGAAAAGTGCATTTTCGGCCGAAAATGCACGGTGACCGAATATTCGGTGCATCCCTAGTTAGACCACTAGGAGGCGCCTTCTGGCCCATATATATCGGCGTCTCATATAGGGTGCTATGTGCATTGGATGTATATGCATTGGCAAAAGCGTCAGTATATGACGCCTTGGGATGAGAACGGGCTGGTTTATCTGATCAAATTGTTTGGTGGAAAAAAGCCATCCCGGACAGCAACATAGTGTGAGATACGGGTCACATCCAGTACATGTGGAGTCAACGCTTGCCAGATGTGGGTCGGATATGGGCCAACACTATGTTGCTGTCTGGGATACAGCAGCACATAAAATGCATAGAAAAACAAAAGGCTCACAGGAAAAAGCATATTCACTATAACATAATCCGTTATTAATATTTTATTGGTTGGAACAAAAATCATGTCTGCACAATTTGGCATGTTTCATGTCGTTGTTACAAATCTTAAACACAACAACACAACATGCTCACAAAAGCTTTCCCAGTTTGTAATAATATTGAATAAAGGGTGAACGTTGATGGTGTTTTCCTAGGCCAGACATGATTTTTGGTTGAAAAGAACAAACTGGATAAAGATATGAAATCAAAATGTTTTTTTGTTGTTGTTGTTTTACATTAGCATACGTTAATCTAAAGGCCCATATTAAAGTTGTACATGTACCGTATCACAATGATAGCATGTACAGCATATGGAGCCCCTAAGGGTGATGGAAAAAACAGATTGGAGAAAAATTATTTGTATTCCCCATCTCATCTGTTTTTCCATCCCCATGTACCCATATGGGTTCTGCACGTACTATAAAACATTAAATACAGCATTATAATTTTTAATGTATTATTTGTTTTATTAAAAGAGTAGTTCACTTTAAAAAAAAAAAAAAAAACTTTTGCTGATAATTTACTCACCCCCATGTCATCCAAGATGTCCATGTCTTTCTTTCTTCAGTCGAAAAGAAATTCACGTTTTTGATGAAAACATTCCAGCATTTTCTTCATATAATAGACTTCAATGGGAACCAAACGGTTCAAGGTCCAAATGAGAGTTACAGTGCAGCTTCAAAGGGCTTGTCATGAATCGAGTCATGACTCGAAAAAAGATTTGTTCATTTTGATGAAGCAGTTCGAACATGAGAATCACGAACGACCATTTGTGCTTATAAAACTTAAACTTTGTTATTTATTTTTTAAATGACCGATCGTTTCACTAGATAAGACCCTTATTCATCGTCTGGTGTCGTTGGGGTGACATGGGGGTGAGTAAATTATCAGCAAAAGTTTTTTTTAAAAGTGAACTACACCTTTAATAATCAATTGCATCAATTAAAACTCAGTTAATAATGCTTATAACAAAGTTGCTTACACTTTATTTTAAAGTGTCGTTGTTACAGTGAAATTACACGAATAAGTAACATTAATTGACTACATGCTCTTACTATAGAGTTAGGGTTACAGTTTGTTTAGGGTTACTTATCATTATGCATCATTTACTCTGACAAGAGGCAAAATATTAGGCAATACTAATAATACAATCAACCAAACGATCCAATCTGTTCACATTTGAGACAACAAGTCACACCATGCATTGATATTTATTAATTCACCAATATGTGGATATGTGGGACTATTTTTTTTTTGGTTACTACGGTCTTTTTTAGGGCCTTTACAATAAACTTCCCTGACTGCACAAGCTCAGCTGTGCTCAGGATAAGATGACAGCCAAATGAATGTTTGATAAGTTAACACCTCGTGTTTTCTCCTCATTAAGGAAGTAAAGGTCACTGGAGAAGCCTGGGCGGTGGAATTGGGAGGTGTGACGGTAAACCAAGACACCATGGAGTGAGACACTACTAATCTATCACACGAAGGGGAGTCAAATACATGGGGAGCATTGGGTTTCTCTAACAACTGTTTAAGCCACACACACACACACACACACACACACACACTACAACTTCTCAATCACTTCACCTTACACAGTACAGTGGCTACATAAATATATCCTTTTTTGTACTTCTCAATACTCTCAGATTTACAATGTTTTATTATTTTAAATGATAATTATAATTAATATATAATTTATAATTAGATTCTCCGAATTTTTATTTTATTTTAATCAGCATACATTATATATAGTGCAAATAGTATCCTGATGTATAAATGATTTGTGATTTAAATGATCCCACAATTATTCTACAACCCGCCAAACTAAAAGTTCAGTTTTACTTGAAGAAATTGTGACAGAAATATATTACTCTTGTAGAATAGAATGTACTTCTCAAATATAATTGTTACAT
Source organism: Pimephales promelas (assembly GCF_016745375.1). The sequence goes on along the minus strand of NW_024121499.1, from coordinate 6,402,591 downwards.
TTGAAAAGATTAATGATAGATTTATAAAATCTAAGCTAAATGATTAGACGTTTTTATTATTATTATTATTATTTTTTAAAATAATAATTGCACAAATATTACATTTTTGATAACATCTAAAATCCATTTTAAATATCAGATCACATCTACGCATCCAATTCTTGTTACGTAATACAAAAAAAAGTGAAAATCATAAATTAGCCATAAAAAGTAATAAAATACCATTTCTCTTTTGATTTTGGCATTACAAATAGTAAGACCATGATGGAGAGAATTGTAAATGAATCATGAAACGTCACAGTATCGCACGATGCGTTTACGGCTGCGTTTTCTAATCCTTGTGAACAAAATATCACAATTTCTGTGACAAATTCACATAAAAATAATGTCTGTAGAAACCTAGAGATAGCATTTAAGGACTAAGCTCTGGTTTAAACATAAAAACGGAATCATCTGGAGCATTTGTCCCCGCTAAAACACTCTGCCTTGACAAGCTTTCTCTTCATCAGAACACAGACACCAGCACATTGTATGTATGAGTGGTGTAGGAAGGAAATGATGTTAACAATGCCAACCTGCAGTAAAAACACTCCCTAATCCTCCTCTCTGAGTGTGAACAAACTCACGAGCGCCGCCAGGACAGACGGCTTTGACACGACCACTACAAAACAAGAAGAAGTATAGAGGATTTACACGGGTCAAGAGGTCAAAAAGTCATTGTGCTGCGCTCTCCGTGACTGATGGGAACAGAATATAGCGTGAGGACTAGGTGTTGTGTGTGTGAGCGAAAATGATCGATACTGACACGCACACATAAAGCTGATGGAAAAGCGACAATTTATTTAGTCCTGACGGATGAGACGCGGGAGAGGTTGGCTTGCGGGTTAGCAAACTTTACTAAGTGCTGTCCTGCGGTCACCCCAATCTCCGGCTCCAGACAGCTTTTCTAAATAGAGTTTCAGCCGTACGCAGCGTCAGCTTCTGGCGACTGTATCTGAGAACTCAGACATGACTGAAATAACACAGACAGCATCTTACCTCCGCCTGCACTCTGCTGAGGGAACTTAATCAGTTCTTCATACACCCACACGTCCACACACCAGAGTCTTATTATGCTCTCTTAAACGAGAGAAAACGTCTCATTAAGCAAACAGCTTCGACATAAAGAAAAGAATGTGCTCTTTATCCATATGTCTCTTACTGATTCGGCTAATTAGACTAATTAAGAAGGCCACTTTTTGAAATGTTGACCATAGTAACCAAACATGTTGCCATGGTGATGGAGGAGCAGCTGATTAGCCACTGCAGGGTTCTAGCTTCCAAGAATTTTCCATGAATTGTCCAGTCATTATTATGGATATCTACAGTAAAAATACAACAAAATACAAAAGGTAGGCTAATTGTGACTTTTTTTTCTCACAATTGCGAGTTATATTATATAATATAGTATAAAACTCACATTTGCAAGTTATAAAGTCAGAATTGTGTGATATAATTGTGTTGTGCCTTTTTTTCCTCAGAATTAGACTTTATAACTCGCAATTGGGAGTTTATGTCACACAGTTCTGACTTTATAACTCGCAAATGTGAGCTTTATATTGTATTATATTATATAACTCGCAATTGGAAGAAAAAGAGTCTGAATTGTCGCAATTATCTTATAAAATAATTTATTGCGCGGCGTAAACAAGCTTCCATACAAAGAGCAGTTACGAGTGAATGACATATCTACAATACAACCATTTATTTTAAACATGTTCTATAATGTTTCCAGGCCTGGAATTTGCAATTTTAAAATTCTCTGATTTCTCCATATGATCCCTGTCAGACATGTGCTAAATAAGACATGGAGTTAGTTTGTGGCACCATGATTCTTCTGACCTTCTCACGCTCCACAAATAAAGGGTTAAAGGTCACATGTAGCTGAGGGGTGTGAGAAATTTCCCTTTCATTAGCGAAATGTGACCTTTAACCCTTATTGCTGGAGGATTAAAGGTCAGAACAATCATCATATCAATAACGACAACATTTCTGCAAAATTATATTATGTTGCTTCTTGCTAACTCTTTTAAAGTCCAGTAAGTGACACTTAAAGTACGTTTAGTTTTATCTGCAACATTAAATTATATATATATATATATTTTTAGTTTTATATATTAGGGCTGGGTAATAAATATCGATTTCTCGATATTAATCGATTCTCATTTTTACGAACCGATATCGATTCTTAAATCTCAAGAATCGATTAGTCATCCTGTTTCATTTGAATGAATGGGACACTGTATCGCGGCTGCGCGCATCCAAAAAAATCGCAATGATCTTTGTCCTTTGTTACTATTGATATGAAACAAAGTCTCAATTTTCAAATTACGTCCATTTTCTTTAGAAATTCAAAAAAATAAATAGTGTTTTGGCGCTGTGGCGTGAGATCGCTCTGGCGCAACTCAAGAGAAGCAGCAGCGCTGATCTCTCTTCCGGTTTAATAATACCACGAAAATAAACATGAACGAGCATCTGAAAGTGTGTTAAAAGATAGTGTACAGCTTATCGAAATCCGTATCATGTCACATTGATTCGCTCAATCAGCGTTTCAACCGTGGAAAGACGTCAGTTAAACAGCTTGTAATCAATGTCGTCATGTATCGTCATATTTACCTCAGAAAACCCACATAAACTCGTTAGTCAGCTAGAAAAAAAATAACTCCAGAGAGGAGCATTTTGCTAAATATATACACCATATTACATATGCATTATAATCTTAAAGTTCTTCAATATTTAATGCATATTTGAATAAATCTGGCAAGTTTTTATGACAGCCACCATTTAAATGTTTATATTTCATATAATCTTCTTATTATCAAAAAAAATAAAAGTGTAATTTAAGTGTTTCTATAGCTACAAAACAGTTAATTATTACCTTCATATTAGGCTAATGAAGCCTATAGGCTACAACTAGACTCCCATAGTTTACAGCATCAGTTAAGAGATTTGATTCCCTTGAGAAAAATGGCCATTTATTGTAACTGATATCCAAAATAATCGATATTGAATCGAATCGTAATCGAAATCGAATCGCAAGCTTGTGAATCGAAATCGAATCGAATTGTGAAATTTGTCTCAATACCATGCAGCCCTAGTTTTTAACATCTACTCCCGTGTAATGGAAATCAATCGATGCCGGCGATATGTTATGCCCTAAATATTACATGACTAACTAAATGCATTTTTCCATGTACTTTTCTGTAATGCACTTTCTGTAAAGCTGCTTTGAAACAATATGTATTGTGAAAAACGCTATACAAATAAACTTGAATTGAATTGAATTAACTGGTCCTACACGCCCTGTTCCAAGCGGGATTCAAGCAGAGGTCTCCAGCGAGGGAGGCAGACGCTAACAAGGACCCTAAAGGCCGTCTTGAGACCAGAGGAGTGAGGTTTACACGCACAACTCTTACTAGCATACGTCCATCACACAGATTATGACTGTGGAGGCTTTGGAAAGGCACACACACATCACATTCAAGGCTGTGCCACCGTTGGGCGTCTGCTGTGACCTTCTGAGAATTAATCATGACCACTTACGAGGAATTTCTTTTGTTCTGGTCCCAGATGGTGTGGTGCAAGATGCAATCAGACTACATGGGCTTCACAGCAAAAGTCGATACATACATTCACAAGCTGTTTAAAAAGTCTATTGTATAAGAATGAGTCCGCAGTCTTGAAGGTCATATGACTTTCAATCTCAACCTGAGCAGATCTTAATCTATATTCTTATGTATTCATTTTCCACAAAGAAAAGCTGAAACCGCTCCTACATAACAAGAGTGTATTGAATCTGGGGGTTTGCGCAAGCAGCCTGGCCTTTCAACTGGGAAAATAGAAAGCAGGTCGTGTTGTGAGCAGGGGAAGGGGAAGCTGCCAATATTATTTTCAGCCAGATTTTGGCTCTTGACTATCTATTCATCAACTCAGATGCTACTTCTCCGTCTGCTGAGGCTAGTAACTCGCTTTTAAAAATCTTCTCGATCTCTCAAGCCAACCGAGGCTTATACGTCTCCCATTTTCATTGCCCAGGCTTCACGCACTCACTTCTCCACACAGTAAACACACCCACGTTCACGGAAACAGCACATGCATTTTAATAACAAACACTGAGCTTATTCTGCGTCTGTGACATCATTTAACCTGCCTTTGCATTATTCATAAACCTGTTTGCACATAAAAATACGAACGGGATAAAACCGAGAAGGAGCTGTCATGTCTCGCACTGTCATCTCTCATTTACAAACAGCATCTCTAAATCACTTTCAGCACTACACATCAATAACACACACACACACACACACACACACACGCACACACTTCAGCTCAGATGTTGAAGGATTTTGCTGGATCTCAGAGGAGCCAGTTAGCATTAGCAGGAAACCCAGATTTGAAGGATACCACCTTGTGTTTGAGGATACATTACTGAGAACTGGGAGTGATATGTTTTCTAATGAAAAGAAAAATATATGTAAAAATATATATGAGTATATTATATATAAAATATATATATATATGAGTAAAACGTTTGCTGATAATTTACTCACCCCCATGTCATCCAAGATGCCCACCTCTTTCTTTCTTCAGTCGAAAAGAAATTAAGGTTTTTGATGAAAACATTCCAGGATTTTCTCCATATAATGGACTTTAATGGGAACCAAACGGTTCAAGGTCCAAATGAGAGTTTCAGTGCAGCTTCAAAGGGCTTTAAACGACACCAGACGATGAATAAGGGTTTTATCTAGCGAAACGATCGGTCATTTCAAAAATAAATAAAAAAGTTGAAGTTTTATAAGCACAAATGGTTGCCTTGCTCTGTTCTGTGATGCGAGTTCTCGACTCTCCTCTTCGAACTCGCTCATCAATATGAACGAATCTTTTTTCGAGTTATTTTGTTCGTTAAATGAACCGAGTTTGAACAGGAAAGTTCTAATTTGGACCTCCGTTTGGTTCCCAATGAAGTCCATTATGAAAAATCCATGTTTTCATCAAAAACCTTAATTTCTTTTCGACTGAAGAAAGAAAGACATGGACATCTTGGATGACATGGGGGTGAGTAAATTTTCAGCAAACATTTTTTTTTTTTTTTAAGTGAACTACTCGTTTAAAACAAAACCTAATTTGGTGGACTAAAACAAGAATCAAATAGAAAATAGCCAACATTTCTATGCACTTTTACAGGTTCTGACCTTAAAAGTGGACTCATCTTTGTTAGGTCCATTCTATTCGTGACTACATCTGTCAACTTTCCATATATATATGGTCTGGTATATAAATTATTATTTTAGTATTATTAGCCCTATTGAATTTATTATTGTCAAACAATTTTTTATAATCAATTTGTTCTTTTCATTATTATGACAATAAAATAAATAAAACTAAATAAAATAAAATAAAATATTATTACTATTATTCAGTCATATGTATTTCTGTGATGCAGCTGCTTCATGGAAAGGCATTAGCAAAACAAAGCATAAAAGTGTTTTTCCAAATGCATAAAAACCATTACGCATATATTGTTCCTGTTGTGATTTTGTCAATTTAATTTAACCTTTTTGCAGAAAACTGAAGGAAGACATTTTTTTTTAATACACTCCGGCAAAGCATACTTTTTAACCGCATAATTAGTCACGGCATCAACCAGACTGTCAAAGCTTATTAGCCCAGCCTTGACCCCACGACTCAGACTATGACCCAAGAAGTTCGAGTTCAATCCGCTTTAAAGGAGTCTGAGTTCAAGTTCGAAAACTCTCTGAGAGATCATATGCCACTCAAACGCTTCGAGGGTTTTGTTCTTCAATTATGTGAGAGAAAAAGGAGGGAACACTCCTTCCACTAAGACACGGATGAAAGCCCCATAAATTGACCTGGAACGGCTAGAAAGGCATCTGCTTCTGTCTCTTTTTTCGAAGACATTTGCATAAGACGCTCTGTTTGAACTTCTATAATTTGATCAGAGATGCATTCGAGGCTAACGGTGCTAGATTTCATCAAATTATGATAAAGGATGACAGCTGCAGCCAAATCCCAGCGGGCCACTACCTATTTTCAGAAGGTATACGTTAACAGGGTGTCATAAGATCAGGCCGGCAGCATTTTCACCAATGGTTCCCCTATTCTTCTACTTTCTCGGGGGGACAAGAAGAGTTTTTGTGTGTGTGTGTGTGGAAGAAAAAGTGAGTGTGTTCTACTAGAGTGTGTACTCCATGGCACTGAGAGCTTTCCATTAGGGGAGCATGAATCACAGTGCGTTCCCCTCCTCTTCACCGCCCTTCAAAACAAAGTGATCTCCAGTAGGCTCATCTGAACTAGCTAGTGCAATCTCTCATTCTGTCAGAGACCGCTCTGCTCCACACTAGCACGGCCCTGGGACAGTCTTTACAGCTTGCATCTGCCACGCTTATCCGAGTTTGGTGCCGATGGCCTAAGCAATCCAATTCTGCGTTGAAAGAGAGCACCACCAGGTATTAACACAGGGTGTACCAGAGGGAGACTGGGATAAAAGTTCCTGAAATGGCTATAAAACACCCCAAAAAGCATATCCTGTTTTGATCCCTAAGGGTTTTGAGATTGAACATGATTTATTTGGTCCATTTTATGGCTTTTCTTGCATTCGCAGTACACCTTGTGGGAGAGCACGAAGGTCTGCAGACTCACAGGTAGGGGTTAAAGGTCAGAGCCGGCCGAGCCAGGAAACTCGTGCTCAATACGCTTCTTAACTATATTGATTGTTTCTCCATGATAGAATTTTAAATAAATGGAGAGCAAATGGAAAATCGACATTGTTCACAATGAAATGTTTTTATCAAATTTTTCTCATCAAATTCTAACAAGTTTTTGCCAAATCTTCAGAGCGAAGCTAACTTTATAGCTTACTAAAAAAAACAAGTTGTTTCCATTTTATTTCTTTTAAGGAATTTTAGGAGGAACCTGAGATAAAGTTGATACTTTAAAAATAACTCCAAGTCTCCTGAGCCATATGTGTGCAATAACATTTTCCTCAGGAGTTGCGTCATCTTTATCCTCTTTCATATTCGAGTTACAAATGCAAGATACCTTCCGACCAACACCTGCTTGCAATCTTCTGCTGATTGTATTGTCATTTTCCATTTCTTCTTCATGTTCTTTAAAGAAGCAGTCCAACAGTGAGTGTTTCCATGGCACATGTGCAGACACTTACATATGTGAGGCTGGTTGCTATTTTTGCCGGATAAATGTAATAATAATAATCATCATTTTCTCCTTTTGAGTTATAAAAGAAATCTAAACATTATTTGCAAAGGTCTATAGGGCCTTATGATTGATTATCACAATGCGGAAACCAGTCATAAAAAATGGAATTTGACCAATTTCACAGGGGACTAATTGTCATGTTTGCTGAACTTTTAATAAATGGTTGTTAAACATCCAATATAGCAATCAGATTATGTTGGCGGTTATTTTTGTCAGGAAAATAATACAAGAGATAGAATAATGGTTACTTATACTTACTGTACACTCTCAGAAAAAAGGTACAAAAGCTGTCACTGGGGCTGTACCTTTTCAAAAGGTAAACTTTTGTCCATTTTAGGTCCTAATATGTACATTTATGTGCTAATATGTACATTTCAGGTGCTAATATGTACATTTTAGGTGTTGATATGTCCATTTCAGGAGCTAATGTGTCCATTTTAGGTCCTAATATGTATATTTTAGGTTCTAATATGTACATTTTAGGTGGTAATATGTACATTTTAAGTGTTAATATGTACATTTTAGGTGCTAATATATCAATTTTAGGTGCTAATATGTGCATTTTAAGTGTTAATATGTTCAAGGTGCTAATATATCCATTTCAGGAGCTAATATGTCCATTTTAGGTCCAAATATGTTACATTTTAGGTGGCAATATTTTAGGTGGTAATACGTACATTTCAGGTGCTAATATGTACAATTTAGTTGCTAATATGTACAATTTAGTTGCTAATATGTACATTTTAAGTGTGAATACGTACATTTTAGCTGAATATATCCATTTCAGGAGCTAATATGTCCATTTTAGGTCCTAATATGTACATTTTAGGTGGTAATATGTACATTTCAGGTACTAATATGAACATTTTAGGTGGTAATATGTACATTTTAGGTGGTAATATGTACATTTCAGGTGCTAATATGTGCATTTTAGGTGGTAATATGTACATTTTAGGTGCTAATATACCACTAAGGTATCAATATGCAGCCTTTGGGTACAAAAGTGTACCTTTTGAAAAGGTACAGCCCCAGTGACAGCTTTTGTACCTTTTTTTCTGAGATATACTCACTGTGTATATATATTAATTTGTTATTATTACATTTTATAGATATAATTTTCAGATAAATTATACTCAAAATGTCTTATATAAAAGCCTGGTTTTACTTGGTTCAATTCAGGCATTTAAGTGGCTTTTAAACACGTGCCTTAAAAAAAAAGACTGGTGTGCATCTTGTGATAAAACAATAGCAGTGACATATTTTAAGATTGGTCAGTGCGAGTTGCTTTCAGTTAAAACAGCTCAGCATGCATTTTATTCTGGCACTAGCTTAAGTCGTCTGTGAATCCAGGGGTAAATGTATTAAATCAATATTATTTCATATTAAATTATATAAAATATTCATTTTTTAAATATGCATTTTATTTAATATTCATTACACAAACATTCAGTAAACATTTGTAAAAAGTTGTACAAGTTTCATTACTTCAATTAGACATGCATTTTGATTACTAAAATCATTCAAACAGAATCCAGAAAAAATAAAATGGGAATAAAAATGATTTCCAGAACATTTTAAACTAAAAAAAAAAGGGAAAAAATAAAACAGAATTCATATGGCCCTAAAAGTCAGAGAACTCAAACATTTATATTTCATCAAATCCTTCCAAATAAGTCTTCTCAAAATGATCGGTGTTATGCAGTGTACATAATTTGATTGTCTCAGTTTTTTTTATTTCTAATATATAAACCTGAGATAAAGGTGATACTTCTCAGCTGAAAAAGTAAGCTCTGAGCAATAACATTCACCTCTGAGAACCAGCAAGACAGAAACTCGTTCCATCAGAAAGTTTTACAGTCTGTGTAAAAAATCTGTCCTCTATGGTTCCCAGAGAAAATTTGTGTTGTTCAGAGGTTGATCTTGCATTACCAGCACTAACCCACACAGAGCAACCTGGACCAGCATATAAATGCATGGCGGTGTAAGCTGCATGTATCAGCGGGGCTCTCTGCCCCCTCTCAGGAGCCCTATATTGTTTCTCAGCCTCCTCAAAGCCAATCGTAGGCCATGGGCTGTGGTCTGCACAACCTCCACACACACTAATTCTCTAGCAACCTGCCTACACACTCTCCAAACATCAGAGTGCTGTGTTCAAGGACAAAATCAGGTGTTCTTTTATGGGAAAAAGACATCACATTTTAGACGAACGGTCAGCTGCTTCCAATGCATCGGTATCTGCTTTTGCCTGACAGTGGATGTAACATGAACTCAAACCAGAAGATCCCGAGACCGAACAGATCCTCTGCAGAGCCTGATGGCAAAGCACCCATTATCACAGATAACACTAAATAATGCGTAGCAATCAATATTTCATGAGCTCGGCTAATGCACCCACTTAAATGTTCCGGTTACAAATGCAAGGGATTGTTTGTTTGTGGATATAAAAGTATTCACGTTCGCATCTCTGCCCTTTAGATGCCGAAAACATAACATTTATGTGAGTTGTTTTGGGCTTCGGCATTGCAGTGATTTGTTTCCCTGACAACCACTTAAGGAATGACGATGCCGAGCTCGATTCTGAGCAAATAAAACGTGGCTTTATTTAACCATTTGCTGTGCTGACATGGTATTGCTTTTTAATCTTCATTTGAAGGCCCTTTCGCATGACTCACCTGTCATGCTTTGACCTCGACATGAAAACGTTTGGAGATAGTTTCACGGCAGGGCTGCTAAGAAAGAAGTATGAAGTGTCGTTTAAAGCCCTTTGAAGCTGCTCTGAAACTCTCTTTTGGACCTTGAACCGTTTGGTTCCCATTGAAGACTATTATATGGAGAAAATCCTGGAATGTTTTCATCAAAAACCTGAATTTCTTTTCGACTGAAGAAAGAATGAATTGGACATCTTGGATGACATGGGGGTGAGTAAATTATCAGCAAACGTTTTTTTTTTAAGTGAACTACTCCTTTAAGAATGATTATCTGCTCCACACTGATGTAACTAAAGTGCAAAATCAAACCATGCACTAAACAAAACATCTGCCATGATTTGCGTGTCTTTAAAAAAATCGACAATCAGAAGAATTTCTACCATCTAAAATGGCTAAATAATGTTCAAATTCAACCTGGTATGGGAAATATTCAGCTCACTGTACATACAGTTTCCAGCTGAAATAAACACAAGTGGCAGTGAAACACCAAAAACTTTGATTCCTCTTTACACAAATTATAATTACAGGGGCAGATTAATTAATAAAGTCTACTGAGAAATCCATGTTGGCCCAGGCTGGTTTATGTTGGTTAAAGCTGGGATAGTCCTGGTCAAGCTGGACTAGCATAATCATGCTGTTCTCAAGCAAAACCGAGCTGGTTTGCTGATCCACATCCAATGATGGGGATCAACAAACCAGCATCTCATAAAACATTCAAGTAACACTTTACTTGAAGGGGTGTGTGCATACACTCTCAGAAATAAAGGTACAAAGGCTGTCACTGGGGCTATACCTTTTCAAAAGGTAAACTTTTGTCCATTTCAGGTGCAATTATGTACATTTCAGGTGCTAATATTTATATTTCAGGTGCCAATATTGTACATTTCAGGTGCTAATATGTACATTTCAGGTGCTACATTTCAGGTGCTAATATTTACATTTCAGGTGCTAATATTTACATTTCAGGTGCTAATATGTACATTTTAGGTGCTAATATGTAGATTTTAGGTGCTAATATTTACATTTCAGGTGCCAACATGTACATTTCAGATGCTAATATGTACATTTTAGGTGCTAATTTGTACATTTCAGGTACTAATATGTACATTTTAGGTGCTAATATGTACATTTCAGGTCCTAATATGTACATTTGTACATTTCAGCTGCTATTATGTACATTTCAGGTGCTACATTTCAGGAGCTAATATGTACATTTCAGGTGCCAATATGTACATTTTACGTGCTAATATGTACATTTCAGGTGCTAATATGTACATTTTAGGTGATAATATGTACATTTCAGGTGCTAATATGTACATTTCAGGTGCTAATATGTAGATTTTAGGTGCTAATATGTAGAGTTTAGGTGCTAATATTTCAGGTGCTAATATGTACATTTCAGGTGCTAATATGTACATTTCAGGTGCTAATATGTAGATTTTAGGTGCTAATATGTAGAGTTTAGGTGCTAATATTTCAGGTGCTAATATGTACATTTTACGTGCTAATATGTACATTTCAGGTGCTAATATGTACATTTTAGGTGCTAATATGTACATTTCAGGTGCTAATATGTACATTTCAGGCGCTAATATTTACATTTCAGGTGCCAATATGTACATTTTAGGTGCTAATATGTACATTTCAGGTGCTAATATGTACATTTCAGGTGTTAATATGTACATTATAGGTGCTAATATTTACATTTTAGGTGCTAATATTTACATTTCAGGTGCTAATATGAACATTTTAGGTGCTAATATGTGCCATTAAGGTACCAATATGCAGCCTTTGGTACAAAAGTGTATCTTTTGAAAAGGTACAGCCCCATTGACAGCTTTTGTACCTATTTATCTGAGAGAGTAAGACTGGCATGACACCTTCATAACCATGACATGACAAATGTCATAATTATGAAATAGGGTTTATGCATGTTTATGACAACTGTTATTAAGTGTTCACTCAATTATGACATTTTGAATGCAAATATGACATTGTTTGAGATGTCTTTGTTATGACATCTTGACATAAACCAGTACATCATAACCTGTCAGTGTCTTTGTCATGACAACTTGACATTAAATGAAGTTAAACTGTCATGTGGTTGGCTTTGACATTGACTGCCATGAGGCCATTATAACTGTCATGAATATTTTTCGTGACCTCAACAACAGTGGTACACATTGAATTTGTCATTACAGCCAATGTCAAAACCAACCACCTGACAGTTTAATGCAATGTTAACCAATTAAGCTAGGTGGTTTCTTAAGTTCTTAAGTGTTCACTTATGAAACAAGGTTGAACAACTCAAAGCTGAGCAAAACCAGGTAAAGTGGCATGGTTGCTCCAGCAAATGTATTTTCTAAACGCCATCAGTTAGGTTTAGGATAGAGTTTGGTGTAGGTGGTACAGTACGTTGCTTTCGAATGTGACCACCCACCAGACATTTCATTCCCAAACTGCCACGATACATGCATGAATCAACATAATAAAATAACGGCACAGTCATGTTGATCTGTTTTGGAGAAAATTGCAAGCGCCTCTCACTGGACATTTCACATTGAAACTAGTAGCAACGTAACGCCATTTTTGCAAAAATGCCTTTGGAAATGGGTTGGACCTACTATATTCATTGCAGTAAGCCTAAAAAACATCATTTTTTGGGGGAAATAATCTCATTTTCGCCACAGGTGCCATTTCCCAGAGAGAGAGACTGGTTCATTTTGCATCTCTGCAATTTCCACAATGGCAGTGCTGCAATGATTGTCTCAATTTTGAGAGGAAATACTTGCAAAAGCTAAATTATCTCATTCTCATTTGTGCACCTTATTGTATCTAGATGCACAGGATCAGACAACATTGGCCATATAATTAGAAAAAAAAGTGTCCTATCGTATAGTCTTTGCTTCAAAAGGTCAGGAGCCAATGGTTTCAAAGTTGAAATGTTTGAACCTCACAACGGTTGAGGCCTTTATAATAATATCTCAAATGCTAAAATATGAAAACTCTACTGATGACTCACCACAATGCGTCCTGGAAGATCGATGATGCCAAGAAGACGTGCCTGCCGAGTAATCACTGAGAAACCTTTACTTTCAGCCTCTCTGAAACCTGAAACATAAGGTGATAAACACTGTTAGACAGATTTTCCACATTAATATGCAGCTTCTATTGTACATAAAATATAACATAAACCGAGGCTACAACGTAACTCGGGTGCAAGGTTGACGCCTACGGTACTTTAGATTTGCTGCTAAAAACTAACATCGAAAATGAGTCACAAATCATAAAGAACATCTCCAGCACTTAAACTCGTTCTTTTAGAGCACTTCAGATTGTTTGGATGCATCCTAACAAGATCATTGATATTGATTGAGGTTGAGTAGAGGAAAGGTCAAACCCAGGGCCGTGTGGTGGGCAAATCATGAGTAGGTACAGCATCTGTGCTCTGCGGGATGTCCCTTCAGCGCGTACTTCTGACTCACACGTCTGTTTGGCTGTAAATTAAACGTGCTTTATCTCTCACGGTTCCTCTCTTCGCAGAGACATATTGTGTCCTCCTACCTACAACAAGAGCCTGTTGAACTGAGGATAGCACATCTCAGAGCTCCAGCTGAGAAAGCGTGATCAGTGTGCAGGCCAGAGACAGTGTGAGGAGGAGGAAAAATTAAAGGGGGATTTGCAAGGCTTAGTATGGCTAGTATGGTTAGCGCTGGTTTGGTGACGGTATAGCAGGCGGACCACCGTAGAAATGCTGCACTCTTGGTAAAAAGGGTTCATTGGCGTTCTCCACAGAACTTTTAATGCTAAAAAAGGGTCTATAATGACAAGAAAGAACCCTTTTGGCGCAAAGGTTTCTTTATAGGCTATTATTCATTCATGTTGTAGTTGTAATTAAATTATTGTTGTAGTAACTTAATATCACATTTTAATCATGCTGATTTTTGGAGGAGAAAAACTGAAATGGCACTCTTCGTGTGATACTGATGAACTACTGTACATACAATGAATAAAAATAAATATATACATTTTCTAACCCCCATATCTTGAATTTTGTGATCATTCACATGCATTCATAAATACAGTTTAGGGTCTTGATGTTTTTCAATACTATGAAATAATTAATCCGGAAAGGACAAAACAAATGATAATGAATGAACCCAAAAGGTTCCATTTAGAACCTTTTTCCTGGTTAAAAAGTCATACAGGTTTGCAATAAAATGATTATGGCTTCCAGTTAAAGGTGGGGTAGGTAGAAATTTTCTAAAAAACCTTTTCCCAAATTTGTTTAAACTGTCTATGTAAACCGATACATAATTAAAATGTAAGCACTCTGAAAAAGAAAGTATACAAATCAAGTGTCTCTCCGCGGCGCTGGTAAACGCATCCTCCAGCTGAACACGTGCACGTTCATGACTCTCCTGTTCGAACTCGTTCATTAAAACGAACAAATCTTTTTCCGAGTCAATTGGTTTGTTTTGTTCGTTCGAATGAACCAAATGACTTGGAAAAAGATTTGTTCATTTTGATGAATGAGTTTGAACAGGAGAGTCACGAACGCGCATCACAGAACAGAGCAAGGCGAGCATTTGAGCTTATAAAACTTAAACTTTGTTATTTATTTATTAAATGAGCGATCGTTTCGTCTTGATAAGACCCTTATTCATCATCTGGAATCATTTAAAGCCCTTTGAACAGATTGCAGTTTGCACTGAAACTGTCTTTTGGACCTTGAACCGTTTGGTTCCCATTGACGTCCATTATATGGAGAAAAACCTGGAATGTTTTCATCAAAAACCTTAATTTCTTTTCGACTGAAGAAAGAAAGACATGGACATCTTGGATGACATGGGGGTGAGTAAATTATCAGCAAAAGTTTTTTCAAAAGTGAACTACTCCTTTAATAACGATTTGTTTTCTGTCGGTGAAATCGGAAATCATCTGCTTAAAAACTGCTAATTTCTCTGAATTTAAACATTCTTAGAAACATCTGAGATAATGTAAGTACACAAATCAACAAAATATATAACATTACTCTAGTGATTATTGGATATTTTAATCCAGAAATCTTACATAGTGTCACTTTAAAGCTAGTTAGCAAGTCTGCGATGGACACCACCGTTTTAAGCTACAAAAGAGCATCAAAAATAAAAAACGATCTGTTATTTTCACCAAAAAAATAAATAAAAAAAATGCATGAACTTTTTAACCAAAAATGCTCGTCTTGCACTAGCTCTGCGATGCACATCCACGACTTCACAAATTACATAATCACGCTGAAAGGTCACACATGACGTAGACGGAAGTGCCGACCCATTGTTTACAAAGCGAACGTGCAAAGACTACGTTAAACACCCGTTACAAAAAAAAAGGTAAAACAACGATGTCGGACAAGTTTGAAGTTTGTGATTACGTAATGCATTAAGTCATGGATGTGCATCACAGAGCTAGTGCAGGATGAGCATTTGTGGTCAAAAAGTATATTAATATTTATTTATTTAATTCCAATCGTTTCGCTACATAACTGCACTGCACTGAAACTGCAATTTGGACCTTCAAACCATTGGTCCCCTTTAAACTCCACTATATATGGAGAAAAATCCTGGAATGTTTTCCTCAAAAATCAGAAATTTTAATTCTGGAGTGAACTAATCCTTTAAGTATGAAAACAGTGCATTCAATTCACACTTAAGTATATTATTTCCGTAATACTCAAGGGAGACTCAAGACATTACAGTAAAAACACATCTAAAACAATGGGCTGAACATCAAGATCACAGCAGTGCTGAATACCTGACATTGCTGTGAATCACATGAGCTTTAAATTCCACGACTGATCACAGGACAGTGGGAGGGACGGGATGGGGATCTGTGGCCTGTGAAGTTGAGGTGGAGTGCGGTTATTTGAAGTCTCCTGTGACTCAATTGCAGTGCTGTCACTCCAGTTTGTGTCCAAACAGCATAATAAGGGGTCATTACGAGACCAGATTGGAAAATAATGGAAGAGTCATTAAAGCCAGGGGGAAATGATATCTCTCCACAGTGTGGGGGGACAGGTAGACTATGGCCCTGAGCAGATTACCGTAATGAGGTAGAGCGTCTCTGCCAAAAGCTACGTTCACACAGACAGTGTTTGGACTGATAACCATTTTCTATAGCAGGTGTGATTCTCAAGTTCTTATTAAAACAACACTTTGCAATAGCAGCTTGAATACTGTATGATTAAAGGGATACTCCACTTTTTTAGGAAGTAGGCTCATTTTACAACTCCCCCAGAGTCAAACAGTTGAGTTTTACCATTTTTTAATCCATTCAGCCGATTTTCTGATACTTAGAAGAATATCAGTAACCAGTTTCTGGTCTCATTGACTTCCATAGTATATTTTTTTCCTGCTATGAAAGTCAATGAGACCAGAAACTGTTTTGATACTGATATTCTTCTAAATATCAGACAATTGGCTGAATGGATTCAAAAACGGTAAAACTCAACTGTTTAATCTGAGGGAGTTGTAAAATTTATGGAGGCAAAAGTCATAGTTAATAGTTAGTTAATAGTGTGGACCCAAGTGTGACCAAATTTTTTAATGTGTTTGTAAAAAAGTACAATTTACTGTACTTTTGATCAATTGAATGCATCCTTGCTGAAATTATAAAGTATTAATTTTTTAAACAGTAATGCATATGAAGGGTGGAGAATGTGTGATAAAAGCCAGGGAAAAAAAACCAACCCGGTCTCATCCCAAGACGTCATATAACTGACGTTTTGGGACGTCTTTTGACCATACGTCAATATTCGCCTTTTTAGGGCCCCCTTAAACGTCGGTAGATGAGGTTATGGGATCCTAACTCTACCCCATACCTTAACCTAACCCTAAACCTAACCCGTCACCTAACTGACGTTAAAGGTAAAGCGTCAGTTGTATGACGGCCCGGGATCGCCATCTACCGACGTTTAAGGGGGCCCTAAAAAGGCGGATATTGACGTATGGTCAAAATACGTCCCAAAACGTCAGTTATATGACTTTTTGGGATGAGACTGTGTTAAAAAAACATAGCATTGGTCTGGAGAAACTTTCCAGGTATGCATACCAGAATCTAATCTCCAGTCAAACAATTCATCAGTCATCTGCATTAAAAAAACAGTCAATCATCCCATCAAAAGGCCCGATTCTGTTAGTTACCTGCCAGGACTGCAGCTCCTATCCATCAAATCAATCTTCAGTCAATCAAAGAGTTGCCAAAGCAAATAAAAGTCCAGCAGCTGGAGAGTCTCTTAATCTTATAATCAAACAACACATCTGTGTGTGTGTGTGTGTGTGTGTGGGCGCACAGCTCTGCTCCGTGTTATGCAGCTATGCCAACACACGCTCTCAATCTTAGACACTTAACTGAAGAATACACTAGAGAGGTATAGAGGTCAGGCAAACAGACTCTAATCAGATCAGCCGCCCTGTCACTAAGCTAACAAGGACCTACAACAACTGCTTGCTTCCTCAGGGATCTTCCTCACTGGAGAACAAGAGTTTGTTTTAAAACCTAGGGAGATAGTGCACATTTTAAGACCTTAGGCATGCATCTGGTGTATGATGACTTCTAGGGTACCTTCTAGTGAAGGAATCGCCTCCAAAAGACAGTAGCACCTCAATGCAGTACATGAGATCCATGGGGAGGAGTCAGATCAAGATCCAAGGGGTGGAGATGGGTAGGATTAGGGTTGGGTTTAGGGATCAGGGGGCGGAGTTGGGTAGGTTTAGGTGTATGTAAGGTGGGAGGAGTTGGATCTAGATCCGACTCCTCCCCGTGGATTTCATGTTCTGCAGTTAGAACAATCTCCAAAAAGGGGCGATTCCTCGATTACTCTCAATAGCCATAGTGTCGGTCGGAATCGACTCCAGGACAGGAATCGACTCACAGAATCAACTCAAACCAGTCAATTAGTTGTGATTGGCGCAAGAGATCAGATGATTCAATAACACATACCTCTTCTTTTTATTAAACATAAAAGGATGTTCCACTTCTGTCTTCAAAATTAGTGAACACTGTTTGTTTTTTTCTATAGAACAACGTTGACATCTTTTCAAGATAATGATCATGTGTCTAAATTAGACCATAAAAGTATGCTGTATAAATAAATAGTATAGTTATACAACTTTTAGGAGGGGAAAAATATATATGAAGTGTGTGATAAGAACTGCAATCTCATATTTTTTTAATCCTGACCCTATTTTGATTAAAAGTAAATGGAATCGAGGAGTCGGGAATCGGAGTCGACTCCAAAAAAACCGGAATCGAACATCCCTAGTGGCTTCACAAAGAAGCCAATCCCAGAACACACATCACAATGTCAAAATGATGGTGGACAAAAAAATCGAAAGTTACGTTTAATTGGCTGGGCAATGATTAATCGCGATTAATCGTATCCAAAATAAAAGTTTGTGTTAAGCATGAAGTGCACTTAATTGTATTGAATGTGCACTTGTAGTGTACTTCAAATCTTAAAAGTGTATTTGGTCACACATTATATTAGGTTGAATGAAATAAAGACTTTATATTGAATTAAATTACGATTAATTGTGATTAATCGCATCCAAAATAAAAGTTTGTGTTTACATAATAAATGTGTGTGTAGTGTGTATAATTATTTTGTATATATAAATAAACACACATGCATGTATAGTATATATTTTTAAGAAATATTTGCATGTATATATATTTATACATAATTCATATTACATATAAATATTACTATTTTATACATTAATAACACATTTATTTAATTTTCTTAAAAATATACATGCATGTTTGTGAATTTTTATGTACAAAATAAATACACACATATATTATGTAAACACAAACTTTTATTTTGCATGCGATTAATCGTGATTAATCGTTGGCCAGCCCAAATTTAATTCAATATAAAGTGTTTATTTCATTCAACCTAATATAAAGTGTGACCAAATACACTTTTAAGATTTGAAGTACACTACAAGTGCACATTCAATACAATTAAGTGCACTTCTTGTCAATATGTCTACCAATGCCCTATCATTGCATTTTGTCGAACTGTTTTTAAAGCGAGAACAAATCCTGTCAGCTGCCTATGTACTGTTGGTATACGGCAAGGAAGCTCATAGGAATATAAACATATATGTGAGGAAATTACAATATCATGGCTTGAACACGCCTCTCGTTCCTCTGAATTAGCCACTGCTATTTGCAGCTGCGACGGGAAGAAATTGCCTGTAAAGAAGAAGAAAAAAAAGATGTACGCTCCGGTGAATAATGCTAAACAACAAACAACAGCCCCAGCCTTCAAGTAGAACAATACCATCATTAGATAACGGGCTGTTCTCTTTTCAGGACCGACCCTCGGGTTAATGAACGTATCTGCATCGCTTTATGCACCATTACATGGCTTTATCTTCCTACGGCGCTAATGCAATTCACGACAAAACTCAATAAAGAGACGTTCTGAAATAGCAGTCTACACCAGACCTGAAAAGCCTGTCATGACTAAATCTCACAGGGCATGAAAAATACTGAGGAACTCACTAGTGCGACTGAGCTTGGGGGTAAGCAGGCGTTTTCTGAAGACCTTTGTGCACTTACTGTGGAATATCGTCACCACTGAAAATATCGGAACATGTTTGAAGTGGAATGAACGTGAGCTGCCACCAATATCTCCCTTTTAAAATAACATCACAGGAAGGTGAATGTGACATTGCCCATTGTGAAACACAGTTCTTGTACAGAGGATATAAATGTTCTGTAATTAAAAAATGATTTTCAATGCTGATTTCATCTGAAAACTGGCTTACAACACCTTGCTGCGCTTTGATCATGAAAAAAGAGATATACCTGAGCTCAGGAACATTCAAAGCAGTTGATATGCATGCATTTGTGACCGCATATCAATTGAAATTTATATAACTGTGCTCAGTTACTTGGCAACATAGACAGCCTAGAGTTGACTTTATGATTCTGATCTTTAACTTGACGAAATGTTCCATCGTTTATGACATAACGCTTCCCCACCATTGACGAGTTTTTACGGCAATCCATGTTTTCACTGTTATGCTGTAGAGGGCGCTGTTATGGATCATCAGAATAAGTAATGCATCTCCAGAGCTTAAAAAGCAAAGAAGAAACAGGAGCAAGCGATAGAAGTATTGCTTACGCACATGTAATCTAACTCAATTGTCAAACATTAAACAGAATATAAATCAAAACTGCCTACGAATGAAATGTCGACCCAGGACGAGATCTAGGATTGTGAAGTAACTCGTGGCCTCAAGATAGAGTTAGTATCTTGAGGCCACGAGATAGTATCTTGAGGCCACGAGTTACTATCTTGAGGCCACGAGTTACTATCTTGAGGCCACGAGGTTAGTATCTTGAGGCCACGAGTTACTATCTTGAGGCCATGAGTTAGTATCTTGAGGCCACGAGTTAGTATCTTGAGGCCACGAGTTAGTATCTTGAGGCCACGAGTTACTATCTTGAGGCCACGAGTTAGTATCTTGAGGCCACGAGTTAGTATCTTGAGGCCACGAGTTACTATCTTGAGGCCACGAGTTACTATCTTGAGGCCACGAGTTAGTATCTTGACGCCACGAGTTACTATCTTGAGGCCACGAGTTACTATCTTGAGGCCACGAGTTAGTATCTTGAGGCCACGAGTTACTATCTTGAGGCCACAAGTTACTATCTTGAGCCACGAGTTAATATCTTGAGGCCACGAGTTACTATCTTGAGGCCACGAGTTACTATCTTGAAGCCAAGAGTTAGTATCTTGAGGCCACGAGTTACTATCTTGAGGCCACGAGGTAGTATCTTGAGGCCACGAGTTACTATCTTGAGGCCACGAGTTACTATCTTGAGGCCACGAGTTACTATCTTGAGGCCACAAGTTACTATCTTGTATAGTAGTATCAATTAATTTTTTTTTGCAAAAGTGGGACTAGGGGGGCTCCGTAAGCCAGCCTCCAAAAGTTATTAACCTGTGATTTTTTTCTCTCTCACGTCCAGACACGAACTTATGCACATGTATGTTGGTTGTCTAAGGTATGTTGGTTGTACATTATAATAATACTTCATATAATCTAGATGATATAATCTTGACGGCAAAGTTCAGATTTTTCAACTCGGGCGGCAGGCGCGAATTTGCGGCAAACGCGTCAATGCACAAATAGCACTAACTAAATCATTTGCGCGTAACGCACTTAACGCGGCCTTCGTTCAATTTGCGCCAATCAAGACGTGCAAATGAGGCGTATTCGCGTCTATGGCGCCGCACTCTATGCCTCATTTGCACCGCAGAAATTTTTACGCTCATAACGCGGCTTTGCATTGACTTAACATTGAAATCACTCATGCCTGAAACGTGCTATTCGCGTCCGGTGTGAACGCACCATAAGACATATTGCATAAAAACAGTAAGTGTATAGCGCGAAGTGTAAAGTTGTAAAGAAAATAAATTCAAATGTATTGCTTGTCATTTCTGAGCAATCAGCAATTTTTGAGGGATAATTGTTGAAATTGAAATTCTAGAGAAGATATAGTTGAGATTACTGGTGTCTTGTTCTCAGGAGAAATCCTTGCCATCTAGTTGATCTCATCCCATCTAGGAGAAAAAAACTGAGATATTAAATTGATCTTGTTAACAATTGCCTGCTAACAAAACCAACATGACTATAGCCATGTTTTGGAAAACCAACAAATGACCATCTCGGTAATAACCAGCCAAAACCTACACATTTTGCTCCAAAAATACATTTATCATCTTAAACAAAATTGTCATTCCTTCAGGCACATAGGAAAGTTAATTTCGTGCAAAAAAGGTAAAATGATGAACCAAAATAATTACATCAAAGGTTAATAAAATAAAAGCGAATTGGCACCTCTTAGCTTCCAAACTCCGTCTATCAGTTACAGTGATGAGTGTTTGTATTCTCTGACTATATTCTCTGCTCAATTCATTGTCAACATTGTAGTCCCCACCCTGCATCCCCCATCATAATTGGCTCTCAACCAATTTCTCTTCCTTTTCCCTCTCCTCTCCACCATCAAATTCTCCCATACCTCCCGAGCGCAATTCCATCAGGTCCCAATGGCAAAATCAGATCAGTGCCCAATAGCCATTAGCTCCTCTATTTAAAGAGATCTATGCAGTTGTGAAGGCTGCTTAGAGTTAATTACGCTGCCTGTCTGTGTTTAGCCTGTGGCAATACTGCACTCCGATGGGAAGATTATTGAGTTTTATCGCTTTTCTAATGGAGAATCCCCCACCCCACACACGCCTCACGTCCATTCAGAACATAGGCAGGGCTATAAACCGCCTCCGAAGCCTTAAAACCGACTTCTGCCCTGAACCGATAAGGAGCTGTAACAAAACACATTGATTTGGCCCATACGGATTAAAAAGCACCATCGTCCACCCAGAGTCGATGCAGTTTTATGACACAGTGCTAAAACTCAAATGGCTGCATAGTGCTGAGAGGTTGAGTAAAGTTCACTGGGCCGTTAAGGCATAAAATGGTCAGTGTCAGCTGGGGTGTGTCTGTGGATGTAAAGGCCACTATCCACTGTGTTACTTTGAATTATAATGGTCACACAACAGATAAAGCAGGGAACTATCACTCGAGTTGCCTTATTGACGGTTTCTCAGCTTTAAAGGAAAGGAAATCTGTAGGACAAGGGACTTTCTGAATGAATCCGATGAAAGTCCCACAGGGCTAAAGCTAACTAAAGCAGCAGGAGCATCTAAATCCCTGGAGGTAGATAGAAACCCTCCAGATTTCAGCAACCAGACAGACGGCTTCAAAAGAAAACACACAATATACAGAACAGCCCAATAATGCAAATTTCTCCTCCATCCAGAACCCTCTAACACAGTTCCCACAGGGATAGGTAACATGCAGACTGAATAATTTACAACAAGACATGAATAGTGTTACAAACAACAGCAAATATATGACATTAAACCCCTTACTAGCTATCAGTCTTTAGAAGTTGACTGAAGGGTATGAGGGCTTTTATGACGTAGTTGAGACAGACCTCCCAGCAAACACAGAACGTTCCCCTAACGTTCCCGAATGGTCCCATGAGGTTATTTTTTTGGGAACCAAACAAGAACGCTATAGGAACGTTCCATGTAGGTTATTTTTAGGTTCCGGGAACGTTCCCTTAACCTTAAAGGAAAGTTCTGGGAACCAAAAACGAACCTAAATTTGTTTGCTGGGCTGTGGCCTCTCAAGTATTTCTACACAGTACGGCATAATCTTTTTTGAAATATTCACTATGTATACCGTGCACGTTTCAAATCTAAATTTTCATTTAAAAAATATATATTGGCTAAGTCTATCTTTTGTGTATTTCATAGACAAGGCAATTTGAGCCATTAGCAACATGCTAACATTAAATCAATGTCCCTCACTTGAGTAGCACTATTTGGATGACTGTATGTCTGTTAGAGCATTCCAGATTTGGTTACTTATGAGTTTTTTTGTTTCATTTAAGATCCAGTCTTGAAAGACAGCTGCCTATGTTGGCAGTAGAAGACCGTAAGCAGGGTTGCCAGGTCTGTGCAACAAAAGTAGCCCAATGGCTAGCCAAAAGTAGCCCAAAAATAGCCGAATGCATTTCTCTCCATCAGGCAGATAAATTCTCCACTGAATTTGCACATCTGGGGGTGTTGGAGAACCGAAAATGTACTAACGGGGGTAAAAAAAAAAAAATCGTAACCGTGGCAACAACTTAAAAGTAGCCCAATTCCATGGGAAAACCATAGACAGTAAGCCAGGTCTCCGGGTTTTGGAACAGAGCTATGGAAAACCTGGAAAGCATATAGGCAATTGAAAATCCCACAATGTAAAGGACTCAAATTGTTGCTAATGTATCAACCGTGATCATTTTTTACCTATTGCTTGACCAGACTGGAAGAAGATCAAAGATTTATCTCAGAGGCATTGACACCATTCACTGAATTAAACATGCAATGTAAAGAGGTCATGTGATGACAAGCATAAAGCTGTTGTAAACTGTTGTAAAAATGCATACTGTTTGAAACCAGGGTGTCTGCAGACTTTTAAATCTAATTTATTACTTTTAATACCTTTTTTAAGACATGCACAAATAAAATGAACACTGTGTCCATACAGAACAAACCCAACTTAATTAAACAAGCTGGAGCAAAAGAGGATATGAATTAGACTAGAGGTTGATCAATATTGGATTTTGCTGATACGATGTGTTTGAATAAAGGCAAAAAAAAGACTACTGTACCAACAACACTTGTAAAATCAATATATTGAATTTGTTAAATTATGTTCTTGGTCTTTTATTTCATGCAATGGGGCATCAGAGCCACCAGAGTTTACATTGAATTAAATACAAAAATACCAATAATATCTAGAAAAAAAAGACTTTTTGCAGAATACGGGACTTTTAAAAGGCCAAAATGCACAAGGACTCTTATTTTGAAATATCAATGCTTTACCTAGTTGCTCATTCAAAAAGATGAGGGAGATAAAATATGCCTTTTTACAACCATACACAACATATTACAATATAAACACCATAAAGTTAACTTTGTCATAATCGCTTGGCATTAATGTGTACTATTCAATGATTGCAACTGCACTGAAACACCAAGCCTGTAGAATGTGTAACAGAGTAGCGTTTTGATTTTAACTCACATTTATATAATCACAAATCGTATTTCTATCATGGGGACCTTATTTTTAAAGACATTTTAAAAAACAGTAGGCAGTATATAGTATACAAGCTATTTGTTCAACCTGAGATGTTCACATTCGAAATTATACATTTCTATGGCAACACTATCCATGGAAAAATGAATCTGCAGTGGTCAGGTGGTACAGCAGCCACATTGTGCGAGTCGGAGCTCTCAGTAATTGTAATTATGAGTTATCTACAAGGTTTTACAGGTAAAAAAAAAACATGGTAATTACGGTAATTTTAACATGGTGAGTATGCAACTTTAATATTCCATTTCCAAATATTTAATTGCATTCGAAACAAACATGGAGGTTCTGTTTCAAAAAGTAGATCCAATATCCTTATATTTAAATACAATGTGTGAATGCAGTTCATAAATACAGCAGTGTGTGTCCTGCCGTGGCTTTTACTAACAGCACGTCTTTGAACGCACATCACACCTCTCAGGGGAAACGACAACCAGATGAATTATCAGGTAATGTTCCATTAACAGGCAAGTGCTGCTAATGCATCCATAAACACAATTACAATGAAAAACAAGCACAGCGTGAGCAGGGCAACTGATATTTTTATATTTATTTGCTGATATTATGTTTATAACTGACTGAGCGAACATGTGATGCTGGTCGACAGCAAATCTGAGATCCTCACATGTTTGTGTCACCCTGAATCTCTCTCGCTTATGCAGAAAAGCAACTGTCCTTACTGAATATTTAACAATATCTTCCCCTTTCCCTCTCGTTTTCTTTCCTGCACCCTCTCAGCTCGTCAAACGAGTCCTAGTCAGCAGTAAAATCCCACACTTCCAAGGATTTGGCCCAGCGTGATCTGTCACGCAGTCTCCAGGCAGGAGAAGTAGAGGAGGAAGAGAGTCTGAGTTCAGCTGGCAAGCAAAAGACCATGGGGGATTGTGGGTAACAGACCAGCCATTCCAAACAGCCCACTCACGTTAAGTAGTATATAGAGCACACTCACGTTAAGTAGTATGTACTATATAGAGTACACTCACATAGAGGACACTCATGTTAAGTAGTATGTACTATATATAGAGTACACTCATGTTAAGTAGTATGTACTATATAGAGTACACTCACGTTAAGCAGTATATACTGTAGAGTACACTCATGTTAAGTAGTACTACATAGAGTACACTCATGTTAAGCAGTATATAGAGTACACTCATGTAAGTAGTGTGTACTTTATAGAGTACACTGATGTTAAGTAGTATATAGAGTACACTCACATTAAGTAGTATGTACTATATAGAGTACACTCACGTTAAGTAGTATGTACTATATATAGTACACTCATGTTAAGCAGAATATAGAGTACACTCACGTGAAGTAGTATGTACTATATAGGGTACACTGACATTAAGCAGTATAGAGTACACTCACGTTAAGTAGTATGTACTACATAGAGTACACTCACGTTAAGTGGATGTACTAGAGTGCACTCACTTTAAGCAGTATATAGAGTACACTCACATTTAGTAGTATGTACTACATAGAGTACACTCACGTTAAGTGGTATGTACTAGAGTGCACTCACGTTAAGCAGTATAGAGTACACTCACGTTAAGTTGTATGTACTATATAGGGTACACTCACATTAGGTAGTATGTACTATATAGGGTACACTTACATTAGGTAGTATGTACTATATAGAGTACACTCACGTTAAGTAGTATGTACTATAAAGAGTACATTAACATTAAGTAGTATGTACTGTATAGAGTACACTCATGTTAAGTAATATAAAGAGTACACTAACATTAATTAGTATGTACTATATAGAGTACTCTGACGTTAAGCAGTATATAGAGTACACTCACATTAAGTAGTATGTACTGTATAGAGTACACTCACATTAAGTAGTATGTACTATATAGAGTACACTCACATTAAGCAGTATATAGAGTACACTCACATTAAGTAGTATGTAATATAGAGTACACTGACATTAAGTAGTATGTACTATATAGACTACACTCACGTAAAGCAGTATGTAGAGTACTCACATTAAGTAGTGTACTATAAAGAGTACACTAGCATTAAGTTGTATGTACTATAGAGTACACTAACATTAAGTAGTATGTACTATATAGCCTACACTCACATAAAGCAGTATGTAGAGTACACTCACATTAAGTAGTGTACTATAAAGAGCACACTGACATTAAGTAGTATGTACTATATAGAGTTCCCTCACTTTAAGTAGTATGTACTATATAGAAATCTCAACTGCTTGATTGTTATACTGTATAGTCAGAAAAATGTAACTATATTATTGCTACGTGATTAATTAAAAGTTGGATATACATCCTACTTTACCTGTATACATAGAGTATCCTCACATAAAGCAATATATAGCAAAATTTGGCTGTGTAATTATATCATTATATCATGAAATAATGTGTATTGTGAAAAATTTGACTGGACTCCCCCTGACGGTAAGGACATTAGGGCGGTTCGCGAATAACGACATACTTCTATAATGACGATAAAAGAAAAGCAATAGCACACAAATATCAGATCACACTGTGGACCGGCCTTTAACAATACGCCCTCTGCTTGCTTTTCCCCAAGACTCTTGTGAGCTCGCTCTGCACAGAGAGATTTGGGCATTGAGGTTTTTAGATAACCCTCTCCAGAGTCCTTTGAGAAGTCACTGCAGGGGCCGGACCACGCTCCTCGTCCCCCAGGAAAGCCATATTCTCTATTCCCATTCATCTGCCGTCACATGTGGAGAAAACCAATGAATGTGGCTTAATATAGCTGCAATTTGGTGCATTGTGGGGGATGAGACATTTTGATTGTGGACCTGTGATTGTACCCAAATGGGAAAAGAGCCCGGGGGGCTTCATCACACACTTGTCTTGCTAAACATTTAATGAAGTAGATGTGCTTCGAAAACTAGCTAATATGAAGTAGGCTGCAAATTGTTGGGCTAAAGTGCACTCTTATGAAAAATAAGTGCTTAATTGTAGTAAATGTGCACTTGTAATGTACTTTAAATACAACGAATTGCAGATAATATAATATTATTGAAATAAAAGGTCACTTAAGTGTACTTAAAGAGAGTACACTTGCATTTTTTTTTTAAACTTAAGAACACTTTTAAAAAGTGCACTTTGTAATAATGTCAAATATAAAGTTCGACTTTATAGTACATTTAAAAGGAAAACTCTGGTCAAATTTAAAATTGAGCTAATTTTTTTGTACATTTGGAGTGCTGTCAGTACAGACAAAAACGCGCTATTTTAGTGTGTGTCCTTTAAATGCAAATGAGCTGCTGCTGCCGGCACAGGGGGCGGAGCTTCATGAGCTCGCGCTCAGTCTCTCAGGACAATTTCATCTCACGGAATCATGATAATATCCGAAACTCTCAGTAACGGTGTTCATTTCTAATCGGACAATAATGCCTACAGAGTCAGAGTGCTGTATAGAGATGGAACAGGTATAGTTTAGTAGTTTAATTACGGTTATTATAACGTATTTGACATCTGCATGTATCCATTATGTATTACACTCTAAACAATGCTGGGTTGTTTTAACTTGGGTCAAATATGGACAAACCCAAATGGGTTAAAAATGTAATTTAAAATTAACCCCACATCAACTTTCACTTTCAGCTGTGATTTTTTTATTACATTTTTAACCCAACATTTGGGTTTGTCCATATTTGACCCAAATTTGGGTTGAAACAACCCAGCATTTTTTAGAGTGTATAATAGCCTACAAGTCTGCTGTTTTGGACTAGGTCCGAATGATCATCAAACATACACTCTCAGAAAAAAAGGTACAAAAGCTGTCACTGGGGCTGTACCTTTTCAAAAGGTAAACTTTTGCCCATTTTAGGTCCTAATATGTACATTTTAGGTGCTAATATGTACATTTCATGAGCTAATATGTACATTTTTGGTGTTAATATGTACATTTTAGGTGGTAATATGTCAATTTTAGGTGTTAAAATGTACATTTTATGTGATAATATGTGCATTTTAGGTGCTAATATGTCCATTTCATGAGCTAATATGTCCATTTTAGGTGGTAATATGTACATTTTAGGTGTTAATATGTACATTTTAGGTGATAATATGTCCATTTCATGAGCTAATATGTACATTTCAGGTGCTAATATGTACATTTTAGGTGCTAATATGTACCACTAAGGTACCAATATGTAGCCTTTGGATACAAAAGTGTACCTTTTTAAAAGGTACAGCCCCAGCTTTTGTACCTTTTTTTCTGCGAGTGTATACTGATGAGTTTAATAAAGTTTATTGTACATCACACAAAAGATGAAGCGTCAGTTTTACTTTAGAAAATCCCCATAAGAGCTGAGTAAACACATAAGAAGTGCGCGAGTTGAGGGAGCATTCCTGTGGGCGGACGTTAGTCAAAAAACTGTTCTAATGACGTCATCAAAGAAGGAAGTAGAGGGATGTAGTCCAAACGGGCCTTTCGATGTAGGCTACTTCTGTTAAATAAAATATCTCGCTTGGCATTGAACTTTGATGTTTATAATTTTACAGATATTATTTATGCTCTAACAACAACATTACACACTAACTAAAGTTTGAAACATGCGATCACAAAGAACGGGTCCTTTAATATAAATTTAAATTTTAAAACTTTTTAATTTAATCGTAAATAACATGCAATTAAGTGTCTGAAAATAACATGCAATTAAGTGTCTGATTCGAATGCACTTTTGAGGTTTGCCGAGATTCTTTGCCTCCATGTCATGCATTAAAATAGCTTATATAAATGCTCTTTTTAAAAGTATGCCAAAGTGTACTTCTTTTTTCAAAAGCGTTATGTAAGAAAATGACACACAAAAATAGCCTGGTGTAATGCAAACGCCATAAACCGTTTACACCTACGGCAGCTGATCAGGCACATTCCCCTCCTCCTCCTTGAAACCCAACAACACAAGATTGTGAGATTGTAAAGGGCCTTTATATGTGTAAAAGAGCCAGACGGGGGTTACGAATGCGAATGCAGAACCTGAACAGCAGTGTGTCAAGCATTTAGCTGAAGGATCATCCCAACTGGTCGTAACCACACATATGTATATGCTGGCGGTTCCTCAAAAATGGCTCTAGGGCCTTGGAGACACCAGATTTTAATTAAAAAAGATACAATGGCTGTTGGCATTGGCCCTATCATTCTTATTCTCAGTACCTTCTCTGACCCTGGGTCATGGACAAAAGGGAGGAATGATGCGATGATGGGGTTACTGAGAGCTTTTGTTTGAACATCATGTTTGTCTCCTCACCCCGACAAATGTCTTCAGTGAAGAATTGTAGACAATGTTAGATGAAAGCGAGTCAGACATGTTGTTCTGACAGGGTTGCTGTTGAGGCTTGACATTGCGTTCATGTACAGCGAGGGAACAAAGGTAGTTTGTGATTAAATATTTAATGTTTAGGCGAATATTCTGAACATCTTTTCCTCTTCTTTTCCCAGATTGATCATAGTCTCAGCACGTGCAATGGTGCGACTTACAACAACTCAAATATGAAATAATTAGGGCACTGTCAATGCAAAAACATAATTGAACATTATTGAGAAAAATAAGTGCACTTAGTTGTATAGAATGTGCCATTGGACTGCTTAAAAGTGTATGTTTGCAGATAATATAATATCAATAAAATAAAAGTCTGAGTGTACTTGAAAAGACAGTTTTGTGTCTTTTGAGTGTTTCTTAACACATTGAAAAAGTATAAGTACACTAGTTTGTAATAATGTCGAATTAAAGTTTTAAAGTACATATTAAATCTTTAATATTCTGTTGTACTCTTATTTTGATGTGCTGTCTCACATTTTAAAAGTACATGATAATTTTGGTTTGATATTATACATTTGAATGATTATATTTTAAATGCTCTAAATTGCAACTTCCTTTTTACAAATGTCTACTTACAAATGTATTTGTTTCAAAATAAATGACATTAAAGTATATTTTAGTTTACTGTTAATACTTGCACATTCAGCAGAACGCTTTAGCCACATTTCAAAGATAATAGAAGTAAATATGAAATTGTGCATAAACATGTTCTTCAGTTCTAAGTAAATAAACACAGTAAAAAACACAAAGTCATCTTTTTAAAAATCTTTTTCCAAGTACACACAATCTTTCTTTTAGCACTAAACGGCAAAAATAAAATAAAAAAAATAATACCTTAGAGGCATTAGGCTTTTGTTTGCATACATTTTGGTCACACTACATCTTTGGTAGAACATAACACACTGTAAGAGCAAGATATCGTGCAAGTATGCTGGTTAAAATCTGTAATATTTCATTATGCCTAACCCCATTTATGATTTCCTGTCTATCCCAAGGAATTAATGCCAAAAGTGAGCACCGTAAAGCTGAGAATTTGTCTCAAGACCATTCATTTCTTGCTATTTTTATATGTGCAAGCAGAAAATCAATTAGAAAGCGTTTTTCTGGAGTGTGCCAATAGCGGCCGTGTGTCGTGGGTGCTGACCCGCCAGTCATTAATGCTCTCAGTGCATTTCTGTGTGTGCATTGAAGCAGGTTGTGGGCGGTAAAGCCAATCCTCGTTTCAGGGTCACTTGAGTTCTCCGTCTTGTATAACACTATTCACGATATTCACCTTCAGTCTTTATTTTTGTGGATCAGCTGACGTGTGTGGGATTATACGTTCCTGCACCTAAAACTCGGACATCAAACCATCAAAAGCTCCTTTGCTGTAACTGACCTCGATGCTAAAAACAGCATTGTTGAGTCTTGCATTGCATAACTCATCTCACAACAAAGAGAGGCCTCTAGTGTTAGCGATGAGACCTGTGGCAAGGGTTTCCATTAAGACTGGGGTCACAGATATCTGCGTGCACCTGTGAGACTGAGCTTATGACGTACTAACCACTGTGTGTGTGACCATAGGCTGTCCAATCAGCATGCAAACAACCCCGGTTCTGTCTAACGAACTTTACACGATTAAAGAGTCACTTCTAGAGCATAAAGTGTGCAAGATGTGCGGTGTATGGTCACAAAGATGTTTCATTCACATTGATTGATGGATGGATGGATGGATAGATAGATCCACGATGAGAAAATTTAATAAATACATGCTGCTTAATTAAACAATAATATATATATATATATATATATATACTGTATATATATATATATATATATATATATATATATATAGTTTCCTCCAGACCAAGAAAAAATCAGGATAAAGTGACGATAAAAAGATACATCAAGATTTTTTTAAAGTAGCAACATGTCAAAATTAAAAAAGCAACAACAAAATTAAAAGGAAAACTATAAGAAATTGTACTTTCAACATTTTATGGAAGCAGCAATATATTGTTATAATTTTTTGTGTCGTTTTTTCTCATGATTATTGATTACACTCAGAAAAAGGTACAAAAGCTGTCACTGGGGCTGTAACTTTTCAAAAGGTACACTTTTGTACCCAAAGGCTGCATATTGGTACCTTAGTGGTACATATTAGCACTTAAAATGTACATATTAGCACTTAAAATGTACATATTAGCACCTAAAATGTACATATTAGCACTTGAAACGTACATATTAGCATCTAAAATGTACATATTAGCACTTAAATGTACATATTAACACATACATTGGACTTATTAGCTCATGAAATGGACATATTTCACCTAAAATGTACATATTAACACTTAATATGTACATATTAGCACCTAAAATGTACATATTAGCACCTAAAATGTACATATTAGCACTTGAAACGTACATATTAGCATCTAAAATGTACATATTAGCACTTAAATGTACATATTAACACATAAAATGGACATATTAGCTCATGAAATGGGCATATTTCACCTAAAATGTACATATTAGCACCTAAAATGTACATATTAGCACTTGAAATGTACATATTAGCATCTAAAATGTACATGGCACTTAAATGTACATATTAACACATAAAATTGACATATTAGCTCATGAAATGGACATATTTCACCTTAAATGTACATATTAACACCTAAACATCTATCTATCCAACCATCAATCCATCTAGTGATCATGAGAAAAAATTATAACAATATATTGCTGCTTCCATAAAATGTTAAAAATACAATTTCTGATATTTTACTATATATATTACTTTTCTCCATCTCTGGTCACTCCTCCAACCCCTTAATCTTGAATTTTCAGTTACATACCAATCAGTTTGTCCACATTAATGTGAAGCGCACTGAATTTCTGACATTTACTGAGAGTGACAGAGAGAGAAAGATGAAGGAATAACAGATGAGTAACCGGAGAAGGATGAAAAGGAGCTGTTTGAATGCTAAAATGTGATTTGAATCAGAAACAAGCTGTTTGGGCATCACTCTGGGGGTCACTATCCTTGCAATTCTGTCAGCAAACTGCCCTTTCAGTGCAATCAGGGAGCCGGTTTCATTTCTTCAAACGACGCCGTTGATACTACACAGGACAAGGTGATAAAGGATCACTGTCTTTCTCTCAAGAAAGGCCATCTGTCAGACCTTGTGCGTGCTTGTGTGCGTGTGTGTGTGTGTGGTTCAGAAGGATAGAGTGGGCATCTAATCATCCTAAGCCAAGCTTTAGACATGTGTGTGTACACAGTTGGTGACCACCATCACAATCACAAACGGGGCCTGTTCACAACTAGAGACATGAGAATGAGCGACAAGACTGAGCTCAGTAAACTGCTTGCCGTCGTTCCAGCAGGCTATAAAATGAGTGTAAATGTCCTGCAAAACCAACTGAAATGTGTCAGCACTATTACAGGGAGAGTAAAGCTTTGGCTCGGCTCAGAGGAAGCCTTTAAAACTGCTTTACATTCTCCCCGCTCGTATATCACGAAGCGTCGCTCAGAAGTTACCTCAGTTAAAGTCTAAATGGCACTGAAGACATGGATATGAACAGTGATCGTCAAGCTCGGACACGAAGCATTAACTTTATGAGATGTGAAACGAGGACACGGCAATGCGAAATTATGATTTAATCATCATATAACAAGATTAATATTTGGTATTGCTGTGACATTTGTCTTAGCACACTGGACTTTTAATGCCAAGGACCCCTGAATATGAGGATCTCTTTGCAAAGGAGGGACACCCTAACTAAAATATGATGGCAGCTGTATATTTTCACGTAGCCTGTAAAGACCCTTTTATGATATTATAAAGAATTAAATCTTGTCACAGACATAAAGCCAAAGCGGTATCTGTAAAATATTTAGTTTACCCTGACTCTTCTACACACTATTAAATATATATTTGAAGTGAATAAGCTCAAAATATACACTCTAAAAAATGCTGGGTTGTCTCAACTTTGTCTCAAATATGGACAAACCCAAATGTTGGGTTGAAAATGTAATAAAAAAAAATGTACAGTTGAAAGTGAAAGTTAGGTTAAAATTTTAAATTACATTTTCAACCCAACATTTGGGTTAGTCCATATTTGACCCAAATTTGGGTTGAAACAACCCAGCATTTTTTGAGTGCATTGTAAAATCTTTTTCTTTGCTCCTTTTAAAAAAAAAATTGTTTTGTATTTTCCTCTTTTTTTTATTATTTACATTTTACTATTTACCACATTTTTATTTGAATTCACTAAAAACGATGACTAAATATGCACTCTAAAAAAATGCTGGGTTTTTTCAACCCAAATTTGGGTCAAATATGGACCAACCCAAATGTTGGGTTAAAAATTTAATATAAAATGTTAACCCAACTTCAACTTTTACCTTCAGCTGTACATTTTTTAATTACATTTTTAACCCAACATTTGGGTTAGTCCATATTTGACCCAAATTTGGGTTGAAACAACCCAGCATTTTTTAGAGTGTATACATATTGTAAAATCTTTTTCTTTGCTCATTTAAAAAAAATGTTTTACATATATTTTCCTCTTTTGGTTTGTGTATTATTTACATTTTACTATTTGCCACATTTTTATTTGAATTTGAATTCACTAAAAATGATGACTAAATACACTCTAAAAAATGCTGGGTTGTTTCAACCCAAATTTGGGTCAAATATGGACCAACCCAAATGGTTAAAAAATGTAATTTAAAATTTTAAACTTGCACCTTCAGCTGTAAATTTTTAAATTACATTTTTAACCCAACATTTGGGTTTGTCCATTTTTTAGAGTGTGTGTTTGGCTATTGGCCAGCATTGGTCACATGGCCCAAATGATTTCATCAGAGCAGCTAAACCATTTATTTTTGAGTAAAAATTACGAAGACAAAGCATGTTTTCTTTGGAATAATGTGCAGATTAGACGTTCACAATAAGAGTGGTTTTATCTGTATTAAGAAAGTAAATAGGGACTATTTTGATGTTTACATTTCCATGTAATTGCAGCAATTTTGTGGAGCACCAAAAATACAAACCTCATTGTCCCTTCACAATCATAATAGAGCTTGGAGTTCAAAAATAAAGACGTGCATAAGCAGGGAAAGGTTGAACTGATTGACTTTATGTCCCACAAGCTTATTGTCACTAACAAAACGAAGAGATACACACCTGTTTCAAACACGCAATTTCTCTCTTGAGTGCACACACACACACACACACACACACACACACACACACCCCTCCCTGAGTGTATAAACACTCACACACACTGATTGAAGATCGCTCAGCTTGTGTGAAGTGAAACAGGGACCGTGCTCTGTGGAGAGCTGAGAGTGTGAGATTGCTAAACGCTGATATACAGATGTGTGAGTGGAGAGGGAGAGATACTGGAGTGTGTTTAGAGAATAACAGCTGCTTGGGAGGATCACAGGGAGTCCAACATTTTGTGCTTCAGTGGAGAGAAATGTGGTTTAATTAGCAGTAACCTTTTAGGTATCAAGAGACTAGCCCATCACATGGCAGTACACACACACAGCTAGTTAAAAAGCCGTCCTCGGCCACAAGGGCAGAAAGTTTTAACATGACAACCAGCGGCTACTGGCGTCAAGCCGAGTCAATGTTTACGTGCAAATAAAGCATGTCATCTTTATAAATCTGTAACAGTGCTGGAGGGGTCAAAAAATAAAGAAATATTCGTTTTTTTAATGCAAATTATATTATCTAATCAATTTGAATCAGTGTAAAATGTTTTAATATTTGGATCATTCCCGAGAAAGGATCGTGTTCTCGGGAATAATTTGAGATGATCTAAAGAGCATCTTGATGTTCACTGAAACCAAGAACATCTGACTGTACAAATGAGTTCACATTTACATACAGACTATATGAATACATTTTTTTCCCAGTATATGGCAATGGCATTAGAATATATTTCATATAAATAAAACATCATAAAAAAAGTAAGACCGATGAAAAAAAAAAAAAAAAAGTTCTCACCGTTTTTCACCAGCTTCAGCGTGAAATGAAGTGTTCAGCAATCCCAATATCCATCCCAATATCCATCCCAAAATTCCCGCAGCAGAGTTCTGGATAGATCCACACAAGTGAGTGAATTTGAGAGACAGGTGTGCCCTCGGTGTACGAACTGATGATTTCAGTGCATGATCACAAAGACAAGAGAGAAAGGAAGAGAAGGACCTCTCGAATGAAATCTGATGGAATCAGTGCGTGACACAGATATCCCTCACTCTTTTAGAAACAGGGTGAAAAAAGACACTCCGAGATTTTAGAGGAAGAGTCCCAGGAAGGTTGAGATAATATGTAGTCCATGCCTCAAAGGATAAGAGAGACTCCTAAAAGAGACAGACAAGGGACAGTGAGTCCTTACCCTGAGGCACTCCTAGAGCAAGAAGCCGGTGCTGAGCATTCCTAAATCAGCTTTCCGTCCCTTGCACGAACGCATTCATGGTCCTCTTCCATCTTCCTCACGTCTCGGGGCTTGTGAACAGTGTTAATCTCTCGCCGTTGTGCTCTGATCTGCAGCTGAAAGGTACAGAATGAGCGAGGCACCTCCCCCACCTCTGCTAATCCGGCCCACTCTGGGACAGCCCCTTTTTGCTGCAACCAATCAGAGCGAAGGCTCCGCCTCCAGGCCTGCCTCCACTCTCTTCCCCCTCTCTCATGCACTAACACTGACACATTATACACTGGATACTTGATTACACTGGACAGACTGATGCAATACAAGTCCAAAGTCTGGATCTGAAAATGTACAGAAGGGGGTTCTGCAAATAAATACTCCACTAAATGTTTAATTATAATTCGTGTTGATTTGCTTTCAATAAGAGTTTATTTGAGTTGACATGAGGGACACTGACTGGTGGCTATATGCAACAAAATGGGAAGGAAAAAATACTAATGATTTCAAGTGTGTCGATAGATTCTCTAAAGACGGCAATTAGGTTTTTTAATTGTTTGGTTTTACATTGACAAAGTGGGGCTCACATTATCTTGCTCATTGTATGGTTGGACACTAAGTGTACAGTTAGGAAATCTCATTTTCTGCAACTCTAAGTGCATTATTTATTGGTAAAGAGAAATGAATCGCTTGATACATAAAAAATGATCGTGATTAACAGTAAACGACTGTAAAAATGCAAGAAAAAAACAGAACGTTTCCTTATATGGTAAATAACAGTGATATATATATATATATATATATATATATATAAAAAAATGGTACATTTAATGTAATTTTACTGTAAAATACTGTTAAATTTACAGTTAATCACTTGATACGTAAAAATGATCGTGATTTTAACAGTAAAAGACTGTAAAAATGCTACAGTGAAACACTGTTAATTGGTTAACAGAAAGTTTCCTTACTATATACGGTAAATAACTGTGATATATTTATAATGGTACATTTAATGTAATTTTACTGTAAAATACTGTTAAATTAACAGTTAATCGCTTAATACATAAAAATGATCGTGATTTTAACAGTAAAAGACTGTAAAAATGCTACAGTGAAAAACTGTTAATTGGTTAACAGAAAGTTTTCTTACTATATACGGTAAATAACTGTGATATAATGGTACATTTAATGTAATTTTACGGTAAAATACTGTTAAATTTACAGTTAATCGCTTGATACATAAAAATGATCGTGATTTTAACAGTAAAAGACTGTAAAAATGCTACAGTGGAAAAACTGTTAATTGGTTAACAGAAAGTTTCCTTACTGTATACGGTAAATAACTGTGATATATAATGGTACATTTAATGTAATTTTACTGTAAAATACTGTTAAATTTACAGTTAATCGCTTGATACATAAAAAATGATCGTGATTTCAGTGCATTACAATTAAACGAAACCGATATTTAAACTTCAAAAGGTCAGTAAATTAATATTATATCAGATAATGAAATACGGTTTATTGCTGTAAAATTAATTACGGTTGAAAGTCTGTAAAACCTGTTGCTACCGTATTTTTAACAGGAAAACTCTGGTTACCACAGCTGCCAGTTTTTTTCCCGTAAATTTAACGGATTTTTTTTTTTTTACAGTTTATTGTCATTTCCAATTCATCTGTAATTTCTCAAATTCTGCAAAAAGCGTGAAAATATTATTTAATTGTGTTAGAATGCATAAAATGCAAATGATTTTGTCCTTTTATTACAAAAATATAAATAAAATAAAAAATAATTTGGATCAATGTCATTTTAACCAAAGAATGTTTATCATTTGAGATGTGTTGGAAAAGACACCTTCAAAAAAAAAAAAAAACTGCTGAACTTTGTTAGTAGATAAATTATATAAACTAGTGAGAGTGTGAAAAGTGTTTAAAGAGAGTTTCATTATGCCCATAGTTGAAAAAAAAAACTGCTTATATAAATTACACAAATAGTTTCCTTAAAGGGCATTTACACTGACACTGACATGCAGGCAAAGCAACCAAAACTCATTCAGTTTCAGTGAGAGTCTGAGAGATGCCATTTGGCGATGCAAATAAAAGTTGAGCAAAGTTCAGTTTTATGTAAATACAGAGTGACACAATACGGCATATACAAACGGGAATGCAGACAGCGTAACAGCTGTATTGACCTCATGGTAACTGAACTCAAGGAAGAACTCCTACTGCAACTAACAGTAAGCTACTTGGTGACCTCCAACTGTCAGTGTGAATGCATGCAAGTTCACACTTTTTAGATGCATCTCACTTAGTACAGGTGTTATTTAATGGGCTTTCACACTGACTGCGATTTGCCATGACAAAGAAACCAAAAGTCAATCAAGTTCAACGAGAGTTGGGAATTTAAGATGACATGACTGACGGCAACAATTGAACAAAGTTCAACTATATGTAAATGCACAGCAATGTGATGTGAAACTGGAGCAAAACTATCAACTCATGATACAAATGGATGCATCAGTCAAGCAAAAATGCCTACTCGTGAACAAACAGTGGGCGG
This sequence comes from Pimephales promelas, assembly GCF_016745375.1. Next base: position 6,363,525 of record NW_024121499.1, on the reverse strand, counting down.
CCACCAGCGATTCAGTCATTTTGAACATATGGTCACCACAATTTTAGTTGCATATATCTCATTACAGATATACAGATATAAGATTTCCTTATCCGCACAGCACTAAGGTGAGTGGTAGACATGGAAGTGTGACGGTGACTTATATGGATGACACAAATTGTTTCACAATGGGCATTCTTACTGACCGTGATTTGCGTGAAAGCAACCAAAAGTTATTGAAGTTCAACGAGAGTTGGCAATTTAAAAGGATACTCCACTTTTTTTGGAAATAGGCTAATTTTACAAGTCCCCCAGAGTTAAACAGTCGAGTTTTACCGTTTTCGAATCCACTCAGCCGATCTCTCTTTCTGGCGGTACCACTTTTAGCATAGCTTAGCATACATCATTGAAGTGGACAAGACCGTTAGCATTTCTCAAAAAAAAAAAAAAGACCAAATAGTTCCGATATTTTTCCTATTTAAAATTTGACTCTTTCTGTAGTTACATCGTGCACTAAGACTGACGAAAAATGTAAAGTTGCGATTTTCTAGGCTAATATGGCTAGGAACTATACTCTCATTCCTGCGTAATAACCAAGAAACTTTACTGCCGTTCCATGATTGCAGCAGGCACAATGATATGACGCAACAAAGTCAAGTTTTAAATAGGAAAAATATCAAAATTATTTTTTTGAGAAATGCTAATGGTCTTGTCCATTTGATGTATGCTAAGCTATGCTAAAAGTGGTACCGCAAGAACCGGAGATCGGCTGAATGGATTCAAAGACTGTAAAACTCAACAGTTTAACTCTGGGGGAGTTGTAAAATGAGCCTATTTCCAAAAAAAGTGGAGAATCCCTTTAAGATGACATGACTGACAACAACAGTTGGCGATGCAACACATTTTATATAAATGCACAGCAATGTGTTGCAATGACTACCAATGCTGGAGCAAAACAAGCGCCTCATGATACAAATGGATACAGTGAAATCGAGCAGTGACCAACAGTCGGCGACCTCCAGCGATTCACTCGCTGTCATTATGAAAGTAAGGTCACACTTTTAGTAGCACATGTCTCAGTGCAGTTTGGAAGTTTCCTTATCCGCAGCACTAATCCAAGGTGAGCGGTAGACATGGGAGGGTGACGCTGATTTCTTGCCCATATGGGCCTGTCAGGACTGCATCTGGAGGATAGGAGCTTGGCAGTGCTTTTGAGCGTGAGCATGAGCATCAGCAAATGAAGAGTTCCTCATTGACTCCAGTTGATGGTCAGAGGTCACCGCAATCTCTCCAGTCTGTTGCCCGAGTCCTCTTTGCAGTTTTCCGTGCTCTTTTTCACCCAGCAGACAGAAGGCATTATTTTCAGCCGGGCGGCCACAGACGTGCGCCATCACACCAAAGCACTTCATGCTCCAGAAATCGCAGAGTTGCACAAGAGCACCAGGAGCTCTGGCCAAATGCAGACAGAGCACAACCCCCCATGAAGCACCTGCCTCACACATGCGGGGAACTCTGGCGGAGCTGTGAAATCGGTCAGTTTGTTGACAGCTGTTTGTCGAGATGGGAGGTATTGATTATATCTTGGGGGTGGTGTGAGGTTGTCTCTGTCTCTCTCAGGACTATCCACCTCCATCCGTCTTTATTCCATCCCTCGCTCACTCTTTGTGCCTTACTGGACAAAGCGAACGCCTCTGGGGAGGATGCTTGCCAATGTCCAGACAAGTGCTGAATATTTGATGCGTCCCCAGTGGCATCGGAAGTCTCTTAATGGCTATCTTTAACATACGACCGCCTAAATCAAAGGCTTGACACTCACTGCGAAAATACTCTATCAATAATGTACCACAGCTGACCAAAATGAACACACAACGACACAAATTACAATTGAAAATGGAATGAGTTGTCAGCTTTTTTGCAAAAAGTCTTTGCAGCTTATTCTACCAGATATCAATATTTCATGTCCATCCATAGATATTTTTTCCAAACTGCTTGTTCTATGTAAGGTCACATGGATGCTGAAGCAATCCCAACATCAGTCACTCACACCTTCAGGCAATTTAGTGTCTCTAATTGCTACAAATCTTTGGATTGTAGGGGAAACTGGAGCATCCGGAGGAATCCCAACACCAACGCAGGATCCTGCCTCGGCTGGGATTTGAATATGCAGTATGCGGTCCATTCCCTTTTTTATTGGTGCATTCTGTCAGATAAATGACCTGTGTGTAAAGAGGGACTGGATGGCGGCCCAGTTCAACTCAACTTAGACATGCTCGAAGCACAAACAGGAATGAAATGTTGAACAACTGAAGTAGAAGATGCGCTAATGCTGCTTGTGGATCGAGTGGATCCAATGATGTGGAGCGGGAGAAGTTTCACACAGGGAATCTAAAGCACACAAGACACACGCATGTCGCATGGCTACACTTTGACATAAATGCGACTTGAACCATCTAAATACATGAGCAGCCAGCAGACCTCACAAAACAGCAATGACTCATGCCCACATGTCTGATTTCAGGCGAAACTTTCCATCTCCGTTCCTCTCTCCAGCAAGTCCATGTATGTGTGTGCGTCTGCAGTTTATTCATGCTCCCATTACCACCAACTGTTTTACTTTCACAGACCCGCAATACTTTTCAATAGAGTCAAAATATGGGAAACATCGAATGGTACATCGCACTGCCAGCTCAGCGGGATTCAGCCGCATGACATGGTTGTCTAACCCTGAACTCCGTCAAACTCGGTTTAATGAGGCCAGCAGGACTGGGGCATGAGCCGGGCCAGGAGGGGTCTTAAAAAAGCCCTGCAATGCAGTGGATACACAAGGACATCTCACAACCCAAGTGTTCAATTAGCATAGTGTAAGCAGTCCACACCCACCCAAAGCACAGTGTGGGGTCCAACAAGGACACTTAAAGTGTACAGCTTACTTTGCAAACAGCTCTGAAGTTTGCTAACCCATTGCGACACCGACAAGGGAGCGTGTGCTGCTCTGAGCTGCCTTCTTGAAGCACTTGTTTTAAATGGTGACAATTTTGACACATCGTTTAAGTGATAAATTTTTTAAAAACCTCAATGCATCACCCAGCGTCTACTGTCCTCTGGAACGTTGGCACAGGTTTGTCCGCCGCTTTAATTAAGCATTGATGCCATCTCAGTAGTTATAACACTGACAGCCACAAGGATTTGGCAGACGAATAGAAGTTTGGTGAAGTGAGTTGGAGACGTTGGGGAAGCTTCTTGGCACGTGTAGAGATGCAGAGAAGTTCGTGTAGCTTTCACGGCGTAGGCAGACAGGGAGAGGAGTATGTGATGTTGTGGAATGTCATGGCAGATGGAGGCAGATGGCCATTCATATTCCTGTATCTCATTACAGCTTCTCAGAGTTTCATATGATCAGTAAAAAAACTCCATAACAGATGCATTAGACCTTCATTGCGTGGCCGGTTCAGTCGGGGAACAGCTTTTACTGGGCAAGAGGGTCACTTTACACACACTCGGATGTAATAGATGTATCTGCCTTGCAAATTTGAGACTGTAAACTGCAGGGTGGCACAAATTTGACTGCTAATATGTCTTTGCTTCCGACTAAAATGCAGAGCTCAGGGTTCCCGAGGTCACGGAAAACCAGGAAAAAAACTGAGAATTGTAAATGTGGGTTTACGTTTAGTTTTTGTAATCAGGTAGATGTTGCTTTTTTGTAGTGTAAGCAAATGCAATGTATGAATTGGGAGAAAATCATTCTCAGAATGGCTCTTTTTCAATCTTTTTCGATTTTTTTTTTAATGAATGGATTTCCAAGTCATGGGAACAAATAAAATCGTACAAGTCAGTTATATTGTATGATAAAGTAATTCAATAAAACGAGGCATTTTGATGTACAATTTGTGAGCAAATGGTCCTGAAAATGGATTTGTCATCCGGATTTATGGATGGATTGATTTCAGCAGCTCAAACTGACGTTTAGATGACTGTCTAATTTCATCAAATTGCATCATACGTACCATATTTTCAGAGTCCGGTTGTGGTTTTATAAGCGTTCGACCATAAAATACTTGGACTCACCTTTCCACTCAAAGATCAACTCCTCTGTCATTATTGCAAATACCACAATAAAACAACACACTAACTTTACTTTCAACAAAATGAGAGTTACTATTAATGGATGACACATCCACGCTGACCGCAGACGTTTAGCCGATATTTACGCTGACAAAAAAAATGCTTTCGCAAATAGAATAAGAGTTTATATTGGCAAGCTGTCATCCCAACATGAAAGACGTTCCCAAGAAAAAGTCATTTTTTGGCCTGTCACAACCCTTCCACTCCATCATGCCGAACTCTCACAAAAAAAGCCTTTTGTCCAGTGCTATGCGCAAAACAATCTGTTGTCCTGGCATCTTTGACAAATAGATGGTTACAGAGACCTGCAGGAAAAAATATTGAGAAACAAAGAAGGCAATAGCTTTGATGTTTTATGAGAACTGTAGTTAGAAAATCAGAAAGTTGTTGTAAATGGTAACGGTTAGAGGATGAATAACTGAATAATTCCCAGCTGGACATGTTTAAACCTTCATAGCTGGCTGGTCTTAACTAGTTTAAGCTGGTCTTCCAGTCTCCCAGTCTTGCTAAAACTGTGCGGTTCACACTTCATGACTTGCTCTCTGTGAAATCAGGAGTGTTCAAGTTGTTGAGCTGTTCACACCACACGACACAACGTGATTGATCCGCAACAGGAGGTAACGCACTACACGAGTTGAAAACAACTCTGTCACCCAATGATTGGATCTTGTCAACAAACCACGTTTTGATACGAAAAATCACGCGATAAAACGAACCAGAAATGACGCGAAACAGCACACGCGCCAATACCCAGCGAAGAAGACGAAGAACACAACACGCGAATATGGACGTCAGACAGAAACTAGTGCTGCAAATTGTTTGTGCGAGGATTTGCTCTGAGAAAAAAAAAATACAAAAAAAGAAAAAATAAGATTTACTCGTCAACATGACATCATGACTTTTGCGTAAACATACACGCCACTTTCGAGTCAAGTGGCGTGTTATCTCTACGCATTTTGAGCTATCCGCGTGTATGCGTGTATGTCTACGCCATTAACGTCCGAGTGATTCCGCGTGTCTGTACACGCCGTCAAATATCCGCGCGAAACGAAGCAAAATGTAGATCTACATCTGGGGAGCGATCTTTTTTTTTCCTAGGATGGTAAGGGAACAGTCATAAATGCCATTAACCCCAGTGACGGTAAGGTTTTGGGACGGGGTTGAGGTAAGTCATATATTTATACATACAGTAATAACGTTAAGTCAATGCCATTAACGTCCGAGTGATTCCGCGTGTCTGTACACGCCGTCAAATATCCACGCGAAACGAAGCAAAATGTAGATCTAGATATGGGGAGCGATCTGTTATTTCCTAGGATGGTAAGGGAACAGTCATAAATGCCATTAACCCCAGTGACGGTTAAGTTTAGGGACGGGGTTGAGGCAAGTCATATATTTATATATACAGTAATAACGTTAATTCAACGGCGTTCATAAACACGCTGAAAAGCGATTATGCGTCTTCATAGCACGCCAAAAATGGAAATACGAATTGGTGTGTCATACATGCGCTACTTCATGAGATCAGTCTGTACCTGTTGACCTCAACCCATGCCTTGCTCTGATTGGCTGTAGCTCATGACATCACGTGAGGTTGAGTCGTGCGAGCATGCTAGATATTTTTCTGGGCATCTGCGAGCGTCTTTGATGCGTTGTTGGCGCTTTCGTTGTTCATCGCTCGCTAATCCCCCGCGATTTGCGCGCGTTAACACCCTGACCTGTCGGCGAGCTCAACGATTTGCAAATCGGGCTTAAAATCATGTAGTTTGAACAAGGCTTAGGCTGGTTTTTAGCTGGTTTACTGGGGTGGCAGCTGAACTTCAGCTAAAAAGTGCCTAAAAACCCTCTAAAACCAGCTTAGATTGGTTAAAGATGGTTTAGCTACTCTCTCAACCTAGCCAAGCTAGTATTCAGCTGGTTTTGCCAGTTGATCAGCTGATCTCTAGGCCAACCAGTGCATAAAAAGCCAGTAAATTAGACAAAGGAAACCATCTAAGACCAGTTTAGATTTGTTTTGGCTAGTTTAAGCTTTTTTTCCCCCTTATTAAAGCTTATCAGCAATGGCTGTAACAGAGAGGTGTCTCACTAGTAATACTTAGAGTGAACTTGGCAAAGGTCTGCTTCTAAACTCTAGTTGGAGGCAGAGTGTAATTGGACTCTAAGCTGGCCTCTCAAATAAATCAAGCCTTTATGGCCAATTTTAAGCCCAGAATTCAGCTATCTTCCGTTCACACACACTTAAAGAAATCTATGATACACACACAAAAGGATTCTGGAAAAGCGCAGCAGGTGGTGTTTGTCTGTTTTACATGGTAGAGAGCTGTTTACAGACTTAAAGCAGAAGATTGAAAGCGAGTCCTGCTGTGCAGATTGACAAAAACGCACACATTTTCACACATGCACATTCAGGGCATACAGTGAATGAAGCTCTGTTTATAGTCTACAAAATCAGTTCAAGTGCTTTGTGCACCACCTGACATGACCCTTGTTGCAGGTTAATCTGATGCTGAGACATATTTTGGGAGATTTCATGAGTATAAGCAGGAAAGATGATCTTTAAGAAGTGTAGTTCACAGGGTTACATAATGATCCCTTTATTATCCCTACCTTATATTATAGCGCACTTCATTTCTGGCCTCCCAACCTTTGTGAAAAAGAAGTGCACTCACAGTAATTATATTGAATGTGGACAGTGCACGTGTGGTGAACTTGCAGATATTATATTAATGAAATAAAAGGCCACTAAACTGTAATTAAAAAGTGTAGACTTTCATGACTATGTTTCTAAACCCTTTTAAATAGTGCAAATACTGTCAAAGCATCATTTATCATCATATAAAATGTGATGTACTATTACCCTGTAATAATAATGGACTTTAGCTGCTGCATCCAATCAGTATCGACTATCATGAATTTGTTTTAAATATAGTAAAACTGAATAAATATAAATAATTAAAATTCTCTGAGAAATCAACCTACTAAAGGGAAAATTCGCTTTGAAATTAATTTTTGATATGTTTTAGCTTACCTCAAGGGCATCCAAGATGTAGGTGTCTTTGTTTCCGCAGTAGTTTCAATGTTGATATTTTTAAGTCAAACCGTTCTTGTCTGTCAGTCATATAATGGAGGTCTATGGTCACCACCTCAAAGAGCATGCACAGAGAAGTCCAAATTAAACACGATTTAATGACTCGTAAATGTAAGTACACAATGATGGCCTGAGACACGAAACGAGCGCTTTGTGTGAGAAAACGAACAGTATTTATATCGTTTTTACCTCTTGTGACCACAGCCACGTCCAAGTGATCTGAGGGCGAGGGCGCTTCTATCTGCGCGAGCACGCCCAACCCAATCTCACGGGAATTCGTCCGAATTTTACGAGGTGGCTAATTCTTAACAATTCGTACGACCTCACTCGTACGATTTTGCTAAATCGTACATATTTTACGAATTAGCCAATTCGTATGAATTTGTTCGAATGACCTACCCCTGACCCCGCCCCTAAACATAACCGTCACGTGTGTTTAGAAAAATCGTACAAATTGGTCGTGAGATAGCATAGGCACGTCGGAAAGCCCCAGAAGTGATCTCTCACGCGTGTACGTCACTCATTGTTTACACAGATTTCGGAAGTGTCACCTTTCACTGTGAAGATCTAAACATATTTAGATATACAGGAAATTGCAATGGAAGACGATTTAGATATTTTTACAGACAACGTAGAATTTTTTTCCGCAACCGCGTGAGAGATCACTTGGACGTGGCTGTGATTACAAGAGGTAAAAACAATATAAATACTGTTCGTTTTCTCACACAAACCGCTCGTTTCGTGTCTTAGGCCATCAACGTGTACTTACATTTACGAGTCATTAAATCATGTTTAATTTGGACTTCTCTGTTCATGCTCTTTGAGTTGGACCCCCTAAACCTGCATTATATGACTGACAGACAAGAACGGTTTGACCGAAAATTATCAAAATTGAAAATACTGTGTAAACAAAGACACCTACATCTTGGATGCCCTTGAGGTAAGCTAAAACATACCAAAAATTAATTTCAAAGTGAACTATAAGATTGGCTCATAAAACATATTGCCAGAGGGTTAGAAATAACTGGGAATTTTGCAGGTAAAGTTAGAGATTAATGTTTGTGTTCACCGTTCCTGTTTGCGACTCTGCATCTGTTTCATTCATGTGCAATTTAAAATGCCTCTCACTCTTCTTTCCCTTTCCATCTTTCCTTTCCTATCGGTTCTCTTTCTTCCTGCTTTAATAGCTGCCTCTGCTCTCTTCATTTGTCTCTCTCTAATGGCTTTCTTGTTCCTGCGTAGTTCCTCCAGAACCGGAACAGCACCGCTGAGTCCGGACTAAAGGCTGAGTCCTTTCCTGAAACTCAAGAGGGATTATGAGCCCAGTTAATCAAAACCTTTCCACTCTTAAAGCACAGTGTGTGTGCTTGACAAAGCGTGCGCTAATCTGCCGCTTTCCTTTGTGTTTTCTTCCTCTGATCAAGAAGCCAATTACAGCTTTAAGGGAACGCAAACAAACAATCAGAGCTTCACAGAACACACCGCGCCGCCGTTTCTCACCCCCTTAACTAAATCAATCACCGGCTTCATGAGATTCCTGATTAGCAATTAGCATGAGCTGGAGGGGAGCTGTCGATACCCAAGTGAAGTGAAACGGTATTGATAGCATTAGAGACGGCGATTTCTTAGAATACAACAAAAAGCAACAATGCTCTTTTATTGTGTGCCTCCGCCATTAAACAAGAGTTTATTTATATTGAATTTTTCATAAGCTTTAAATGTTTTTTCTGCAAGCACCTCGTTTCCAGTCAAATATCTTTTTTGCAGCTACTGTATATACTGATGCCACGTCAATCTATCTGAACTCTATGGTTTCGTTCCAAACCTAGTGAACATCATTCTGCCTATAAAAAAGTGTCCAAAAACATTGCATTCAGTTCACACTTAAGTATATTCTTTTAAAGTATGTTATGTAGCCTACTTTATAAAATGCTAAAGAGTCGTTTTTCACAAGTGTATGCATTTTATAAATTAACACTATGTATTATAACAGTTTATGTGGAGCATATTCATGTTATGAAGCAACATAATTACTTTTCCTACCTTTTTGGAAAGCTTCCAACTCCCATAACTGCTTAAAAGGCTCCCTACCTTAGTATAATGCCAAGTGAGGCAAAAGGCACCATCACGCCATATTTAATCTGATCAACCTTTTATGCTGTTAATAGTACTATGAGAATGCAAATAGTGGAACCAGATTCCCTCCTGGAGTGATGCCCAATCCACACAGTGCCTGATATGTAATTATATAATTACAATGTTTCATAATGAAGCTGATGAAAAAATCATGCATGGCAATCACACAGGGAGCATTCAACATCTGATTGCTCCTGCGTTCAGCTGTTTCACTGGCTCGGAACTGGGGTGCCGGATCCAAGGAATAAAAATACAAGTTTATGTCTGCTTCTTTTTTTGTATTTTTATTTTCTGCTTTCAGGTTCCAACATGATTCTGGAACCATCTTTGCCCAAAACAAAATTGTTAGTTAAAGAGTGCCTTTTCAAATTCCCCATAGCATGATAACTTTAATTGGCGAGTTATTGACTTGTTACACAAATAACCACAGTGGAAAAACAGAGAGAAAATAGACATGGAATTAATCAATACATTTGTCAGTGCAATTAAACATACACAAGCAATTTCACACCTCAACAGATCTTTGCTTAAAATTCTATACTGTACATGCACAGTGGAATACAGTATGTTTGGTAAAACCAGCGAAGCAAAACAATTTGACCTGTCTATGCCAGGTTAACTCCATGCCCCTTTACAGTACTCAGTACTCTAAGTACACCTTTTAAAGCATAATATTTAAAGCTGCAGTCTGTAGTTTTCCCTCTTTGTCGCCATCTCTGTTCGAAATCTGCAATTGCAGTTATTCATGGAATTATCAACTTTACGTGGGTTGTGCCTCGGCACGGCAGAGCGCGGATGAACACATTGTTTGAAGAGAGTGTGAGGCTGTCAGTCACCGCACCGGTGTGGATACTGGCATTCAGAATCACACATTATTCTTTCTTAACATGAGAATTTTCACCCTAAATTTCTATTTGAACTAGTAAGAAACGTCCACTTTTGTTCTGACCAGCTAAGAGGAAAAAAGCTTTGCAGTAAATTTTAGTTTTAGTAACAGTTTCTTGTTGAATCCGGCATTGAATTCATGGAGATTCTGGAAGCGGTCTTCCGTAAAATGCGCAGCACAGAGAGCTAGATTACAATCGTCATTTTCAGGAACATAATAAAACATAAATTGTATCCATTGTTGACGAAGTACAGCGTCCGTGGGAAGCCCGAACACAGAAGACCTGACAGCTGAGTGAACAACACACTCGACGAGCCGCAGAAATATGCGCATGCCCTTTTTTGCATTTTCCGGAAGGAGGGTTGATGCAAATGTGTGGGTTAGTGACGTCTAAAACCCAGCTGTAGTCCCAATCGAATCGTTTTTGTAGGCAATATACTTCCTGATTTTTAAAAGACGATATCTCCGCTTACATTGAACTTTCAGCGCTGCAACTTTGCAGATACTGTTCATGCACCAACAGCAACATTACACACTATTTAAAATGAAAAAAGTGAAATTGCAATCAACCCCCCTTTTAAGTTAAAAAAAAGCCTTTTAATACTAAATATTAATATCATCAACCACAGTACATTGAGTACTCCTCACTATAGGCTAACAATTACAGAATTATCAGCAAATTGTGTAATATGCGTGTTTCCAAAACTACTCCTGCAATCATTTGTGCACACGATAAATAAGGAGACATCCTTGAGGTGACTCGGTAGATGACACCAACCATTCAGAAAAACAGTCATTTACTTTAACTCGATGTATTCTCTGCACAAGGACATCTAAAATACATCCTACCGGACTAAAATCCAACTAAAATTAATTAATGAGTTTCTCTAAAATATGTGGCTGAATGTATTAAAAGCAGATGAAAGTTCAATAAAAAGTAATTTGGCAAATGTTTTCGGCTCATCCAAATGCTGAAGTACTCAGTGTAAGAGTGTTACAACTGCATCCTCTTAACCTTGCTTAGCCCTATAAGCAAATCGAATTAAATCTAGAAAACCGTAGCATTATTTCTCTCTTTACTAATATTTCAAATCATTTCATAACTAAAGGTGTAAGCGCCACAGGTCTAAAGTCATCTAATGTCTGTACACTATGCTTCTTTGCTACCGGAATCAGTATAGACTGCATCCATCATGCAAGAACTTTTTGTTGTTTCATAAAATATTGGTCCTCCTAACTGCTCAGCACATTCCCTAAGTAATCGACCCCCCTATATTACCAGGTGCCTTCCTGATTTTAAAAACAGTTTCCAGATCCCCCATATTAAAAAAGTCACATTCATGCTCCAGTTTACTCAAATTGAACTCAAGATCTTCCTTATAGACTGCTTGTTTGCATGTGAAGAAATCAAGTAGCTAGTCTCGACTGTTTCCCGAAACCGTATGGTCGTTCAACCACGTTGGTTAATGATGTCACTAACATGGATGAACGACCGCTTTGCGACAATACGGTTTTGGGAAACAGTCGAGAATAGCTACTTGATTTCTTCAATGATGCATTGTACTATGGTAGTGAAGCAGCGAGTTACGTCGTTGAAGAAAACAAGTAGCTAGTCTCGACTGTTTCCCGAAACCGTATTATCGCAAAGTGGTCGTTCAACCACGTTGGTTAATGATGTCACTCACATGGTTGAACGACCACTTTGCAACAATACGGTTTTGGGAAACAGTCGAGTGATAGCTACTTGATTTTTTCAACGATGCATTGTACTATGGTGGTGAAGCAGCAAGTTACGTCGTTGAAGAAATCAAGTAGCTACTGTAGTAGCTAGCTCAAAACTATATTGTCGCAAAGAGGCCATTCAACCACGTGAGTGACATCATTAACCAACGTGGTTGAACGACCACTTTGCTACAATACGGTTTCTGGAAACAGTATTGAGTAACGAGACTAGCTACTTGATTTCTTCAACGATGCATCGTACTATGGTAGTGAAGCAGCGAGTTACGTCGTTGTACGGGAAAAGCACCCCTGGACGATGATATAATTTTTTGCTGAACTGCTTTATAGATTAAATGAACTAATCTAATTTATTGAATAGTTGGTGATCTTTACAACAGAACGGGATAAACCCTGTACTAACTTCAACTGAACAACAGAAATGTACCATTTTAGTGTTATCACTGTAAAGCTGATTTGAAACAATCTGCATTGTATAAAGCGCTATATAAATAAAGGTGATCTGACTTGACTCAGAGTCTGATCAATGTATTGATGGCTTAATTAGTGTTCCCATGGAAAATAGAGTTTTTTTAACAACAGTGGTGCTTCAGAAAAGCAAAAACCAAGCAGTTCAATCCTCTAGAAATCCAATAAATGTCATTTTTTTAGATGATATGTTTAGTTCAACAAATGGTCATAGCTCAGGCTATTTGCTTTAATGTAACCTCAGCCTCGCCTCTCTGAACATTCTCTTATCCAGTAGCGTCTCTGTTTAACAGCTTCATGCCGTACTCAGCTGCTCACGCACATGCGGTGCCATCCGTCCACGTCTCCAGCCCCCCAAATACTCAATTACCTTAATCCTCTTACTCGCAAAATAATCTACATCCACCTCAACTTTGATGTCCCATTCTGCATACATGACTGCAGAGAACATTTGATATTTCTGCAGGCTTTTTTTGTAATGCTATGGTTTGCTATGGTCTGCATTCAGTGTAAACCTGCAGTTAAAGGAGTAGTTCAACTAAGAATGAAACTTCTGTCATCATTTACTCAACCTCATGTTATTCAAAACTGTACGCAACCCCATTTTTGGGTGAATAAGCCCTGTATTAAAGGCAAAAGATTTCCTCTATGCCACTGACTAAATCAACCACAAAAGTTTAAGATTAAGAAAAAAAACTTACTCGTAAAAAATAAAACCATGACAGTATGGGACAAAAGAAAGTCAGAATGAGTCTTATCACTGGAGCCCAAAGGGCATCTGCATTCTTGCTCTCTCTCTCTCAACCTCCCTTACTTTGTCCTCTCTGTCCTTCCTTCTGCTCCTGTTCCAATTCAAGGCACTCCTAAATCCTCTTCCTCTCTAGAAACATCTTATCAACCCAAACCGACTCTCTTCAGTACGACATTAATTAACCCTGCTTAATTAACACCTTTGTTAGGAAGCCATGAACTTGACCCAGTCTTTGACAAAGCTCCAGTCCAAAGCTGAGAATATCAGCCAACATTTGACCATTTCTCAGAAGAGCCGTGTTTATCTGCCAGAAGATGTGATGCTTTACAAGCTACTGTTGGTATTAAAGTCAATTTAAGTTCTTCACCCAAGGGATGAAGACCTTCCTGTATCGCTTTGACAGGTTTCATCCAAATGGCTGAATCCTCCACTGGGGACGCTCACAGGAAAATGAATAACGATTTTTAATTGTCTGTCTTGCTAACTGATAATGCGGCGAGTGATTTTTAAATGGTCTACTTGCTTGCCAATTTCAGAGGGAATGGTTTCTTGCTGCCTGACTGATCAGAAGTAAATATCAGAAGAATGAAAGTGAACAATACTTCAGAAACTTGGGTCAGAGAGGGTTCGCTCGGCTGAGCACGAGAAACATCGCAGAAAGGCACGCAAGGTCGTTGACCGGAGCACGTATCCACCACAAGCTCACGGGAAAATAGCTCCGGTTCACCTTTACATTCAAACTTTAGAAAGTTTTTTCTCCTCTGAGATTAAATTTCGTCAAAGTGATTGTTTGTTATTTCAACTGCACAATTTGTCAAAGTGACTTTCACTGGCACAAAACTACCGATCAGAAGTACGGCTAAAGAAAAAAAATGTTCATTTTAAAAGATGATTCTGCTTTTCATTGCAGTTGTCACAGCTTAAAGACCCGAAAGAATTGAAGTTTTGTGGCGTTTATTCTGTGTGTGTTAACTTTGAGATCATTCTAGTGCACTCCTAAACCAATGCAAAATACCACCGATAGTCTAGGCTATATCTCTTGAAGCAGAGCCACCTATAAATATTGATGATCTACAAATATTTGTTCAGAAAAATGATCTCTACACTCTTAAAAATAAAGGATATTTATTGCCATCTTCCATGCAAAACCTTTAACATCCATCCAAGGTTCATCACAACTTCGTCACGCAAACACATACAGTGTTCACTGGAAGGATTTTTAAGGTACGAAAAATGGTTCTTAATTGGCAATAACTCTTTTGGAACCTTTATTTTTAAGATTGTAAAGCAAGAAAGGCTACCCAGTGACTAAATGATGCTGGCCTTTCAATATGTATTGTGTAATATGTACTGTACTTGATAATATAGTATTATGAGTGTCACTTTAGTGTACTTAAAGGGAGTACTTAAAAGTGCAGTTTGCAATGTCAAATTAAAAGTTTTACTTAAAATTGCTTTTTAAATAATTATAATATCTTGTCATGCTTTAAAGAAGTACACTTATTTTGTTTAGCTGACTAGCATACTAGAGCACATGTAAAGCACTTGATAATAATTTAATCTACTGAATTGCAAATTCATCATTACAAATGTTAAATTGCATACATATTTTTAAATTTGACATACAAGTTTTAAAAGAAATGACAAACAAATTTTAGTTTACCATAAATACTTGTCGGTACATTCAGCGCATTTCATAGACAACAGAAGTATTTCAATTTAGCATATTTCATAGTATAAAACATTTACATGTATTGTAAATAAAATGCAATTATGTGTCCAAAACCATGACATTCAGTTCAGACTGTATTCTTTAAAAGCATATTATTGACATAGTACATAATACTGCTTTTTACAAGTGTATACATCACCACAGAAAAAGAAAACTGCAATCGCAAACCATTTCATAGGGTCTTTAACATTGTGAACCTGGAAAGGTATTTATTTATACATCATAAACTTTCTTTGTCAGATTGGTAGAAACAAATAACTACATGCCACAGTCTAAACTTGGAAACTTGGATTAATCTTGCAAATTTGGAAAACAAGTGTGTAAATTGCTGAAGAGAAATCCCTTTGAATAGAGGGATTTGTCTATATAATCATCCTCGCTCTGCAGAAGAAGCCACAAGCTGAAAATATAGTTAAATATAACAGACCGGAAAAAAATGTCTGTGCCTATAACAGTATTTGATTAGCCAGCCTTAGCTTGACTCATCTCTTTTAAGGTATGTTTCCTCAAAGCTATGTCTTTTATGTCTTACTGACACTTGCACTCCTTACTCTCTGATTTGATTGAAGCAAGAGAAGCTTTTGAATGTCAGGATCTCAATACCAGACAAGCAAGGCTTCAAATGACACCTCAGATACTTCTGCTTTTAAATGCATGTTTTGATCTGATCCAGGTGGCCTATTGGTGGTTTACAGTAATAAAAGAGATATTCTGTTTGAGAATGACTTTATACAGAACAGATCAAGTGCCATCATCCAACAATATGGATGTAACGTACTTCAGCAAAATTTAATTTGCATTTCTTTCTTTTACAAAAGCACTTTGCCTGCTTTGTACACATAAGTACTAAGTATGATGAAAATTATATAGGCTATTATACACTCACTGGCATCTTTGAATACATCAGTAGCTGTGCATTAATGCCAATATGTAATCAGCTTATTACATCGCCGAAACTCAATGCATTAAGTCATCTTCCAATGGCTGCTTCCAGCAGGATATTGTGCCATGTCACAACGCTCAAATCATCTCAAACTGGTTTCTTGAACTGTTGAACATGACAATGAATTCACTAAACTCAAATAACCTCGACAGTCACCAGATCTCAATCCAATAGAGCTCCTTTAAGATGTGCTGGAGGAGATTTGCATCACTGATGTGCAGCTGACAAATCTGCAGCAAGTACGTGATGCTATCAAGTCAATATGAACCAAACTCTCAGAGGAATGTTTCCAGCACACTGTTGAATATATTAACACTGCGTCAAAAAGTGTGTATACGGGAGAATTCGGACAATGAAAACGCCCGCGAAATGTGCTGTTTGGCAGGGATCTTTGGAACTTTGTTATGCGTACCTGTAAATGCCTGTAAAGGCCCGGAAACAGGAACTTGTCTGACCACATGCTGTTAGTTGATGGCTTGGCTTTTTAAATGCTAATTTGTTTTGGGACTGGCTCAAGTTTGCCCCTATTCCCCTGCCCCCCTCATTAGTATTCAGGAAAGGTGATAGGCTTTACATTGTGTCAATCTTCAACAAGTGTTACGGAGAGCAGAGTGGAGATGTTACTCCTTTACATAGGGACAATATGGCTCTTAAATCTCTGAGTCCAAACGAAAACAGACTGGTGTATATGGCAAATGAAAGTTTGAAGAGGATATTTGAAAAGCTGGAGATGATGGACATGAGGTTGGATAAGATGGAGGCTGACATCAATGAGCTCAAAGAGGCAAAAGAGGAGCCTGCTTCAAAGAAATCAAAGAGAGCTGGGAATAATTCTGTTGCGGTAAGTTATTTTCTGACCATCACAGTGTCTGCTTAACTTTGTGTGCTTTATTTATAAATCTATTCAAATTGAGCCCTCATACTATGTCGGATTTTTACAGGAAGCTGTATGGAGATTGCACAATGGGGAAAACAACATACACAAATATGACGCACAGACAAGGTATATCTTTAAAACTATGCTTTCATAACAGTCTTTTCTTCTAAATTATATTTTTAATCAACCTTCTTTAATTACTGCTTCACAGTCTATCCTCCCCCCACAACCTCGAGGTCATAATCTTTTTAATGGCTGTACCGGACGTAGATCCTGCTGTTGTTAAAGGTAAGTCACAAGAGAATGTACCAAGGCTACAACTTTTTAACTGTATAGATTAGTTAGTTACAAATAAACATATTCTCCCCCTCTCTATCTCCTTCTCTCTAGCATCCTGCAAGACATATTTTGAAACTGTTAGAAGGGGTTACAGGATGGCCCAAGATGATAACAAAGACAAGATGGAGGACAGCAGGATCATTATGCTCATGAGACAAAGAAAAAGAAGAGTAAGTATAAATACATATAAATCTGAGTAAAAGCCTCAGCCTGGGAGAGGCTCCCATCCCAACACATTTGATATTTTCAGTGGTTTAATTACTTTTTTCCCTCCCATTTTGCAGGTTCCCCAGACAGAGGAAGATGCAGCTATCTGGAAGACTGCAACAGTTGACCACATGTCTGAAGAGTAGGATGCCATATTGGATGGAAAGTCGGTGTGGGTTGTTCGGGTTATTATATTGTTTTACATATATTATACACAGGCCTTATACATTATATGGGGTTATTTATTGTATGACTAATAGTAAAATGTATTCTGTGCTAATGTTTTTTTTTTTATTTATAGAGTTTTGACTGTGTGTATATAAATATATATGTCATGTGCCCAGTGTCATTTACAAATAATAAAAATAACAAACTCAACTTTGTCTATCTGATTGTCTTGACATTATAACCATGAACACCAATGACAATGAATATTAATAATGAGTAATAATAAACCCAAATGAGGCCATAAACTGGACCAATAGTGTGGGGGTTTAGAAGAGGGACAAAGCATTGAGCACCCAATCCTATGTAAGATCTCTGACCAATTGAAGGAGGCCACTGCCTTGTGTCCCAAAGGTGTGAAATGCTAATGTTCCCTTGCATTGACCCCGACCTGGGGATTATTCACCATGGTAACTGATGGCCCTAGTGGCTCCCTGCTGTGCCCCAAACTTGGTACATATCCAGGAGTTTTCGGGATTGTGTGACGGGACAGCAAACTCCCGTATACACACGTTTATTTGTGGAGTACACAGGAGTACTCAGGAGTTTTACATGCCCGATTACAGCTCTTTTCACGCAGTGTAAGGCAGTTCTGGTGTTCAAGAAAAAAAAAAAAAAATCAAGATTCTCAGACAATTTAAGTCATAGGGTCAGATTTACTAAAAGCTTTTGTGAGTGGAAACCCTGGATTGGCGTTAAAAACTACTGCCGGGATTACTAAAGACACGCAGTGAGAAATTAGTAATGAAAAGGTGTGGACTGTTATTTTTGCATCTGACCTTATTGCATATGCATTTGCAGTAGTTTCCCTGTCAGACCGCTACATTTAGGGTGGAGAGTATTTAAATGAACCATACAACGTGATTTACTAAATTTTGCGTCAGTCCATTTACTGGTATTTGTGCCTTCAATTAAAGGAATTGTTCACTTAAAAATTACATTTCTGTCATCGTTTAAAAAAAAAAAACTTTTGCTGATAATTTACTCACCCCAATGTCATCCAAGATGTACATGTCTTTCTTTCTTCAGTCAAAAAGAAATTAAGGTTTTTGATGAAAACATTCCAGCATTTCTCTCCATATAATGCACTTCAGTGGAAAACTGTTCAAGGTCCAAAAGACTCTCTCAGTACAAACTGCAAACTGTTCAAAGGGCTTTAAACGATTCCAGACGATGAATAAGGGTCTTATCAAGCGAAACTATCGCTCATTTAATAAATAAATAACAAAGTTTAAGTTTTATAAGCTTAAACGCTCACCTTGCTCTGTTCTGTGACGCATCAAAATGAACAAATCTTTTTTCCGAGTCATTTAGTTCTTTCAACGAACAAAACGAACGAATTGACTCGGAAAAAGATTCGTTCATTTTGATGAATGAGTTCGAACCGGAGTCACGAACGTGCATCGCAGTACAGAGCAAGGCGAGCGTTTGAGTTTATAAAACTTAAACTTTGTTGTTGTTTTTTTTTTAAATTTCGCTTGATAAGACCCTTATTCATTGTACGTTGTATGTTTAAAACCGATATGAATTTCGTTCTTCTGCTGAACACAAAAAAAGATATTTTATAGAATGTCAGTAACTAAACAGTTGATGGATCCCGTTGACTTTCATAGTATTTGTTTACTATGGAAGTCAATAGAGACCAGCAACAACTGTCTGATAAATGATGACAGAATTTCCATTTTTAAGTAAACTAGTCATTAAACACTCAAAAAGTGTGTCTAACCCCTTTTGTCCCTGAAATGATAATAATATATGTGCATTGTCAGTAGATTTCCACACCCATTGGTGCTTACATTAGATTGTGACCAAATCTGGCCCTTAATGTCTTAAAAGGAATATATAGATAAATATAATGGACAACAAGACGAAAAATACTGACCAAGAAAACGATTTTTGCAGTGTTGATGTGTCTGTTTATGCATGCTTTGTCTTCATTGTTTTCACTAAAGGAATTATGCAAACTGCAGCACATTTCAAACTTCCCGTAAAATCTGTTCATAATGGAATTTGCATGCCATAATGTCTAAGTGTTTGATTGTGGAGGATTCAGCAGACTAATGTGATCTAGCATACTTTCCTTTCTGGGACCGTATCACTCCACGATTGCGCTTGTGGATGCAGCAAGGGAGGTTTTTGTGCAAAAGTACCACAGCTGTGTCCATCCCGAGTAGATCGGAGGGAGGAGATGGATAGTCAGTGTGGCTAAACATGGATGAATGCATGAATGCAGTGGTAACAAGAGAAAGTGCTGACAGTGGAAAATACAATAAAGCCTGAGTGCTCTATTACACTGCTTGTTAAGTCCAGTAATGTTTCTCCCCTGGAGGAAAAGAGGTAAATGAGGAGAGCTTGTCCTTCTTTTTTCCCTCCACCTATTCTATGGTCAGCATCCTGAGCCCGGAAAAAGAACAGGTAATCAATCAGTCCAGAAAGCAGGAAGTGAGAAGCTAAGGGGGGAAAAAAGTCATAATCCATAGTTGGTGTGTAAGCAGATGACTTTACAGTAATTGCAAAAAGCAGCTATACAATATATATAGCAAGTGATATGAAAATAAAGCTTTCTATTTTTTTTTCTATAAGTCATTAGTTAAACCAGCGTTTCAGTTTGACAAAATAATAAGCGCTTTACAGTATCAAAAAATGTTTTCTTAACCATTGTGTTTGTCTTATTTTTCAGTAAAAAAAAATCTCAAATTCTTAAAACAACCTGAAATTTAAAACCTGTTAAGATATTAAAACATTTAATTTAGTTAATTTAATTTAGTTTTAATTTAATGTTGATAACCAAACAGTTCATGGACCCAAGTTTGTTAATTTAATTTAGTTATTTTCCTCATTTATTTAGCATTTAGTTTTCGTTTTAAACAATAAATCTAATTTAGTGAGGTTTATGCTTAAAAAAAATCTTAATCTTGAATCAGCTTTACTTATATTGCTTCAAAGATATTTTGCTAGAAAGAAAAAAAAAATATATATATATATATATATAAGTTTTATCGCAGTGTAGATATACACTCACGGTCAAGACAAACTCCAAACTGAATGTCAGAATGAGAAAGAAAGGTGATTTAAGCAATTTTGAGCGTGGAATGGTTGTTGGTGTGAGTATTTCACAATCTGCTCAGTTACTGGGATTTTCACGCAAAACCATTTCTAGGGTTTACAAAGAATTGTGTGAAAAGGGAAAAACATCCAGTATGCGGCAGTCCTGTGGGCGAAAATGCCTTGTTGATGCTAGAGGTCAGAGGAGAATGGGCCGATTGATTCAAGCTGATAGAAGAGCAACTTTGACTGAAATAACCACTCGTTACAACCGAGGTATGCAGCAAAGCATTTGTGAAGCCACAACACACACAACCTTGAGGTCGGATGAGCTAAAACAGCAGAAGGCCCCACCGGGTACCACTCATCTCCACTACAAATAGGAAAAAGGCAAAAAATTTGCAAGAACTCACCAAAATTGGACAGTTGAAGACTGGAAAAATGTTGCCTGGTCTGATGAGTCTCGATTTCTGTTGAGACATTCAGATGGTAGAGTCAGAATTTGGCGTAAACAGAATGAGAACATGGATCCATCATGCCTTGTTACCACTGTGCAGGTTGGTGGTGGTGGTGTAATGGTGTAGGGGATGTTTTCTTGGCACACTTTAGGCCCCTTAGTGCCAATTGGGCATCGTTTAAATGCCATACCTGAGCATTGTTTCTGACCATGTCCATCCCTTCATGGCTAACACAGTACCATCCTCTGATGGCTAATTCCGGCAAGATACTTCCAGCAGTATGTGACATTTTCTCATGAATATCTATATTAATTCATTATTTTAAAAGACACTGATGAACAATAACATTCAAATGACAACACTTTGGTTAAGATCTGGGACTATCAAAAGGCAGCCTGCGTCTTTGAGTTTTACATTTTAATAAAACACTACAAACTGGCTTTTTGCAGTAGAAAATTTCAGCATTATTGTAGAAGGAAGCAACAAATGAGAAACAGTAATTTGTAAGGCTTAAAGCCTACCTCTCGAAACACAAGCAATTATTAGGAGAACGGAGAGCCTGTTCTTTTAATCTGTTAGTCTCCCTAGGAAAGGATAGAGAGATGGAACAGAATGACTTTCGGTTGAACAGATGTAATCAAGTTAGAGTAATTGACTGAGAGATTGCTCTACAGGACCTGCCGATGAAAACATGAGGCAAGAATGTTGGAATATGTGCAAAAAGACAGAAATTGAAATGGATTTGGCCGTTGTAAAAGTCTGTCGCAGCTGCAGCTCTAATCCGATGACGGTGAGCAGAAATCATACAATAGAGGACAAACCTCATGTTCTGATGAGTTTAAAGAGGAGCTGTTCAATACCGTTCAATATTCCTCTACATCTCACATGTACTGTGAAACCCTTCATAAATCACAAAACTGAAGTTAAGCACTCAGGGAAGAGTTAACTGGACAAAACTGTACGGTGAACGTTTTCGCAAATCAAAATATTGATTTTAAAGGGATAATTCGCTTTGAAATTCATTTTTGGTCTGTTTTAGCTTACCTCAAGGGCATCCAAGATGTAAGTGTCTTTATTTCCACAGTATTTTCAATTTTGATATTTTTCGGTCAAACCGTTCTTGTCTGTCAGTCATATAATGCAGGTTTAGGGGGTCCACCTCAAAGAGCATGCACAGAGAAGTCCAAATTAAACATGATTTAATGAATCGTAAATGTAAGTACACATTAATGGCCTAAGGCCCCGTTTACACGATGGGAAAACGCAAATTTCTCTGCGTTTTGCCCTCTCACTTACACGAAAACGCCGTTTTTATCACTGAAAAAGATTATTTCGGCCAACTAAAAACTCCGGCCAAAGTGGAGATTTCTGCAAACGCCGGTTATGTGTTGTCGTGTGAACTGGGAGAAACGGCGTTTTAGGTTCTCTCTTGTCGTTTCTGAGGATTCTGATTGGCTTGCATGGCTTTATCCTTAACCCCTACACTGCCACCAATAGGTTTGGCATAGTTATGATGGCGCTCGACGGTGTATTTATTTATGCGTGTGTGTAAACGATGTCATTTTTGAAAACGGAGAGGGGGAAAATATTAATTTTGCTTTGTGTAAACACACGAAACGAGCGGTTTGTGTGAGAAAACGAACAGTATTTATATCGTTTTTACCTCTCGTAACCACAGCCAAGTCCAAGTGATCTCAGGGCGCGGGCGCCGCAAGCGCAAGAAGTGATCTCTCGCGCGTGTACATCACTAATTGTTTACACAGAGATTTCGGAAGCGTTTCCTTTCATTGTGAAGATCTAAACATATTTAGATATACAGAAAATCGCAATGGAAGACGATTTCGATATATCGAAATATGTTTAGTGAAATGTAAAAGTTTTGAAATTTTTGTGTAAACAATGAGTGACGTACACACGCAAGCGATCACTTCCGACGCATGCATGCGCAGACCGAAGCGCCCGTGCCCTCAGATCACTTGGACGTGGCGGTGGTATCAAGAGGTTTAAACGATATAAATACTGTTTGTTTTCGCACACAAAATGCAGGAAACATGAGACTCCGCATAAGATGTTATCTCGGTCAATTTAGTCCCAGGTTTCTCTTTGTTTTCATCTTTCATTATTGATCTACAAACAGTTGTAAAGCCTTGTTTTCTGCCAACTGTGCATGATAATAAGCATTCAACCATAACAGATTTTGAGTCAAGTGTAAACACAACATTAAAAAGTAAAAGATCTTTTTCCTGGTATTTATACTGCTTGGGTGAAGATGGTTCTGGATAGGGAGCTAACATTTGACAACTTACAACCATGGATTTGCACATGACTGAAGTGAACAAACAACTTCCCACAGGAAAAAAAAAAACCCAAAAGTATTCTTGGACACAGCTATCTACACTGCCAGCCTCCACATTGGGAATGTGTAAAAACATATCAGCTGGGCGATAGACAGATTCCTCTATAGCGAGGAAAGGAAGTTAATAGAAATGCATGAGAAGGTCAACTCCACCACCTCTTATAGATCAGATAGTGTCCACAGTAAAGCAACAGAGGAATAAAGGGAATGAGTCAGCTTGTAACTCCAGGTCTGCCAGTCCTGCTGTGAGTTTTCCATTTGAGAGAGTGTTTTTACCTGCAAACACACAAGCAAGTTGTCACTTAGCAACCTAAAACTCACCGGCTGAAAATATCTTTCTTATTTCACAAGGCTGAGGGGTATGTGCTCGGTTTACCAGGGAGGGATTCAATATCTGTTGTGCTCTTTAGTCCTCTCATCATATTAGTGGCAAGTGCTCATTGGTCAATAAATGTGTAAGTGTATGTGCACACATGAGCTATCTGCTGACATTTGACCTAGTTAAAATACTTCACTGTGCCTAAGTTCTCTTGAGACTGGTTATTTCCCCTGTGTTTTCTAAACTCACAGCACTTCTTGGCCTTGTTGTACCGGCATCCTAAACCGCATTGAGTCTTCTTGCATTTGCAGTTGTTGTGTAATAAATCATTTCTACTGTCTTGCAGAAGTATCCGTAGGAGGTGCACAGTGCTTGGCTGCACACTGCCATCAAGCATAAATTTGCTGTCAGAAACTCTTTTAAAGGGACAGTTCACTCCAAATGTACTTGCCCTCATCCAAAGCCTATGCTGTCTTTAATTTTTCTTTTGTGGAACACAAAATTTGATTTAAAAAAAAAAAAATTATACAAGCCTTCACGCATCTGTGAAACTCAAAAAAGGTTAATAAATAAATAAAATATGATTCATTCGACGATACCAGGACGTCTGCAGCCAAATTGTGAGAAGATGAGACCTACATTTAAAGTTGCTATTTGTGTCAATGAAGTAGAAGAGCATCCACGGTAAAGAAAAGAACATTTTAAAGTATAAAAGTAACACTCTAAAAATATAATGTCGTGTAACTAGGTAAAATATTGTAATTTTTTTCCCCTGAACCTGACTACCCTACAATAATACTCACTCTAGTTGGTCAAGTCTTATACTTTTACCCTAGCGCAGGTGTTAATAATTCTAACTTACTTGTTCTTGCTGCCCAGCTTCAATGCTTTTAATTACGGCCAGGAGAGTTTTCGAGCAATTCTCAGAGAATCTCAAGTAAGGCCGGTGGATCTCAGACAAATTCAATTGAGAATCCCCCCGAAAACACTGATACAACAGTTTTTATACAATAGGGAGGTATGACATAATGGCATTCATTTCATTGGTTCTTCATAGGTAGAGTATTTTGTTACTGGGTAGAGGAGACTTTGTTTTAATGTTTCTAACTTAGTCTTCTGTCTAGTTCCATTTCCCATATTTGTTATTTATACACACAGTCAGGTGTTTGACACACATACCTACAATCATCTGAAGTACAGAATGTCTTAGTACATTGTCTCAGAGATTTAGCTGGTTAAATGAGGTCAAATGTTAAAACATGGTTACCTTAATATTCAGTTTAACATTTTCCACCACAATATACATTTATTCATTTAACAAATGCTTTCATCCAAAGTGACTTCCAAAGAAGATTAGTAAGCAAGAGCAGACGTGAAATATAGAAAATAAGAAGAGATTTTTATATTGTATATATTTTTTATATACACTAACATATTTTTTTTCAAATGAAAAGTCTTTTACGCTCAAGGTTGCACTTATTTGATAAAAATACAGTAAAACAGTAATATTATGAAATAATATCACTATATATATATATATATATATATATATATATATTATTCCTGAATATTGGCAAAATGTACAGACTTTCAACTGTTTGGAACAAACACAAGTAATTGAAGCTCAACACAACAAATTTTTCAAGTATAGTTTCCCCAAATTCAAAGTTTTTAAGATCCGGACAATCACATATATTCAAGTTGTGATCAACATTTTTTTACATTTGTCTATTAAATCAATGATTCCTGAAAAAGTATCAAGGTTTCCACATAAATATCAAGCAGGAAAAACAGTTTTCAACCTTGATGATAATCATAAATGTTTCTTGAGCAGCAAATCATCATATTAGAACGATTTCTGAAGAATCAGTGACACTGAAGACTGAAGTAATGACGCCGAAAATTCAGCTTTGCATCACAGGAATAAATTACATTTTAAAATATATTCATACATACATATATATATATATATATATATATATATATGTTGTGTTGAGCTATTTCAATTACTTGTGTTTGATTTGTTCATTCCAAACAGCTGAAAGTCTGTAAATTTTGCCAATAAACATGATCTTCAATGGGGGTTGAATAAGGCCACGTCCACACGAAGCCAGTGCATTCCCCATCCGATTTTTTTCCCTCGCTCTAAAAAAAATCCGTAAACACGGCGTTGTCAAGAAACATCTGCGTACACACAAAACCACTGAAACCGCCTGAAAACGGTGTAGTATATATTCCAGACCAGTATGGGGAGCTGTAATTCAGCCACAGAGATACACTATACATCGAGGAGAAGACTTTGAGCATGCGCATAACCTTGCGCGCTGTATACGAACCAAGAAGACGACGAAGATGGCATGCGACGCAGCCGACACGTGATGTGACGACATCATCGTTTCACAAAATACACGGATTGGCTGTACACACGAAACCGCAAGGGTGTCGTTTTCAGATTTATCCACTTTGGGACCCGGTTTCAAAAAATAGCGGTTTCACTCTCCCAAAACGCCGGATCCGTGTGGACGAAACGGCAATAGGATACAAAATTTACACGTATACAGTTAAACGCGTCTTCGTGTGGACGGTCTCTAATTTAGACTACAACTATATATATATATAGCCTATATATAATTATTTATGTTTTGCTATTCTAAAAGAGGTCATCATTGAAGAGGTCAAGTCATATCCCCGTCTCTACAATTGCCTTGATATCTCATACATGTTTATGTGTCAAAAATAGTGCACAGAAACTGATGTCATTCTTGATTCTCCTTTTAAAATCCACAGACAAAAAATACCAGCTTTTGGTAGAACTATTCCTTTAAACAAGTCCTCCTCTCAGAATTAATCTTTGTGGATCCATTTTTGAGCACTGAGATGCACTTTCAGAGACTTTCTCCACCACTGAGGCCAAATTCAAAGGGTTTCCTTGGCCGTTGCACTTCACTTTAATCGAAAGTGCTTTGTCTGCAGTTCTGCAGGGAGCGAGGAGGTCATGCCCAACGGTCACTGAAGTGTACTAGCTGTAAGGAACTGCAGAAGGGAGTGTACGGGGTCAGATCGGTGAGAAGAAACAGTCCATTTGCTTGAGTGCGTCCTAACACAAAGTGAAGCGCTCATTCAGGTAGAAAACGACAGAGGAGAGAGATCGTCTCTTTTAACGACTTATTGCTACCCACGCCTCTCTGCTCGCTGACTGAATAATTCAGCAGGGGGGAGACCCCTAGGGGTATGAGGTGGTGAAAAAGTGAAGCACTGTTGCTTTAAGAAATATCTCTGGCAAAAGCATTTAATTAAATTGATCCCAACACTTTCCCTCTATCATTAAATTGGGGACAGGAACAATAGCAGAGGGGGGAAATAATATCTGCTGAGCGGCAAAATAGGGTTATGCGATCTCACTTAAATGTGTGCAGCTGTGTGTGTGCGTGGACAGACACTTGATACTCTGGTTGCACACAAATATTTCAGCATGAAATGACAGTATAATGTCTGAAAATGAGTCAACTTTGTTTCTATGGTCATTCTCACAGCAGTCCCTTCCCTTTAAAGTAGCCTATACCAGGCTGTATTTTTTTAAAAGCAAGACAGTCGACAACATTTGCTTAAGAAGCACTTGAGAATACACTTAGGCCTGCTGAGTTAAAAGACGCTATTTAACCTGTCTTATCCGCAGCGGATGCCGGCAGAAATGGCTTACATTACGTTTTTTTCCCTCAACTCAGAGCTCCGACATGCCTCTCAAAGTTAAATTAGTGAATTGCTCTGAAAAACATGATCAAACGCCGTCTGAAACAGTGAAAATGAATAATTGAGGTGCTGTGATGAAAATTTAGCAAATTCCTCATTGTGAGAAACTGCAATACGGTTTAATTTGGATGCAAATGTGATTATATACTTAAAGGTTTCCTGCATAAATCATCGACGTCATCAAACCAGTGGCAAGAAAGAAATATAACCGTAATTAAATCTAAATGTGCGTCTTACTTTCTAAACTGCGACGTGACGTGGTTTATATTACTTTTCTCGCATTTCAATCTATAAAAGGTGTGTTAGGCCTGAATTCAAAAGTAAAACATCATCGCTGCTTGCGTTCAGACACAAATCCATCACCCAACCCTGACAGTCTACAGTATCTCGTTATATATCTGATCTCAATCATGGATCTCGCTCCTCCTGGAAGATGCGAGCGGCGGCACTAACAGAGTGTGAAATGTGACATGACAGTATGTCATTCACTGAGACAGTCTGAGCATCGTTCACACATCGAAGAGATGGAGACGTTCAAATACACACGTCGTGCATTCCTTGTGTGTCCATCGTAAGATCACAAATGAATCTTTAGTGTGGCAATGCAATCAGATTAAATGCGGGAAGCAACTTATTTTAGCTGATGTCTCTTGACAGACAAGAGTGGTTTGACCTTAAAATATAAAAATTGAAAATACTGCGGAAACAAAGACACCTACATCTTGGATGCCCTTGAGGTAAGCTAAAACATACCAAAAATTAATTTCAAAGTGAACTATCCCTTTAAAGACTCTCTGTTATTGTTTCTTATTTATTTGCACACTTGTGCCGTCAAACTGTTGAATAAGCTCAAAATCCAACCCGATCTCACGGGAATTCGTACGAATTTTACGAGGTGGCTAATTCGTAACAATCCGTACGACCTCACTCGTACGAATTAGTTCGATTTTGCTAAATCGTACATATTTTACGAATTAGCCAATTCGTATGAATTCGTACGAAT
This sequence comes from Pimephales promelas, assembly GCF_016745375.1. The sequence continues at coordinate 6,335,101 of NW_024121499.1, read as the reverse complement.
GACCTACCCCTGACCCCGCCCCAAAACATAACCGTCACGTGGGTTTAGACAAATCGTACAAATTCGTACGAGTGAGGTCGTATGAATTAGTACGAATTAGCCAATTCTGAATCACTCGTACGAATTCGTATGAATTGATCATGAGCGTAGCAAAATCACATTCGTAGCCATGCGATACGGCTCTATATTGATCTATACTGAATCACAGCCATTGATATAGAGCGATATCGCACGGCTACCTGTGCTTTAGCTTGTTTTATAGCTCTTTTATGCTAGGGTGACCATATTTTGATTACCAAAAACCAGGACACTCGGCCCAGCAAACACATGGGCCAACTCAAATGATACTCGACGTTTACTCAAAGATACCTTATTAATTTCAATACATTTAAAGTAGGTTATGCCTCCTCTTTATGGATAGAAAATTGTTATATTGTTATTTGAAAACAGGACATGTCCTGGGAAAACAGGACAGTTGGTCACCCTATTTTATGCTATTTGCATGCCAAAATTTTCTCAGCAAGTTTAATTTCTCCAAAGGAATTTTTAAGAGAACCATCCGAGGCAGAGTTGATCCTTCACTTGATGGCTCTATTCTGTCCTCCAAGTCTCCTGAGGTATGAATGACCAACTGAAGAGGCTAGTTTTGACTCCAGCCGTGCAATTCTGCGTTTTTACGGTGACGTTTGTAATCTCTCGCGGTAGACTTGTTGAACCTAAGTAGCACATTGTGCTGATGAGGGTCAAAATGTCTCCAATTTGCAATCAACGTAAACTCTTGAGCTGCCATTATGTGTGTTGCACACAATCAGAGAGTCTAGTCCTCGAGTGTCTGCTGGCGTGTGAAAGGTGACTGTTCGGACTTCATTTGTCCCCTGTGAGACAAAACAAACTAACTAAATGTCACTTATGAGTCAGCTGCTGCATAAACATTGTGATTTGTTTCGCCATATGATATGGGAAGTAGCAAACATGGAACAGGGCATCCAGAGTGAGCTTTGAGTGGAGGAAATGAGGGCTAAATTACAGGATGTAATTATACACACTGTGATCACACGGGGAAAACTTTGTTGCTCATTGCCGTGGTTGCACTTTCATTGCTCAAGTTGAATAATGCAGTTTTCAGTTCCGTTTAGTAGAAATTAAAAACATGAATATTAAAACTCGGATCATTTGGACTTGGAAGAATTTGATGAGACATATTTGAGTTATTGGTATATCTCTGACCTTTAATTGCAGATTTCAGTGTCTTGACAGTGTCTCGTCTTGTAGCCTATAATAACATTTTGATCAATTGAGTGTCTGGAAAAAAAAAAAGTATTTGTCAAATATTCAAGAACTCTGCTTGTAAATTTATTGGCGTTGCTTAAAATAAATGTGCATATGCTTTGCAGAGCTAAATTGACGGTATGCCTACATTATTTTATGCAAAAAAAGACCGCATGAGGTGAGAAATTAGAGAAATTTACACTGTAAAAAAATATTGATGGTTTAACTTAAAAAAAGTAAGTAACCTGGTTGCCTTAACATTTTAAGTTGATTGAACTGGGAAAAGTGAGTTAATACAATTAAGGAGATTGATTTAATCATCATAAACTCAAAATTATATGTTATCTGAACTAAATAAATTATTGAAGTTGATCTGACAAAAGAAAAAATGTTGTGATTACCACACTGTAAAAAATATTGTTGGTTTAACTTAAAAAAGTAAGTAACCTGGTTGCCTTAAAATTTTAAGTTGATTGAACTGGGAAAAAGTAAGTTAATACAATTAAGGAGAATTATTTAATCATCAGAAACTCAAAATTATATGTTATCTGAACTAAATAAATTATTTAAGTTGATTTGACAACAGAAAAGATGTTGTGATTACTACACTGTAAAAATATTGTTGGTTTAACTTAAAAAAGTAAGTAACCTGGTTGTCTTAAAATTTTAAGTTGATTGAACTGGAAAAAGTGAGTTAATACAATGAAGGAGATTAATTTAATCATCAGAAACTCAAAATAATAAGTTATCTCAACTAAATAAATTATTATAAAGTCGATTTGACAAAAGAAAATATGTTGTGATAACAAATCTTGAAAATATTTTGAGGCCTGCATCCAGGCTTGAGCATGGTAACTCAGGAATCCTTCGATTGGTAATCCACCTACTTAGTGGCGTATCGAAACATCCTTTAAAAAAAAAAAAAAAAAAAAAAAATTAGGTGCTCTTTCTTCAGTGTGATTCCAAGTCTACAGCCTGAGCAAAACTTTTAAGACATGCTGAATTCTTTTGAGGATTTTGAGGGTTAGATTAATATTTCTGTAGCGTTGTGTCATTTTGATTGACGTCTCCTGTTTTTCGGAAAAGACAAGCTAAGAATAGAGAAACACACAGCTGTCATGTGTAATGAGCACCACTCTGCCTGTGTGCCTGATGGATTTCAGGTAAGACACATGCAGTCTCACAACACACACACTTTCAGAAGATTGAGTCAGAGCACAGTCTCATCTGAGGACAACCCGAAAACCGACGCCGCCACAATCAATTCCAAAATGAACAGCGTGAAAACATTATCAGCTCGCAGTATGATGATTTTCTTCATGTTTTATGATGGGCTTTCTTGTTGTGAAGTGAATGTAATCAATATTTAGTTTTATTCAGAGCATAATCCATTTATGCAAGAGACAAGCCTAACGACACACAGTGTACTCTTGTCCCTCGTCTTCATAATACAAAGCCTCAGGGCCGAATGTGGTGTTCCCATGACAACCGGCGATGACATGGGGCCATTTTGTGTAAACAACATTATGGAGAGTGGACCGACTTCAAAGAAAGTCACAGTGAAACAGTATCAGGACAGACTGGAGAATAACTGTGATTACGAGAAATTGCCTGCCATCTTAATGTAAGGTATGCACACACATTTAGTGGTCATGCCATCTTACGTACAGTACTTGACAGATGCACATTATTGTATCTTTTAGGGAAAATCTGTGTATAAAGCTCACTTTTATTGTCACTGCATGTAAAGAGAAAGTGATATTATAATATATTATGTTATATTATGCAGATGCAGGCTCTGAAAACATATATGGCCGTTGTTGACGAAAAGTTTGTCGTTGTTGACAATAAAGACTTTAAAGGTGCATTGTGCAAGTCTCTGAGTTTTTGTAGAACTATGCCCCCTCTGGTGACAAGCGAAACTGCAACCAGAGGTGTGCACTTTCATGGACCACACACACGCGCACGCTTGCACAAGCTGTTCATAATCATAACCAAAGAAGCATCAGCCGCACAAATATTTTGTTACAGTCATGATGTCTTCAGAGGTAATAAAGTTATAAATCTGCAAATCATTTTAAATATATGAAAGGAAAGGCATTTGAGTAAATTACACATGCACCTATGTGTGTGTGATGGGAAAACGGGGGTAGTAGAAATAGTTTTTTGTTTCCGTCTATCTCCATGTTGAACTGTTTTATGTGCTTACTGTATCCACTTATGATTGTATTATTATGGAAACACGTTCATGAACAATATAAGTTATTACTTTGTATAGGATCCGTTTGAGCCCCAGAGCAGAGCGGAGATCTCTCCGTTTGTTGAAAGCTTCCCGATGTTGACTCTCGTCTTATTCTGACGCCCGACCGCTTTGTCTTACGTGGAGTTTGTGTTTGGGTTTGGAATGAACTACAAGCCGGTCTCTTTGAATCCATCTTCTACTTTTGTTGAAAGTTGACTGAAGTTTTGTCGCTCGAGTTGTCTTCGCTGATACGGAGAATGGCGGCGAATACACAAACCTGCCAGACATAGGCAGGCGAGCGTGAACACGCATGACGTCACACCCACTCTCAAACTCCGTCCCGAATCCCTCTTATTTATTTTACTGTACAGGATTATAGAGGCGATCGCAGTGATCAGAGAAGGGCTCATTCAGCCCATCAGGCAATTGTTTAAGCATGTATGGGTTAGAAAAACAGGTATTTTTAACATGAAATGTTGCGCAATGCACCTTTAAATGATATTTTGAGGGTAAATTCTTAGCCAAATTTGATGTGATGATGTCAAATGTGGTCATTCTGTTACTTTGCTATGTGTTTCCCCAACACTCTGATACCAAGAAGATAAATATAGCTCAATTCCATGACATATGACAGCAAAACAGTTTAGTGTGCAACTTTAGGTGACATACAATAAACTCCACCCGTATAGAAAGATGAAATTTCACGTGATATTGCTTTTCTCTGAAATTAGATGGGTCAAATTGAAGATCATAATCAGTCACAGCAGTCATCGAATGATGTTGTGGACATTCCAGGAAAATTCATTTGAAGTATTGCATTTCTGTTCTATACAATAGCCTATAAATGGCTTTTCCCACACAATATTCATTATTTTCCACACTACATATTACATTATAACATTTCCCAGTTCTTAACTGGGCTGTGAATTATGGATTGTTTACTCTGACCTATAAGGCCAATACCAAGAGTAAACACAATTGGACTAAAGAAGAAGAGAGCAACACATTTGTGAGTCTCGTTAAAGATAATGACATTCTAAGCTCAAACATGCCTCTGGCTATCGCTTTCTGTAAAGATGTCAGACCAAAGCCACCTATGAACTGGAGCTTTGCGCTTTGACTCGTTTCCAGTTGCAGTTCAATAGGTCAAAGTTTAGCAGGTAAAAAAATATTTTCAAGATTAGTTTTCACAACATTTTTTTTTGTCAAATCAACTTAAATCATTTATTTAGTTCAGATAACTTATTATTTTGAGTTTCTGATGATTAAATAAATCTTCTTCATTGTATTAACTTACTTTTTCCAGTTCAATCAACTTAAAATTTTAAGGGACCCAGGTTACTTAATTTTTTAAGTTAAACCAACAATATTTTTGTACACCATTAATAGAGCAAACGGCATCTTACTTCATTGAGGGTTGTTTAAAAGTCATGTTCAGATGTTCTTATTTCTGCTACTCTTGATGTCATTTCACACAGAATATTTCGCATATTTTATTGCAGAAAAATAAACAGTAAATAAATCCATTGAAAAATGTACCTGCCGTAACTTTACGTGAGTTACTTGTCGTTTCTTTGTCGTTATTTGTGACATTTACTAGCAATTTCTGAGTAAAAAATATTTCAAAGTAATTTTTTATAGATTGAAATGTAGAAGTGTATAGCAGCTTGTGCCACAGAATAAAAAACGGAAAACGTATTTGTTTATAAACTCAAATGTGAGTTTATATCTGGCGTTTCTGACTTTGTAACTCGCAACTGCGAATTTATATCTCACGATTCTGAGAAAAAAAGTAAACTGAGGGAAATAAACTAAGCAAAACAGAACTTTATGACTCATAATTGCTCTTTATGACTTTTTGAATGTTTAAGTTTGTATCCTGCAATTCTGACTTTTTTTTTCATGGCGGAAACAAGCTTCAATTATGATCAATTTACTAACAACATATATTAGATCTCATACGACCAATTAAACCCAAAGTACCATAACATTTTTGGTCGGACATCACATCTTTGTCTAAATTTTATTATTTTTTTTGAAAACGTGACCTTCGCGAAAGAGAAAAAAAAGAATGAATGCATCATTGTACCCAGCACTTTTGAAAATGCCCTTCCGAATGCGTCTCTGTCCCCAGCACATTTCAACCCAAACTGACGCCCATGTCAATAAGTTATGACAACATATTACTTTAAGCAATTTTTTACTTTTTTATACATTTTACAAGATTCAACTCATTTAAATTGAGTTGAAATGACTTTCACACCCAATTTGATTGTACTTTTTTTTCGTACAATGTAGAAATGAATGTAATGAGGATTTGTTTCCGCCAACGCCATCTCCTCTTTGACAGCAGCAAGCCAGTTTTGATGAGACAATATGACCAGCACCTGAGTTAATACAAATATAGACAAGCAATAAAACATTGCCAGTTGTGAAGGGATCCAATCTCTCCCAGCTGAAATGATCTTGCAAACACACACTCACAGAACAGGCGCGGACAGACTGGAGAGCTCCTTTCCTGTCACATATCTGACAGTGAACACAACAACTCTAGAAGATCTTGGCACTGGCAGTGTGATGCATAAAGTAGTCTTATTCAAATTATTATAGATTTACTTTCACCGCACATCCTGACGTTTTGAATAACCATAGCAAGTCTCAATTTCTAGGTGGTCTTCAATTACTGCTGTGGTGGTTCCCTGTGGTCCGTCTGTTTTTAACCCTGTGACTGGGACGTGCTCAGAGGAGCTGGCATGGCATGTGTCGGGGGATTTCTCTTCACACTTGTGCAGTCAGGTCTGCACGCCTCTGACCCTTAACTCTGCGCCGTACGCTGGGTGACACGAGGTCCACCGGTGAAAGTGTGAAACCCATAAATCCATCTGTCAAGACTTGCTCAGACACCTGAGGCTCCAGGGAACGAAACTCTGGATGGTCATTTATATAATCTGGTACGATTTCTTAACAAAAATAGATCCTTGCTACCGTATTTTGAATAGATTTTGTCATGACACACTGCAAGTGTTGCTCAAATGCAATCATATTTAATAACAGTTAGATGTGGCTTTTTTTTTTTTACATAGGCCTACTGTAGAAACAATGATATTGTCAAATATTATTACAATTTCAATTAAAAAAATTCTATAATTAAATATATTTAGTCATTTATTCTTGTGTTTTTAGAATCATTACTTCAGTCTTCAGTGTCACATGATCCTTCAGAAATCATTCTAATATGATGATTTTCTACTTAAACATTTATTATTATCATCATCACCAAAATGTAAAACGTTTTTTGTGGAAACCATGATGCAATTTTTTTCTGGATTCTCCAATGAATTGAAAGTTCAAAAAGTATACAGAAACTAAATTAGAAATATGTTGGAGCATAAACTTCACTTTTGATCAATAAAAAAATAATAAAATCTTCCAAATCCCAAACCTTTGAACAATATACTGCAAATAAATATTAATAAAATTATGTAATATGTTAATATATTACATTATTTATTAATATATACATAAATTGTGTGTGTGTATATATATATATATATATATATACATATATATATATAATAAAATACAAAAACAGAATATATATATATATATATATATATATATATATATAAAATCAATTAATTATTAATGCATAAGTAATATCCAGGAATAATCCAGTGTGTCGTAACACATTTGTGTCCATAATCTTATTTCTTGCATTTTATAATTTGTCAGTATTATTTTTTAAATACAGTTCTGTGCTTGGTCAGATATTTTTATTAGTCAATTTCACTTTTGGGGGGGTTGAGAAATGTATGCTTTAGGAGCAACATTGCGAGCAACAGATTTAAAAAATATAGCTGCAAGCAGCCATTACCGGGGCCAAGCGCAAGAAGCGGCAACATATGCCAAAATGGCAAGGAGTGGCAGACCAACTGCAGCAAGGAGCAATTAAGGGCATTTTGAGAGAACTTTGGGCAAATGGCTAAGAAAATCACATAAACATTAACTTATAAGATGATTTAATGGGTTATCACTTTCGAACAATGGGTGGCGCAGTTACGAAATAGATGTGATGTGGTCAGAGTGAGGTGACAATGACACATGCAAAGTTTGGTGTCAAAATGTGAAGGCATTGCAGAGATAAAGCCTAAATAGTAATTTTGGCAGCATGCCTAAACTTTGATGCTGTGGTATACGAAAACGGTTTTGTCTATCATCGTGCAATTCATAACTTTTAGTCGGCAGGGTCTGGAGATGACACGATTCAATTTTCGTGAAAATCGGACAAACGGTCTAGGAGGAGTTTGAAAAAGAAAGTTTTTCAAAGAAATAAAGATGGCAGACAGGAAGTTTGGCTGATTATGCAAAACCTGATATCTATGTTTTCGGCATAACCCAAGGAATCTATTAAGATCAGTTTCACTGCAATAGGCAAATTTATTCAAAAGTTATTAGCAATCTCAGAAATGAATTATAACTTTTGACCAACAGGTGGCGCTGTCTCAAAATCTTTTGAGTACCTTCAGGGCATGCTGCTTATGGCACACACTGAGTTTCGTAATGTTAGACCAAAGCATTTGTTTAGTATAGCATTGTATTTCACAAATTTGTATTGAAGTCAATGGGAATTTCACGTTTTGTTCTATTATAGCGCCACCAAGAGGCTCAGTCCCACAATTTTTTTTATGTGTCCTCAGAGTGACCCCATACATATGTGTGTCAATTTTGGTGCAAATATCTCAAATTACTTCCGAGTTATAAACATTTATATGAAAAAACACGTAAAAAATGACTGACACATGACTTTGTTTGAATTTTACTACCCCTTACTATCAATATTTACGCATTTGGGCGTTAGTGTATAGTTAACAAGCTATGATTCCGTGTTTCTGGCGGTGGTTTCGTCTCGATCGGAACAGCGGTTTTGAAGATATCGCCAAGTGTTTTTTTCGCGCTAAATCGCTACGCTACGCCATCCGTGAGACGAAACCCGACATATTTGGTATCGTTGGACTCGGCAACGATTCAGGACCTCAAAAATATGACTCCCGTGAAAATAAGTGTACCACACCCAAAGTTATAAGCGTTTGAATAAAACAATTCACCACTAGGTGGCGCTGTTTCGAAACTTCTCAGGCTCCTTCAGGGCATCGTACTGATGACCCATACCGAGTTTCGTAACAATTCGTTCATGCGTTCAAAAAATACAGCATTTTAGCACATAATTCAAAATGGCCGACAGCCAAAATGGCCGATCTGGGAAAATTGGATATCGGTCGACTCGGCATGACGCCCTGAATCTAACGAGACCAAGTTTTTGATTTTTGGAGAAACCGTTCAGAAGTTACGAGCAAAAATAGCCATTTTTCATATCTCCGGACCACTAGGTGGCGCTGCGCCGAAACGCAGCACGTAGCCTCAGGTCATGCTTGTGATAAACCGTACCAAGTTTGGTGTGAAAACGAGTAAGCGTTGCGGAGATACAACCTCACGTCTGTTTTCGCAAGCGCTACGTAAATTTTGTTTACGCGTTTATCGAAAACGGTTATTCGAATCATCTTGAATTCCATAACTTTTTGTCAGCACTGCCTGGAGATGATCCGGTGCGATTTTGGTGAAAATCGGACAAACCGTCTAGGACGAGTTCGCAAAAGTAGGTTTTTTGGAAAATTCAAAATGGCGGCCGTTTTTTTATGACGGAAAATGACGTCATAGGGTGCGATCGAATCGGCATGAGCTCAGGAACAAGAGGAAAAAAGAATTTTGTTGATAGGCCTTACGGTTCAAAAGTTATTAGCATAATAAAAAGTGAAACTTTGGACAGTTGGTGGCGCTAGAGGGAATGAGTTAGAGACACCCAAATTGGTGTATTTAAGTTGGACTGTCCTCTATCAGAATGTCAAACCAAAACACTTTCCGCAAACCGGTCTATGGGCTGCCATAGACGCCCAGTCGGAAGAAGAATAATAATAATAATAAATATAGCTGCAAGCAGCCATTACCGGGGCCAAGCGCAAGAAGCGGCAACATATGCCAAAATGGCAAGGAGTGGCAGACCACTGCAGCAAGGAGCAATTAAGGGCATTTGAGAGAACTTTGGGCAAATGGCTAAGAAAATCACATAAACATTAATTATAAGATGATTTAATGGGTTATCACTTTCGAACAATAGGTGGCGCAGTTACGAAATAGATGTGATGTGGTCAGAGTGAGGTGACAATGACACATGCAAAGTTTAGTGTCAAAATGTGAAGGCATTGCAGAGATAAAGCCTAAATAGTAATTTTGGCAGCATGCCTAAAACTTTGATGCTGTGGTATACGAAAACGGTTTTGTCTATCATCGTGCAATTCATAACTTTTAGTCGGCACGGTCTGGAGATGATACGATTCAATTTTCGTGAAAATCGGACAAACGGTCTAGGAGGAGTTCGAAAAAGAAGGTTTTCAAAGAAATAAAGATGGCGACAGGAAGTTTTGCTGATTATGCAAAACCTGATATCTATGTTTTCGGCATAACCCAACGAATCTATTAAGATCAGTTTCATTGCAATAGGCAAATTTATTCAAAAGTTATTAGCGTTCTCAGAAATTAATTATAACTTTTGACCAACAGGTGGCGCTGTCTCAATCTTTTGAGTACCTTCAGGGCATGCTGCTTATGGCACACACTGAGTTTCGTAATGTTAGACCAAAGCATTTGTTTAGTATAGCATTGTATTTCACAAAACTGTATTGAAGTCAATGGGAATTTCACGTTTTGTTCTATTATAGCGCCACCAAGAGCTCAGTCCCACAATTTTTTTTTGTGTCCTCAGAGTGACCCCATACATATGGTGTGTCAATTTTGGTGAAAATATCTCAATTCGCTTCCGAGTTATAAACATTTATATGAAAAAACACGTAAAAATGACTGACACATGACTTTGTTTGAATTTTACTACCCCTTACTATCAATATTTTCGCATTTGGGCATTAGCGTATAGTTAACAAGCTATGATTCCGTGTTTCTGACGTGGTTTCGTCTCGATCGGAACAGCGGTTTTGAAGATATCGCCAAGTGTTTTTTTCGCGCTAAATCGCTACGCTACGCCATCCGTGAGACGAAACCCGACATATTTGGTATCGTTGGACTCGGCAACGATTCAGGACCTCAAAAATATGACTCCCGTGAAAATAAGTGTACCACACCCAAAGTTATAAGCGTTTGAATAAAACAATTCACCACTAGGTGGCGCTGTTTCGAAACTTCTCAGGCTCCTTCAGGGCATCGTACTGATGACCCATACCGAGTTTCGTAACAATTCGTTCATGCGTTCAAAAAATACAGCATTTTAGCCACATAATTCAAAATGGCCGACAGCCAAAATGGCCGATCTGGGAAAATTGGATATCGGTCGACTCGGCATGACGCCCTGAATCTAACGAGACCAAGTTTTTGATTTTGGAGAAACCGTTCAGAAGTTACGAGCAAAAATAGCCATTTTTCATATCTCCGGACCCACTAGGTGGCGCTGCGCCGAAACGCAGCACGTAGCCTCAGGTCATGCTTGTGATACACGTACCAAGTTTGGTGTGAAAACGAGTAAGCGTTGCGGAGATACAACCTCACGTCTGTTTTCGCAAGCGCTACGTAAAATTTGTTTACGCGTTTATCGAAAACGTTATTCGAATCATCTTGAATTCCATAACTTTTTTGTCAGCACTGCCTGGAGATGATCCGGTGCGATTTTGGTGAAAATCGGACAAACGTCTAGGACGAGTTCGCAAAAGTAGGTTTTTTGGAAAATTCAAAATGGCGGCCGTTTTTTTATGACGGAAAATGACGTCATAGGGTGCGATCGAATCGGCATGAGCTCAGGAACAAGAAGGAAAAAAGAATTTTGTTGATAGGCCTTACGGTTCAAAAGTTATTAGCATAATAAAAGTGAAACTTTGGACAGTTGGTGGCGCTAGAGGGAATGAGTTAGAGACACCAAATTGGTGTATTTAAAGTTGGGACTGTCCTCTATCAGAATGTCAAACCAAAACAACTTTCCCGCAAACCGGTCTATGGGCTGCCATAGACGCCCAGTCGGAAAGAGAATAATAATAATAAAAATAATAGCTGCAAGCAGCCATTACCGGGGCCAAGCGCAAGAAGCGGCAACATATGCCAAAATGGCAAGGAGTGGCAGACCAACTGCAGCAAGGAGCAATTAAGGGCATTTTGAGAGAACTTTGGGCAAATGGCTAAGAAAATCACATAAACATTAACTTATAAGATGATTTAATGGGTTATCACTTTCGAACAATAGGTGGCGCAGTTTACGAAATAGATGTGATGTGGTCAGAGTGAGGTGACAATGACACATGCAAAGTTTGGTGTCAAAATGTGAAGGCATTGCAGAGATAAAGCCTAAATAGTAATTTTGGCAGCATGCCTAAATTTTGATGCTGTGGTATACGAAAACGGTTTTGTCTATCATCGTGCAATTCATAACTTTTAGTCGGCACGGTCTGGAGATGATACGATTCAATTTTCGTGAAAATCGGACAAACGGTCTAGGAGGAGTTTCGAAAAAGAAGGTTTTTCAAAGAAATAAAGATGGCGAACAGGACGTTTGTCTGATTATGGAAAACCTGATATCTATGTTTTCGGCATAACCCAAGGAATCTATTAAGATCAGTTTCATTGCAATAGGCAATTTATTCAAAGTTATTAGCGTTCTCAGAAATTAATTATAACTTTTGACCAACAGGTGGCGCTGTCTCAAAATCTTTTGAGTACCTTCAGGGCATGCTGCTTATGGCACACACTGAGTTTTGTAATATTACACCAATGCATTTGTTTAGTATAGCATTTTATTTCACAAAACTCTATTGAAGTCAATGGGAATTTTCACGTTTTGTTCTATTATAGCGCCACCAAGAGGCTCACACAAATTTTTTTATGTGTCCTCAGAGTGACCCCATACATATGTGTGTCAATTTTGGTGCAAATATCTCAATTCACTTCCGAGATAAACATTTATATGAAAAAACACGTAAAAAATGACTGACACATGACTTTGTTTGAATTTTACTACCCCTTACTATCAATATTTTCGCATTTGGGCATTAGCATATAGTTAACAAGCTATTGATTCCGTGTTTCTGGCGGTGGTTTCGTCTCGATCGGAACAGCGGTTTTGAAGATATCGCCAAGTGTTTTTTTCGCGCTAAATCGCTACGCTACACCAACCGTTAACACGAAACCCAGCATGTTTAGTATCGTTGGACTCGGCAACGATTCAGGAACTCAAAAAACATGACTCCCAGTGAAAATAAGTGTACACACCAAAGCTATAAGCGTTGGAAAAAAAAATTCACCACTAGGTGGCGCTGTTTCGAAACTTCTCAGGCTCCTTCAGGGCATCGTACTGATGACCCATACCGAGTTTCGTAACAATTCGTTCATTGCGTTCAAAAAATACAGCATTTTAGCACATAATTCAAAATGGCCGACCGCCAAAATGGCCGTCTGGGAAAATTGGATATCAGTGGACTCGGCATGACGCCCTGAATCTAACGAGACCAAGTTTATGATTTTTTGGACAAACCGTTCAGAAGTTACGAGCAAAAATAGCCTTTTTTCATATCTCCGGACCACTAGGTGGCGCTGCGCCGAAACACAGCACGTAGCCTCAGGTCATGCTTGTGATGACACGTACCAAGTTTGGTGTGAAAACGAGTTAGCGTTGCGGAGATACAACCTCACGTCTGTTTTCGCAAGCGCTACGTAAATTTGTTTAGCGTTATCAAAAACGGTTATTCGAATCATCTTGATTCCATAACTTTTTGTGTCAGCACTGCCTGGAGATGATCCGGTGCGATTTTTGGTAAAATCGGACAAACCGTCTAGGACGAGTTCGCAAAAGTAGGTTTTTTGGAAAATTCAAAATGGCGGCCGTTTTTTTTATGACGAAAATGACGTCATAGGGTGCGATCGAATCGGCATGAGCTCAGGAAAAGAGGAAAAAAGAATTTTGTTGATA
>NW_024121499.1:6284326-6321075 GCF_016745375.1 Pimephales promelas | reverse complement strand
AATTCCATAACTTTTTGTCAGCACTGCCTGGAGATGATCCGGTGCGATTTGGTGAAAATCGGACAAACCGTCTAGGACGAGTTCGCAAAAGTAGGTTTTTCGGAAATTCAAAATGGCGGCCGTTTTTTTATGACGGAAAATGACGTCATAGGGTGCGATCGAATCGGCATGAGCTCAGGAACAAGAGGAAAAAGAAATTTTGTTGATAGGCCTTACGGTTCAAAAGTTATTAGCATAATAAAAGTGAAACTTTGGACAGTTGGTGGCGCTAGAGGGAATGAGTTAGAGACACCAAAATTGGTGTATTTAAAGTTGGGACTGTCCTCTATCAGAATGTCAAAACCAAAACAACTTTCCCGCAAACCGTCTATGGGCTGCCATAGACGCCCAGTCGGAAGAAGAATAATAATAATAATAAGAATAATAAGAACCGGCACAGATACAATAGGTGCCTCCCGCACCTTCGGTGCTTGGCCCCTAAATATAGCTGCAAGCAGCCATTACCGGGGCCAAGCGCAAGAAGCGGCAACATATGCCAAAATGGCAAGGAGTGGCAGACCAACTGCAGCAAGGAGCAATTAAGGGCATTTTGAGAGAACTTTGGGCAAATGGCTAAGAAAATCACATAAAATTAACTTATACGATGATTTAATGGGTTATCACTTTCGAACAATAGGTGGCGCAGTTACGAAATAGATGTGATGTGGTCAGAGTGAGGTGACAATGACACATGCAAAGTTTGGGGTCAAAATGTGAAGGCATTGCAGAGATAAAGCCTAAATAGTAATTTTGGCAGCATGCCTAAATTTTGATGCTGTGGTATACGAAAACGGTTTTGTCTATCATCGTGCAATTCATAACTTTTAGTCGGCACGGTCTGGAGATGATACGATTCAATTTTCGTGAAAATCGGACAAACGGTCTAGGAGGAGTTCGAAAAAGAAGGTTTTTCAAAGAAATAAAGATGGCGAACAGGAAGTTTGTCTGATTATGGAAAACCTGATATCTATAATTTCAGCATAACAGAAGGAATCTATTAAGATCAGTTTCATTGCAATAGGCAAATTTATTCAAAAGTTATTAGCGTTCTCAGAAAATAATTATAACTTTTGACCAACAGGTGGCGCTGTCTCAAAATCTTTTGAGTACCTTCAGGGCATGCTGCTTATGGCACACACTGAGTTTTGTAATATTACACCAATGCATTTGTTTAGTATAGCATTTTAATTCACAAAACTCTATTGAAGTCAATGGGAATTTCACGTTTTGTTCTATTATAGCGCCACCAAGAGGCTCAGTCCCACAATTTTTTTTATGTGTCCTCAGAGTGACCCCATACATATGTGTGTCAATTTTGGTGAAAATATCTCAATTCGCTTCCGAGTTATAAACATTTATATGAAAAAACACGTAAAAAATGACTGACACATGACTTTGTTTGAATTTTACTACCCCTTACTATCAATATTTTCGCATTTGGGCATTAGCGTATAGTTAACAAGCTATGATTCCGTGTTTTTGGCGGTGGTTTCGTCTCGATCGGAACAGCGGTTTTGAAGATATCGCCAAGTGTTTTTTTCGCGCTAAATCGCTACGCTACACCAACCGTAACACGAAACCCAGCATGTTTAGTATCGTTGGACTCGGCAACGATTCAGGAACTCAAAAAGATGACTCCCGTGAAAATAAGTGTACCACACCCAAAGTTATAAGCGTTTGAAAAAAAAAATTCACCACTAGGTGGCGCTGTTTCGAAACTTCTCAGGCTCCTTCAGGGCATCGTACTGATGACCCATACCGAGTTTCGTAACAATTCGTTCATGCGTTCAAAAAATACAGCATTTTAGCACATAATTCAAAATGGCCGACAGCCAAAATGGCCGATTCTGGGAAAATTGGATATCGGTCGACTCGGCATGACGCCCTGAATCTAACGAGACCAAATTTATGATTTTTGGACAAACCGTTCAGAAGTTACGAGCACAAATAGCCATTTTTCATATCTCCGGACCACTAGGTGGCGCTGCGCCGAAACGCATCACGTAGCCTCAGGTCATGCTTGTGATAACACGTACCAAGTTTGGTCTGAAAACGAGTAAGCGTTGCGGAGATACTGCCTTACGTCTGTTTTCGCAAGCGCTACGTAAATTTTGTTTACGCGTTTATCAAAAACGGTTATTCGAATCATCTTGAATTCCATAACTTTTTGTCAGCACTGCCTGGAGATGATCCGGTGCGATTTTGGTGAAAATCGGACAAACCGTCTAGGACGAGTTCGCAAAAGTAGGTTTTTTGGAAAATTCAAAATGGCGGCCGTTTTTTTATGACGGAAAATGACGTCATAGGGTGCGATCGAATCGGCATGAGCTCAGGAACAAGAGGAAAAAAGAATTTTGTTGATAGGCCTTACGGTTCAAAAGTTATTAGCATAATAAAAGTGAAACTTTGGACAGTTGGTGGCGCTAGAGGGAATGAGTTAGAGACACCAAAATTGGTGTATTTAAAGTTGGGACTGTCCTCTATCAGAATGTCAAACCAAAACAACTTTCCCGCAAACCGGTCTATGGGCTGCCATAGACGCCCAGTCGGAAGAAGAATAATAATAATAATAATAATAATAGACCGGCACAGATACAATAGGTGCCTCCGCACCTTCGGTGCTTGGCCTAAATATAGCTGCAAGCAGCCATTACCGGGGCCAAGCGCAAGAAGCGGCAACATATGCCAAAACGGCAAGGAGTGGCAGACCAACTGCAGCAAGGAGCAATTAAGGGCATTTTGAGAGAACTTTGGGCAAATGGCTAAAAAAATCACATAAACATTACCTTATAAGATGATTTAATGGGTTATCACTTTCGAACAATAGGTGGCGCAGTTACGAAATAGATGTGATGTGGTCAGAGTGAGGTGACAATGACACATGCAAAGTTTGGTGTCAAAATGTGAAGGCATTGCAGAGATAAAGCCTAAATAGTAATTTTGGCAGCATGCCTAAACTTTGATGCTGTGGTATACCAAAACGGTTTTGTCTATCATCGTGCAATTCATAACTTTTAGTCGGCAGGGTCTGGAGATGACACGATTCAATTTTCGTGAAAATCGGACAAACGGTCTAGGAGGAGTTTGAAAAAGAAAGTTTTTCAAAGAAATAAAGATGGCAGACAGGAAGTTTGGCTGATTATGCAAAACCTGATATCTATGTTTTCGGCATAACCCAAGGAATCTATTAAGATCAGTTTCATTGCAATAGGCAAATTTATTCAAAAGTTATTAGCAATCTCAGAAATGAATTATAACTTTTGACCAACAGGTGGCGCTGTCTCAAAATCTTTTGAGTACCTTCAGGGCATGCTGCTTATGGCACACACTGAGTTTCGTAATGTTAGACCAAAGCATTTGTTTAGTATAGCATTGTATTTCACAAAACTGTATTGAAGTCAATGGGAATTTCACGTTTTGTTCTATTATAGCGCCACCAAGAGGCTCAGTCCCACAATTTTTTTTATGTGTCCTCAGAGTGACCCCATACATATGTGTGTCAATTTTGGTGCAAATATCTCAATTCACTTCCGAGTTATAAACATTTATATGAAAAAACACGTAAAAAATGACTGACACATGACTTTGTTTGAATTTTACTACCCCTTACTATCAATATTTTCGCATTTGGGCATTAGCGTATAGTTAACAAGCTATGATTCCGTGTTTCTGGCGGTGGTTTCGTCTCGATCGGAACAGCGGTTTTGAAGATATCGCCAAGTGTTTTTTTCGCGCTAAATCGCTACGCTACGCCATCCGTGAGACGAAACCCGACATATTTGGTATCGTTGGACTCGGCAACGATTCAGGACCTCAAAAATATGACTCCCGTGAAAATAAGTGTACCACACCCAAAGTTATAAGCGTTTGAATAAAACAATTCACCACTAGGTGGCGCTGTTTCGAAACTTCTCAGGCTCCTTCAGGGCATCGTACTGATGACCCATAACGAGTTTCGTAACAATTCGTTTATGCGTTCAAAAAATACAGCATTTTAGCACATAATTCAAAATGGCCGACAGCCAAAATGGCCGATCTGGGAAAATTGGATATCAGTCGACTCGGCATGATGCCCTGAATCTAACGAGACCAAGTTTATGATTTTTGGACAAACCGTTCAGAAGTTACGAGCAAAAATAGCCATTTTTCATATCTCCGGACCACTAGGTGGCGCTGCGCCGAAACGCTGCATGTAGCCTCAGGTCATGCTTGTGATAACATGTACCAAGTTTGGTCTGAATAGGATTAAGCGTTGCGGAGATACAGCCTCACGTCTGTTTTTGCAAGCGCTACGTAAAATTAGTTTGCGCGTTTATCGAAAACGGTTATTCGAATCATCTTGAATTCCATAACTTTTTGTCAGCACTGCCTGGAGATGATCCGGTGCGATTTTGGTGAAAATCGGACAAACCGTCTAGGACGAGTTCGCAAAAGTAGGTTTTTTTGAAAATTCAAAATGGCGGCCATTTTTTTATGACGGAAAATGACGTCATAGGGTGCGATCGAATCGGCATGAGCTCAGGAACAAGAAGAAAAAAGAATTTTGTTGATAGGCCTTACGGTTCAAAAGTTATTAGCATAATAAAAGTGAAACTTTGGACAGTTGGTGGCGCTAGAGGGAATGAGTTAGAGACACCAAAATTGGTGTATTTAAAGTTGGGACTGTCCTCTATCAGAATGTCAAACCAAAACAACTTTCCCGCAAACCGGTCTATGGGCTGCCATAGACGCCCAGTCGGAAGAAGAATAATAATAATAATAATAATAATAAGAACCGGCACAGATACAATAGGTGCCTCCGCACCTTCGGTGCTTGGCCCCTAAATATAGCTGCAAGCAGCCATTACCGGGGCCAAGCGCAAGAAGCGGCAACATATGCCAAAATGGCAAGGAGTGGCAGACCAACTGCAGCAAGGAGCAATTAAGGGCATTTTGAGAGAACTTTGGGCAAATGGCTAAGAAAATCACATAAACATTAACTTATAAGATGATTTAATGGGTTATCACTTTCGAACAATAGGTGGCGCAGTTACGAAATAGATGTGATGTGGTCAGAGTGAGGTGACAATGACACATGCAAAGTTTGGTGTCAAAATGTGAAGGCATTGCAGAGATAAAGCCTAAATAGTAATTTTGGCAGCATGCCTAAACTTTGATGCTGTGGTATACGAAAACGGTTTTGTCTATCATCGTGCAATTCATAACTTTTAGTCGGCAGGGTCTGGAGATGACACGATTCAATTTTCGTGAAAATCGGACAAACGGTCTAGGAGGAGTTTGAAAAAGAAAGTTTTTCAAAGAAATAAAGATGGCAGACAGGAAGTTTGGCTGATTATGCAAAACCTGATATCTATGTTTTCGGCATAACCCAAGGAATCTATTAAGATCAGTTTCATTGCAATAGGCAAATTTATTCAAAAGTTATTAGCAATCTCAGAAATGAATTATAACTTTTGACCAACAGGTGGCGCTGTCTCAAAATCTTTTGAGTACCTTCAGGGCATGCTGCTTATGGCACACACTGAGTTTTGTAATATTACACCAATGCATTTGTTTAGTATAGCATTTTAATTCACAAAACTCTATTGAAGTCAATGGGAATTTCACGTTTTGTTCTATTATAGCGCCACCAAGAGGCTCAGTCCCACAATTTTTTTTATGTGTCCTCAGAGTGACCCCATACATATGTGTGTCAATTTTGGTGAAAATATCTCAATTCGCTTCCGAGTTATAAACATTTATATGAAAAAACACGTAAAAAATGACTGACACATGACTTTGTTTGAATTTTACTACCCCTTACTATCAATATTTACGCATTTGGGCATTAGCGTATAGTTAACAAGCTATGATTCCGTGTTTCTGGCGGTGGTTTCGTCTCGATCGGAACAGCGGTTTTGAAGATATCGCCAAGTGTTTTTTTCGCGCTAAATCGCTACGCTACGCCATCCGTGAGACGAAACCCGACATATTTGGTATCGTTGGACTCGGCAACGATTCAGGACCTCAAAAATATGACTCCCGTGAAAATAAGTGTACCACACCCAAAGTTATAAGCGTTTGAATAAAACAATTCACCACTAGGTGGCGCTGTTTCGAAACTTCTCAGGCTCCTTCAGGGCATCGTACTGATGACCCATAACGAGTTTCGTAACAATTCGTTTATGCGTTCAAAAAATACAGCATTTTAGCACATAATTCAAAATGGCCGACAGCCAAAATGGCCGATCTGGGAAAATTGGATATCGGTCGACTCGGCATGACGCCCTGAATCTAACGAGACCAAGTTTTTGATTTTTGGAGAAACCGTTCAGAAGTTACGAGCAAAAATAGCCATTTTTCATATCTCCGGACCACTAGGTGGCGCTGCGCCGAAACGCAGCACGTAGCCTCAGGTCATGCTTGTGATAACACGTACCAAGTTTGGTGTGAAAACGAGTAAGCGTTGCGGAGATACAACCTCACGTCTGTTTTCGCAAGCGCTACGTAAATTTTGTTTACGCGTTTATCGAAAACGGTTATTCGAATCATCTTGAATTCCATAACTTTTTGTCAGCACTGCCTGGAGATGATCCGGTGCGATTTTGGTGAAAATCGGACAAACCGTCTAGGACGAGTTCGCAAAAGTAGGTTTTTTGGAAAATTCAAAATGGCGGGCGTTTTTTTATGACGGAAAATGACGTCATAGGGTGCGATCGAATCGACATGAGCTCAGGAACAAGAGGAAAAAAGAATTTTGTTGATAGGCCTTACGGTTCAAAAGTTATTAGCATAATAAAAGTGAAACTTTGGACAGTTGGTGGCGCTAGAGGGAATGAGTTAGAGACACCAAAATTGGTGTATTTAAAGTTGGGACTGTCCTCTATCAGAATGTCAAACCAAAACAACTTTCCCGCAAACCGGTCTATGGGCTGCCATAGACGCCCAGTCGGAAGAAGAATAATAATAATAATAATAATAATAAGAACCGGCACAGATACAATAGGTGCCTCCGCACCTTCGGTGCTTGGCCCCTAATAATAATAATAAGAACCGGCACAGATACAATAGGTGCCTCCGCACCTTCGGTGCTTGGCCCCTAATAAGAACCGGCACAGATACAATAGGTGCCTCCGCACCTTCGGTGCTTGGCCCCTAAAAATGATGTATGTATATGCAATTTTACCATTCATAAGTGACATCTGGGCTCCCCCAATTGATAAGCAGCAGCCATCACTGGCGTGACTAAAGTAAACCATTTCTGAATGTGCCAGGCCATGCATAAATCAATAAGTAAATAATATATGAGATTAAGAAATTGTTTCGTTCCACTGAAGCGCTCAGAAACACTGCACTCCAACAACTTCAGGTTTCACTGGGCATCGTGTATATTATGTTTTTGTCCAAATAATTCATGATATTTTATACCGCTGGAACAGCTCGCTTATGTTCAGTGTATCAAATACAATCAGCAGCGAATCTTAAATAGCATTGTATTGGTTTACTGGGAGGACAAAAATCATATCTATTTTTTATTTCACCTGTAATAAAACCTGCAAAATAAGGTCTTCTGTGTGCCAGACATGCCATAGGTGTTGTTGGACTGTTCGTGCAACTGAAAATGTGTTCTGTTTTTATATTTTACTCTCCCTCATTGTGCAGCTGATATTGTTTGTGTGTACATGCAGTCTTTGTAAAGGGCTAGACAGCATTTAGCTTTGTTCAGAGGTGTCCAAAACACAAAGAGAGGCCTTTGTTCTAAAAGCTCATTATTTTATTCTGAATCTCTGTTGCACACTGTTTTTGCTTTTACTATGGCAAATTACTAATTTAAATAATTCATGTTGTTCACAACTTTTTCTTCTTTTTCTTCATGCCACATCCTGACTATTAACTAACGCTTGTAAACTGGTGAAATAATTTAAGATTCAGAGGAAAAATGTATTTGATTATGATCTCTCTGAAGCCAATTCCTTTCTCACACAGTAGACAACAAAGCAAAAACATCAACAATAATGAGATTATCAACGACTATATCTCTTAAAAAAAATCCAATCACAGGTTTCCTTCCAACCCTAAAAAAAAGTTGAGGATCTATGGTACGTTTACATGACAATGATGTACTGAAAAAGGGATAAGTTTATCCTTTGTGTTTTCGTGTACAGACGGCAACGTTGTCAAAATGATCCCCATTCACACGGATCCGCAAAAACGACTAATATTATTCAAGCCAGGCCAGTTGATGGCAATGTCACTGTAAAGAAACACTACATGCATAATAGACAAAATATGCGCATGACACCACCATTTCCACAAATTCGGTCAGGTTTTTGTAGTTTACACGGAGACGATAATGGTATTGTTTCAAAAAAATGCACTTTGAAACCCGTTTTCAAAAGTTTGCATTTTCAGGCCACCAAAACAAAATTAAGTTTTTAGTTGAAAACAGTGTCATGTAAGCGGCCGCAGAACGTTTGAAGGATACCCAAAAAAAAAAATATCTGTCATTTTTTAAGTTGTTCTAAACCTGAAAGTTTGAAGAATATTGGTAAATAAACAGTTTATGGTCCCCATTCACTTCCAGTATAGAAGAAAAATAACTATGGAAGTCAATGGGGACCAGAAACTTTGGCTATCCACATTCTTCAAAATATCTTCTTTTGTGTTAAACAGAACTCATACGGGTTTGGAACAACGAACAGTAAGTGAACGAACGAACTATCCATTTAAGTGGGAACTTAAATGTTTTCAAATACTTACTAGCATATTTTTTTTTTTTTACAATTATTATGCTTTAAGAAGACTATATTAAATGCAATTAGTTGAACTTAAAGGGATAGTTCACTTTGAAATTAATTTTTAGCATGTTTTAGCTTACCTCAAGGGCATCCAAGATGTAGTAGGTGTCTTTGTTTCCGCATCAATTTTCATATTTTTAGGTCAAACCGTTCTTGTCTGTCAGTCATATAATGGAGGTCTATGGTCACCACCTCAAAGAGCATGCACAGAGAAGTCCAGATTAAACATGATTTAATGACTCGTAAATGTAAGTACACATTGATGGCCCAAGACACGAAACGAGCGGTTTGTATGAGAAAACGAACAGTATTTATATCGTTTTTACCTTTTGTACCCACAGCCACGTTCAAGTGAGCTGAGGGCGAGGGCGCTTTGTGGCTGTGACTGCTCATTTCGTGCCTTAGGCCATCAATGTGTACTTACATTTTCGACTCATTAAATCACGTTTAATTTGGACTTCTCTGTGCATGCTCTTTGAGGTGGTGACCATAGACCTGCATTATACGACTGACAGAAAAGAACGGTTTGACCTAAAAATATCAAAATAGAAACTACTGCGGAAACAAAGACACTTACATCTTGGATGCCCTTGAGGTAACCTAAAACATATTAAAAATTAATTTCAAAGTGAACGATCCCTTTGAGTGCGAACTGTAATGTTTTCAGACACTTAATAGCATGTTTTTTTAAACCTAACCAACCAAGATGTTTTTTTACAAGTATTATGCTTTAAGAAGACTTTATTAAATGCAATTAGTTGAACTTAAGATTGCACTTTCTTTGTCGCCGGGATTCATTTATTTTGGGGGGCTCTTAAAAGCATAAAATGTATTATATTTTCTCTGCTGCTGCTTTAGATGTCACAGTTCACACAATGTAGTCATTAGTGAACGCCTTTTATTACTTAGGCCTATTCACATGAAAAAAAGAGCATTTGCATAGTCTTAATGGTACAGTAGTAAACAACAGCCATTATTATTTCAAGAGCCGGACAGAGAAGCCGAAAAAAATATGAATGTACTGTACAGTATATAAGTGGTCCTCAGAGAAAAAGAATGATATGAGATGCCTCGAAATATCAAACACATGAGAGTTCACGATTCAAACAAGCCATTTCGGATGTGGAGCATCATGTGCGTTTCTGAGAAAAGGTCTTTCAGGACCAGAGGGGAGAACAGACCCCAATACGCAAACAAACCCGCCCAGAGACAGACTAGCTCCATACTGTGAGAACACACAGCCAGCGAGGGAAACAGAGAACGAGGCGAAACAGAAAGAGAGCGAACTGTCAAGGTAACTGAGAGAAGGATGAGCTGGAATTCTCATGAGGACACAAACACTGAGAGAAAAGAAAAGAGGTGAACAGTTAATCTAGGACAAATCTGAACATTGTGCATGCGTGGTTCCCGCGGTCCAGCTTGGCTCATGACGGTGCAAAATCTGCATTCAGGTATTGTCACGGTATACTATGCAAGATTACGCATCATCCCAAACACAATCAAGACAATGCAGTCAACACCTCAAAGTGCTCTCTCCGTAACACACGCACTGTGACGCGAGTTATTAGCGCCGTGCTGTGAGTCACAGATGTTCCGTTCTATCTTGGTGACTGCAAATGAATCATTGCCAACTGACCCCAATGCCACTGAGTGTGCAAAGTCACAAATACACCATCACAGAACACACACACACAGGCATGCCTGTCGTCTTATCACAGGAACAAGGTGCCGGCGGGTACAAGTATTTTAGGTAATAACAATGTATCATAGCTGTATGATCTGACTTTATGACTGTATCTTTCCTCCTTCTATCAAATCCTGACGGATAAAATGAATTCCCACCAAGCTTGTTATTATGTTGCAGTTTTGTAAATAAGTCAAGATATAGTGTATATGAAGAGTTCAGATGCAAAAGCCTCTAAATGCCATTTGAAATTTTCTTCTTTAATGATGATTTTTATCAAGCTTGTATATTTAAGTTCAGTAATTTCACTTAAATGGCAATGATAATTACCTATTAATTGTTATTTAAGTGAAATTACTGAACTTAAATATACAAGTTTGATAAAAATCATCATTAAAGATGAAAATTTCAAATGGCATTTAGAGGCTTTTGCATCTGAACTCTTCATATTCACAAAAATATGTTGCACTTGACAATACGTTTCACAGCATGAGCAAAATTGCATCGTTGAGAGAAAAAAAACACATCTAGATGTAAAATAGCAGTAAATAAAATGTAAACATTCTAAAGATTATAATCATGTTATAACAAATCCTCTAAATGTAATGGTATTGTAAGAAAGTTTATAAAACTGTTAGTTCCAATCCTTGATTCTGATTGGTCAATAGCTGTGCTTTATTCATGATAAAACACGGCTATGATAAAGGAAGTAAAACCAAAAGGAAACCTGGGGGAAAACGGTGTAATTAAAACTAGAGCCAGGCCGATATTATCGAATGATATTAGGCATTTTCCAAAATATCGGTATCGGCAGTTATAATGGCCGATAAATGAATATTTAAAAAGTAAAATAAAAACGGACGAAACACGCTTCAATCATCTCTCCTTGGCCTGTTAAATTGATAATGTATGTTTTACAATTTGCAGTATGATGTTATCTATTGCTAAATTATGGCTCATCATAGACTAGCTAATGCCACTATCATCAGTGGAAGACCGCTAACGTTAACATTAATGAGCTTGGAAACCACAATGAACTTTTTCTGCCTAAATAAAGTAATGATTACTGTATTTATAACTAGCATATCTCTAGTTACAATCCCTGCATTGTAAAATGTAAGTTATAATTGTGAGGAGTGAACATTTAGACATAGAGAAAAAGTATCAAACGTATCGTGTGCAGAAAAGTTAGCTTTTCTTTTACACGTGTGTGAGATCCAACAATATTTAACAAAAAAAAATATCGGCCGATATATCGGAATATCGGATTTTAAAACTCCAAAATTTTTGTAGTGGTATCGGCCTTCAAAATCCTTTATCGGTCAGGCTCTAATTAAAACTATAATAGGAATAGGCTACTCAAGGAAGTACAGAATAATATCTACATTATACCAGCAACTTATGGAGAGGAAGGGAAATATAACGTCATATGTCAAGCAGAAGTGGGAAAATGAGCTGGGTATGAATATTTCTGAAGATGACTGTTGTGTAATCCATATATGTAATCCAATCTACCACATCGTCTCGTATATGGAGGGAATTCTGTTGGAAAAATGTAATACGATTTTTCATTACACCTATAGTGTAACTCTTTTAGTTTATTCTTAGCTAAAAACACTTAGTTCTTTCAAAAATCTATGTGCTCATTAATGCATATTTACTTTGTTCAAGTAATAAAGTATTCTCGTGAGTGTAGCCTATAATATGCCATTGAAAATACACACGGGTAATGGGTTCTAATGTCGGTCGCCATGTTGCCCCTCTATCTTGAAAGTACATTAACCGAAGAGGGACATACCCGTTAATTCAAGTTTCGCCTTTCGCGTTTACGTTTGAGTTAACACTCATGGACGAGATCGAACTGAAAGCCATGTTAATCTTGGACTACATTGGCCACCATAGGAGTTAAAACGAAATTGGAATTGAGAGGAACAGAAACTAATATTCACTGGATGGTCATATACCTTTTCACCACTAGATGGGGGGTAAAAATCACACAGTGTAGCTTTAAGAGCAAATTTCTGTCTGTACCACAACCATGTTGGAGACAGTGTGGAGCGGTAAATGTAAACCATTCGCACGTCTTTTGGCTCTGCCCTGTTGTTGTTTTGGGAGGATGTTCACTTGGTTATTGTTAGAGTCCTGGGTTATGATATGATACCTATTTATGTTCATTGCTGTATTTTGGTAATATGAAAGGAAACATTGTGTCAAGAGAAGACTGATACCTGTTTAAAATTCTGTTAGCAGCATGTAAAAAAGTTTAAACGCGCTATACAAATAATAATAAATAAATGTGCACTCACTCATTCAGCACAAATCCAAATATATGTGCAATTTGGGCATGTTTTGCATGCTTGAAAAAAAAAGTGGTACAAGGCTTTCATTCATCCTTGAAACAGAAATAAAAGATATTTTTAATGAAATCTAAAAAGATTTATGTCTCGCCATTGAGTCCATTCCATCAAAACTTTTAATCTTCAAAAAGTTCATAGAGACATACTGTATGCCTACTAAATGTAATCCATATGAATTGATCAGTTTAATCCAAGTCTTCTGAAGAGACATGATCGCTATAGATGGTTGATCAAAAAAACAACCAGAAAACCACCCCTGAACCAACACAGACATGACTTACTCTCTGAACACCTTTAAGCTGAGAATTCTTCTTGATCTATTCCACCTCTGCAGATCTATGAGTAAAGTTCAGTGAAGAACTTACAGTGCCGAAGCAGTTCTCAACATCTGCGTCCATCTCTCGGAGCTGAAACATGTTACAAACACAGAGAACCTGTTCCCAGATCTCGCTTATTCAACTACTTCCCTCTGAAGACCTGTGGCACAGTTAACTGTGCTCTCGGGGGACGAGAACCTCATATTTCCGCTCTATTCTGAGTGCTTTTCAAGAGAAGCTAGATTCAAGACAGCAACGGCCCCATGATGGGAATCACTGCTGCTATATTCAGGCTGGAGAAGCTTGGCTCCTCACTAGAGACGGCTGAAAATAGAGTCTGGACCGCTGTGCTACAATTAGCCTACCATGTAAGCTCTGCATCCGCTAGCTAGTGTATCACAGGGGAAGGGGGGGGGGGGGACGACATTTGTTGTTGCTGTGATGTACCCTGTGGTTCGTGCCTCACTGGAGAATCTATGCAATTCTATGAGTCAGTCATAAACAAGTGACATTTTGATGATTTGATGTCCTCAGGGGGCATCGCACTATATAGTACTATTTGAGCTCTGACGGTCCAAAAGCGTTTGTGCATGATTCAGTTGTTATTTTCTGAGAATGACAGGGAAAAGTGTTCTAAAATATGTAAACACTTTACAATACGGGTGCACTAAAATGCTTTAATTCATGCTTAACTAATGCACAGATAATCATGAGTTAATGTATAACTAATGAAGAACTAAACTAATAATTAATGATTACTGCATCAGCAACTAATAAAGAGTCTATATGATTAATAGATTAAGTAATACATGAATTGCTATTATTTCAATGTGTCATTGTGTATATAACATATTTTATTAACTAACAGTGTAAATTAATGTGTTAATTACCACAATTAGTCAAAGCTATGCACTTCAACTTCCGGTTGGCTGCTTTTATTAATCATTAGCTAATGATTTGCAAAGGTATCATTATGTTATGACTTTACTTGTTGGGGCACATCATTATTAACTAGTCATGTAGTAATTTGCACATGAATTTGCACTAACAAATGAAGTAATTAATCATGTATTAATGCATATTAGTGTACCCGTCATATTATCTGGAAGTTTAAATACAAGGCTTTGGCTCATTCTGGTAATTAACATATTAATTAACACTATTAGTTAAAAAATTAGTTATTATGGAATTAAACCACAATTACATATTTAATTTAAAACAATTCATGTATGAACTAATACATTAACCTTATAGACTCTTAATTAGTTCCTAATGTGGTAATCATTAATGAATAGCTTAGATAATCATTAGTTATTCATTAATTCAGTATTATCTGTGCATTAGTTAAGCATGAATTAATGCTTATTAGTGCACCCATATTGCAAAATAATTTAATATTATTTAAATACAAGGCAACACGTGTAGCCTACTTAAAGGGTTAGTTCACCCAAAAATGAAAATTCTGTCAGTATTGACTCACCCTCATGTTGTCCCAACCCCGTAAGACCTTCGTTCATCTTCGAAACACAAATTAAGATCACTCCTCCATACTAGTCCATAGGCTTCTTGAGGGATTGAGACTTGCCGGCCTCAAAAAGTTATTAAAGACATCGTTAAAATAGTCCAAGTGACTTCAGTGGCTAAATCTTAACTTTATCAAGCGACGAGAATACTTTTTGTGCGCAAGAAACAACAAAAATAATGACTTTATTCAACTATTCACTTTTTTCTCTATGGGCCTCTATACTCACAAATACCACAAAATCACTAAATTATCGTCATGGTGAGGCTTTTCACTTTCATTCAACGGAAAATAGCAGCTTAAACATTTAGCCAAATATCTTTATTTGTGTTCCACTAAAGAAATAAAGTCATACGGGTTTGAAACGATATGAGGTTGTATGGCTTTGGTGAACTATTACTTTTACTAACTATTACTAAACTATTAACTATTACGAACTATTACTAAAGGCCCACTGACATGACGTAATTTCCACTGAAACCGGAAGACAGGGTGGAACATATTGAACAGCTCCTCCCCTTTTTTTTAAAATAGCCACAATAGCGGTTTGTTTATATCACGGCTGTTGAGCTCGGTAAAGCCGTAGTTTCCTCCTAAACTCGAACCAGCTTTAGCATCTATTTATAATGTAGCAGGCGGAGCTTCAGATTCTTGAGAGCATTTGATTGGACAGAAAATCTGATGAGAAGCTGAAGTGCAGGGTGATGTCATTAAAATCATTGATCCATATATTGGTGGAAGTGACTATAAGTTTTGAACGCGTATATCTTCTAAATACAAATGTCGTCATTGTTTTAACATATACAACATACTAAAAGCCAAAAATCTTCCATTTTGATTTCATGGCGACTCTAACTAAGCCACTGTTTTCCTGCTCTTGACAGCGCTGCAGTGATAGGGAGTCACAAAGTGTCATGGGTAATCTGTTTTTTACTTGTTATGTTTGCTCTACAAAGTAAACCACTCCTGCTATTGGAGCAAAAGTCACACTGACGAACAACAGAGAACTCTTTATGACAGACTGAAAATAACTGAATTAGACACCGGAAGTCTCATAGAACTGTATAGTAATTTGATCAGTCTGTCTGAGGTGTGTGTTCCAGACAGCTCAAATATGATAAGACATTGCAACCACGTGGGAGAAAGTCAAATCCTTCAGACTACTCTGGGTTCTAGCGAAACTACACAGGCTCTTATTCAATAGCATCTGAACTGACAGATGGAAATATTGTTTGACAGATAAAGAGAGTAAACATGTACAAAGTCCTCTTTCTTCTCTCTCTTTCTCGACAAACACCCACATTCTCCAAAAAAAGCAATGTTGGCATGTAAGGGAAGCTGTTGATGGTGCTTTTGGTCCACCGCTCCCCCTATGCCTGTATTCTAACTAAATCTTTAAAACCTGGAGAAAGCAATCCAAAAGCATTGCCGTTCATCTCTGGAAATTGCTTCCCAAGACCTCCTGAAATGATTTGAAATCTCCTGAAATCTTCATCGTGGCTGTTTGGTTCTGCAGCCAGGGGTTTTGATTCAAATACCTAAGCTAATAATGCCATGTGATTATAATAATAATAATAATAATAATAATAAATTTTATTTGTAATGCACCTTACATTTAGAGCAAATCTCAAAGTGCTACAGTTTAAGATCATAAAAGCCAAAAGTTAAAAGTCAAAAGTTCTGCTAAAAAGAAAAGTTTTTAGTCCTTTTTTAAAAGTCTCAATAGTTTGAGGTGCCCTCAGATGGTCAGGGAGGGCATTCCAGATCCGAGGAGCGGCAGAGCAGAAAGCCCGATCACCCAGAGCAGATTAATCATTTTGGAGCCAAAAAATTATAATACTGATCAACACATAGTTGCTCATAAAGAAGTCACAAACCCATTCATAGTGACATCCATATGTTTAAGACTTAAACTGCAATTGGTAAAAACATCTACTATGAAACATAATGAATTTGTAACATTTATTAGTCACTTCCTGTTTGTTGCTGCTGCGTGGTTGGAGATCCATCAAGTCTGTTTTTATCTTAAAATCAATTTTATAATCTTTCTCTGTTTCAACAGCAGGTGAACATAACAGCATTTTACATCAAAAGCAATTTGAACGCTAGAATTGCTAAACATCCTCTACTAGCTTAGCCGTTAGCATCACTAGCTTGTTCCCGGCTAATGCTTGTCTTGTTTTCACTCTTCTCACTCTTATTTTCTGCTCAATGTTTTGGATGTTGGTTGACCTCATCGCCAGACAACATTTGAGGAGAATGAGCGCTGGTGTTACTCTGAACAGTGCAGTGTTGATGACTAAATGTAATTCAGAGGAGTATGACAGATAAAGTCAAAATACACAATACTGTAACTGGCTGTTGTAGAGGTAGAAAGTGATCGTTTTTATCACATTTTGATCACTGAACTAGAAATGTCTCCTGTTTTCTTGGGCTGTTTTCGGGTTTGGGTGTTCTGTCCTTGTAATCATCCTTCACTTGATGTCTTCGCCGCACGTGACGCTCAACCCAATTTGTTGTTGAGCTGTAATTGCATCCTGGTTGCACAACACATGCAATATCAGTTAACATCCTTTAAAGGGTCACACAGTCCCAGCTGACTCAAAATGATGCGTCACAGCACAAAAACCTTGCAACAAACTTGCAGAAATTAAGATTTGATATTCGATGAGCATGATTTCACCAGGAAAAATATGGAACCAACATTCCAATCAACTGTTCTGAGAGAAACGGATACACTAAGAAAACACTAACATTCGTAATTAACACTAAAGGATAACCTATAAAGAGTCCACAGACAACTAGATAACTGTTTCCATTCATATCGCATATACTACCAACTGAACTTGATCTCAAAATTTGGCTGTGACTCTCAAAATGTAACATATGGTGTCACTACAGTTAACCCAAATTGTGTTTGAGTAGAACCTTATTTAGCACTTCGAACAGGCATAAAAAAACTGCATTCTGTTGAAAACAGCCATTTGTATGGAAAGCCAAGGATACGAAGCATCAGATAGGATCTGTCCCCATGAACACACATACACAACAACAAACCACTTCAGCAGAGAGACAGCTGCAGGAGGAAATACCATTAGTGGTGTACTTACTCATTCTTCAACAGTAATCAAAGAACAAAAACAGAGCCAAAGCTACAGATCTTTAATTTGGGCAGAAGGGTTGAGATGATAGCATTGGCAGAGCGCGCTGAGCCTGACGGGAAGCTTCACACAAGCAATCTGCACGGTTGATTTCATTTGGAGCGACAGAAAAGACGAATGGCAACCCGAGATGGGTCAGAAATCTGTCATCTTCAAAGAGTAATCGGTTTTGAGGAATCAGTCACCTGGCTACATCACACAAATAAACCTGTAGAACTCAAAAGAGATCTTAGGGAGAGTTCAGAGTTGGGAAAGCAATATACTTTTTGGTGTTTGCTTATTTCTTTTCAGTATTCAATATTAACCCTTAAATGCATTCATCGTGTCTTTATTGACCCAGAACGTCATTCACTACCTTCCTCCTCATTCATTTTTTGAAGTTAGACATCAACCTTCTTAGCAATCCTCAATCAATTCATTATAGACAATTTAACAAAAAAATAAATAAATAAAAGAATGCTTGTTTTCCCATTCATTTTTTGTAAAAATGAGTATAGGGCTAAACAAAAAGTGAATCTTTGATGACTGAATAAGGGCCATTCACATTTATTCCAAAAGGTGGCAGTGTCAGATACCGAATGATGAATTGACGTTTCACTCATAGTCAATGCAGGCAGAAAACAAAAGAATAGGACGCATCATCAGCAAAACTGGTACAGCAAGTACTGAACGCAATCAAATATAAGTGTCACTGACTACGTTTACATGCAGCCAATTTTCGGGTAATGGTTGGGTTAAGGTCAGTATTCGGGTTTCTGAAACATAAGGAATAACCCGTTTACATGCATGAGCAGAGAGAGTTTCACCTCTATACATGGTATAATCATTCACCAGGTATAATATCCCGGTTTTTAAAATCCGGTATATGAGCATATTCGGGTTTTTGCCGGTGTTTACATGGCCGTTACATGGGACAATTTTCACAAAAAAAATATATAAATAAAAACTTGCTTCCCATAGCTACCATAGAATTGAATATTATCCTTGCATTCCACACTGTAGAGTCTACAGCAAATGTGAATAGTCCAGAATTCCTGTTTTCTGACACTGTGAAACCGTGACAAAGATCCATGCAGTATAATGCCAAGAAGTCATTCTGAGCCTCTATGGATTAGACTGTCAGACACCTCTCAGCCCCACATTGCACTGGGGTGAACCCAGCGTTTCCTTTAACCGTATGAACGTTTTGTAAGCCGATCAGAGGAGGAACTAGCTCCATTAGGATTAACTGTAAACACTAGACTAGATTTTACATTGTCTAAATGATAAGTGACTGAAAATTGCCTTTGTAAATCCCTTCTGGTCAGTTATATTATCTGAATAGTAGCATTTGCTCATGCAAAGCTCACTTCCATAATGTTATGGGTGACTGTCAGGGTGTTGCCATGCTGTTACTAAGGTGCTCTGAGTGGGTTTTAGTGCATTTCGATGCAGTTGATGAGTTTTGGGTGGCTGATAGTGCCACTAGGAGATTACAGTACTTGCAGACCCGGTTCAAAAAGGCCAATCCACAAGAGTCAAGAAAATAAGAGTTGTGTCCCAAATGATGGCTACCCCACTTACGCTACCATCCATGGAATGAATTTTATAAGGAAATCCAATCCGTTTAGTCCAAATTTTATGAAGAGACACAATCGCTTTATATGAGCAGATTTAATTTAGGTTTTCATTCACATTTAAGCATTGATCAGCGAACATAAACAGAAGCTCAACGGAATCTGCTTGACGCACGAGAACAAACCTCATTGGTTCTTGCTGAAGCTCAAACATGATGCGTAACACGAGAATGAACCTCATTGGTTCTTGCTGAAGCTCAAACGTGATGCGGAACACGAGAATGAACCTCATTGGTTCTTGCTGAAGCTCAAACGTTATGCGTAACACTAGAATGAATCTCATTGGTTCTTGCAGAAGCTCAAACGTGATGCGTAACATGAGAATGAACCTCATTGGTTCTTGCAGAAGCTCAAACGTGATGCGAAACACGAGAATGAACCTCATTGGTTCTTGTTGAAGCTCAAACATGATGCGTAACACGAGAATGAACCTCATTGGTTCTTGTTGAAGCTCAAACATGATGCGTAACACGAGAATGAACCTCATTGGTTCTTGTTGAAGCTCAAACATGATGCGTAACACGAGAATGAACCTCATTGGTTCTTGTTGAAGCTCAAACATGATGCGTAACACGAGAATGAATCTCATTGGTTCTTGCAGAAGCTCAAACGTGATGCGAAACACGAGAATGAACCTCATTGGTTCTTGCAGAAGCTCAAACGTGATGCGAAACACGAGAATGAACCTCATTGGTTCTTGCTGAAGCTCAAACGTTATGCGTAACACTAGAATGAATCTCATTGGTTCTTGCAGAAGCTCAAACGTGATGCGAAACACGAGAATGAACCTCATTGGTTCTTGCAGAAGCTCAAACGTGATGCGTAACACGAGAATGAACCTCATTGGTTCTTGCAGAAGCTCAAACGTGATGCGTAACATGAGAATGAACGTCATTGGTTCTTGCAGAAGCTCAAACGTGATGCGTAACATGAGAATGAACCTCATTGGTTCTTGCAGAAGCTCAAACGTGATGCGTAACATGAGAATGAACCTCATTGGTTCTTGCAGAAGCTCAAACGTGATGCGTAACACGAGAATGAACCTCATTGGTTCTTGCAGAAGCTCAAACGTGATGCGTAACACGAGAATGAACCTCATTGGTTCTTGCAGAAGCTCAAACGTGATGCGTAACACGAGAATGAACCTCATTGGTTCTTGTTGAAGCTCAAACATGATGCGTAACACGAGAATGAACCTCATTGGTTCTTGTTGAAGCTCAAACATGATGCGTAACACGAGAATGAACCTCATTGGTTCTTGTTGAAGCTCAAACATGATGCGTAACACGAGAATGAATCTCATTGGTTCTTGTTGAAGCTCAAACATGATGCGTAACACGAGAATGAACCTCATTGGTTCTTGTTGAAGCTCAAACATGATGCGTAACACGAGAATGAACCTCATTGGTTCTTACAGAAGCTCAAACATGATGCGTAACACGAGAATGAACCTCATTGGTTCTTACAGAAGCTCAAACGTGATGCGTAACATGAGAATGAACCTCATTGGTTCTTGCAGAAGCTCAAACGTGATGCGTAACACGAGAATGAATCGCATTGGTTCTCGCATGCCAATCGAACATGCTTGCGCTTCTGTTTACCATATAAGATATGTGCATTGAGGAATATTTATAAGTGAATGAAAGCCTCAATTCAATCTGTTCGTCATCTAAAGTGATCGTGTCTCTTCTGAAAATTTGGACTAAACCGCTCAACTCATATATGCATTAGTTTTACAGTCTCTTTATGAATTTTTTGAAGCATCAAAATGTCAGTTGCTTAGACTGTCAACGGAGGGACAGAAATCTCTCATCAAAAAGATCTTCATTTGTGTTGTGAAGATGAAAGAAACTCGGATGGGTTTGGGACGACATGAGGGAGAGTAATTGATGACAGAATTTTCATTTTCGGGTGAACTTCCTTTTAAGCACTACGGCGATATTAGCAAATTTATGGACACTTCCACCAGCCAGTCAACATAAGCCAATTCTTTTCATAATAGGCCTAAATCCTATTCAGAGTTACAGGAAAAAGAGGGGATAGATTGGTTACTGTACTGCCCTTCAGATCAGTTTCAGTAAAGCATCCTCCGCTGAGCTCATACGCAGTCATCGGTGTGCTATTCTTGAAAAATGGGGGGGTTGGAAGTGGGCAGAGGTTAAGGAGTGTACTTGAAGACTATTAAGTCTTGGCATATAAAAGGTAGCGCTGTCGGTAATGCACTAAGGCGAGGAGAGCAGTATGTAGATTAGATTACACAGCAGCTGCAGTGATGCTCTGGTTTATGTTCTCATCAGGGAGAGGTGACTTATCCAAACACCCTACTGTGCCGTCTCAAATCGAGGGTCAGGGGAATTCGGAGTTAATGTGCATCTTTAGTGAATGAATGTTGACAGCACACTCCCGTTATCACAATGAGCATATATAGCTTGTTAAGTGTTTTGGCAGGCATACAAAAGCTGCCTTGATCTGGACAAGGTCATTTCAGGTCAGTACGCTGAGCACACACAGTCATTTCCACATAGACGTAACACACACACACACTGAGTGTTTGATCAGTGTGCTGGACAAATGTTTTAAAAGAAAGCGGAGACGTATTGCCTCGTTAAACTGGAATGCATGTTAGTGAATAATAAAATGAAACATTAATAACATAAGAATAAAAACTTCATAACATTTTTGATTTTTTGGCATATTGCTGTTTGCAAATTAGCCAGTTAATATCCACAATTTCATTAAATCTCATTAGCCTAAGCAACAAGAAACAAAAAAAAGTGCAACCATTTATGCAAACATATTTTTGAATATATTTTTTAAATACACACATTGCTAATACAGAGAAGATATAATAAATAATTAACAGGATTTCAAAAAGT
This sequence comes from Pimephales promelas, assembly GCF_016745375.1. Next base: position 6,298,726 of record NW_024121499.1, on the reverse strand, counting down.
TTTAGTTATTTTCAATTTAAATACATTTATGTTTTACATAATATATATATTTTAAAAATATACATTTTGCATTTATCAAAAAAATTATTTTCAGACTGAAAAATATTTGTCCCTTTGAAATATATTTTGTAATTTCGTTTAAATTAAATATTTATTCATTTAAAAAATATATTACTTTCAGATGCACTGTTTAATGACTCGTAAATGTAAGTACACATTGATGGCCTAAGACATGAAACGAGCAGTTTGTGTGAGAAAACGAGCAGTATTTATATAGTTTTTACCTCTTGTAACCATACAGTATATATATATGGTTATTACGTATATTGACAAGAAGTGAAAGCCAATAGAACGTTCCATTGCAACACCAGTGCCCAGCAGCAGCCCTACGGGTCCGCCATTTTGGGGTGAAAGCGACTCGGTAGTCATATATTATACTATTTAGTCCAGTGCAGGTCATTTTTAGGACCATTTTAGGTCTTTATAGCAGTTAAAAAGAAGTTGCTACTTAACCAGGATAAGGGTGGACCCCATAAAACTGACAGACATTATACGACTGACAGACAACGGTTTGACCTAAAAATATAAAAAAAAGAAACTATTGTAGAAACAAAAACATCTACATCTTGGATGCCCTTGAGGTAAGCTAAAACATATCAAAAATTCATTTCAAAGTGAACTATCCCTTTAAAGCATATATTTGAAATACCTTTTTTGCCAAATGGAGCCTGACTTCGACAGGACAGATGCTTGTCTAGCATGATGAGACGTTTGTGCGAGCTATTTCCAGTGAACTCTCTAAAAGTCTCTATTCCCTGTCTCTCTCTATGTCTATCTTCATTCTCTTAGTGTCTCTCTAGAGTTTTCTGCCGTGTCTTCTTTCATCCCACACAAAAAGCAATTTGCTCCACAAAACCTGAGTGCCACCCTCTCTTCTGTCCCCCCTCTGACCCCCAGTAGACAGAGCAATCAGACATCCAGCCCTCGTATCCTGACCTCACTGGTACCCATTATGTGCATGCACACTCCCACAAATGAGCTCTGTCTCACTGTCATTCACAGTAGAAATACTGTAATATTCTGCTAAAATGAATGTCATAGCCATCTTAGTGTCTTCTGCACATTTGGAGTCTCAAACCCTTTAAAATTTTAGCTTAAAACTTTTGAACATGGGACATGTTGAGGTAAGTGGCATCTGTTTAAGTTCCGACCACTTCAACTATAGTGCTATGTTTTTGCAATTCAAGTTCTTTGAGATGAAGCTTGGTAATTATCATGGCTTCAGGGTATCTAAGCAGTTTGGGAGAATAGCCACCTCTTAAATCACAAAAACTGCTTTGTAAGCAATTTACTCTTTACTCGGCTGTCTTTAGACTCTTTGGGTCATATAAAAATGTAATGACAACTTTTCAAACCAGTTGTTTCAGTTGGGAAAAACTTTTGAGCAATCAATCTTCTTGACTGTGTAATCTGACACAAATTTGTCTTCTTCGCACAATGCCAATTAAAAGTTATTAAAAGCGCTTTGATTAAATTTGGCACCAAAGCTGAGAAACATGTAGTGGCTGTATCTCGACTAAACTCTAGTATACTGAATTAAAACTTGGTAAATGTCATCCCTACCTTGCCCTGATTGTACTGTACCTGATCAGGAGCATTTCCAAAAGGATTGTCAGTGTTTCCCGAAACCAAAGTTTCAACGAACATTCACAAACTTGTGTGATAATGACTACTGCTTTTGACCTGTGGTTAAGTTTCTCGTAAGTATGACATGTGGACTTAAATAGATAAAATAAGCAGGCTAAGATGCAGTACAATCTATATCTTTCAATCCATTCACCCTAGTGCTCACAGGAATGAGTATGAGCTAAGAGGGAATCCGCAATTGAATCAAACATTGGTAAATAAAGCAAAACAGAGAAAAACAGACGAATCTTTTTCCGAGTCGTTCGGTTTATTCAACGAACGAATTGACTCGGAAAAAGATTTGTTCATTTTGATGAACGAGTTTAAACAGGAGAGTCATGAACGTGCATCACAGAACAGAGCAAGGGAAGGATTTGAGTTTATTAAACTTAAACTTTGTTATTTTTTTTGTTTAAAATCAGCGATTGTTTGGCTTGATAAGACCCTTATTCATCGTCTGGAATCGTTTAAAGCCCTTTGAACAGTTTGCAGTTTGTACTGAAAGTGTCTTTTGGACCTTGAACCGTTTGGTTCCCAGTAAAGTCCATTATATGGAGAAAAATCCTGGAATGTTTTCATCAAAAACCTTAATTTCTTTTCGACTGAAGAAAGAAAGACATGGACATCTTGGATGGCATGGGGGTGAGTAAATTTTCAGCAAATTTTTTTATAAAAGTGAACCTCACAGATATCACAGGCTTTTATAGCCTAGATAACATATAGCAAAACGAAACTAAATAATACTAAAAAAAAAAAAACATTAAACGTACTTGCATGTTCACACTGTAAAAAATATTTTCAAGATTTGTTATTACAACATATTTTCTTTTGTCAAATCAACTTTATAATAATTTATTTAGTTGAGATAACTTATTATTTTGAGTTTCTGATGGTTAAATTAATCTACTTCATTGAATTAACTCACTTTTTCCAGTTCAATCAACTTAAAAAAGTAACCTGGGTTGCCTTAAAATTTTAAGTTAAACCAACAATTTTTTTACAGTGTAGTAATCACAACATTTTTTCTTTTGTCAAATCAACTTAAATAATTTATTTAGTTCAGATAACTTATAATTTTGAGTTTCTGATGGTTAAATTAATCTCCTTCATTGTATTAACTCACTTTTTCCAGTTCAATGAACTTAAAAATTAAGGCAACCAGGTTACTTACTTTTTTAAGTTAAACCATCAATATTTTTTTACAATGCATGAAACGAATGAATTAAATAATGAATCACTTGGCCAAGCCTGATCTGGAGAGAATGACAGTGATCAACAGCGGTGAACTTCGTTTGTTGACTCCTTTATTTCGCAAAGCGGGACCCGCACTGTATTTTTAGGATAGTCTATATAAAAAAGAGCCTAATAGCTTATGTTTGTTGTACTGTAAGTAACTTTGGATAAAACAATGTTGGTTTAACTTAAAAAATGAAGTAACCTGGTTGCCTTAAAATTTTAAGATCATTGAAATGGAAAAATTGAGTTAATCCAATCACCAAAAACTCGAAATGTTATGTTATCTGAACCACATATATTATTTAAGTTGATTTGACAAAAGAAAAAATGTTGTGATTACAAATCATGAAAATATTTTTTTTACAGTGTAAGTTGGCCCCAGTTTAGAAGTGTACTTCATTTAGTCCCTGCTGGTACAGTACGGCTCATTGCGTACAACATCATTCTCTATTGGCAGGCTTGTGACCGCGTCATTCTTGTGGCCAATCACCTCACATTCAGTCAATGTGGCATTAGAGCGATTAGTCACATTTACGGTCAGAATTGAGTGCCAATAAGAAAATCAAATCAGATGCGTCTTGCCGCCAGCCAAGCAATTGCCATTAAGATGAATGTGAATGCTAATTGTAGCTTTCTCCAGGTATTCCAAAAATCCTCGATCTTGGCTGTGTATTTAATCCTCGTTCTCTGCTGCTGCTTATTTGTCTTTGTCACAAGAAAATGCATTCCCCAACTGTTCCCTTCCATAATATTTAGAGATTTAAAAATGAGAAATTTACTCGAGCGAGCCGAAATCTCCAGCACTCTCTCAGCCGACAGCTGCCGCGTTCGTCTCCCACCTTTCCTGCCAGCTTCTCTGTTTTCCTGTTATAAAAATGTCTCCCCGGAGATGCCGGCCCGGACACGATTCATTTAGTTAACAAATCGGAGTGATTACAAGCCCAGATTGGTGCTGAGGCAGGTTCTCTGTCATCAGTGCCTGCCCAGAGTGCAGCGTGTGCAGTATGAAGGTCTCACCTGAGCTTTATGTAGCTCTGCCCTTTCTCTCTCGCCACCCATTTCCTCCACTAAAGCTCAGCCACCAATCTCCTTTCAGCTGACAACACATAACGCTTTAATTAGCGAAACCTTCACTTCTTAGTCTCCAGCAGGGAATTGGAGTCATTTCCCATAATGGGAAAAATAAGTTAAAGTAAAGGATCTTAAGCACACTCATCATCAGAAGGTGGGTTATAAAGACCATGCATGCACACCCCCTTATCCACATATATGGATGGGAATAGGGAGTGTTTGCGTGGAGAGAGCAGTTGGTGTCTTTAATGGGTCCCTACCCTAGAGGAGAAAGCCTTACGCAACATATTTCTGCAAAGGAACACAAGCACTTATCAGGAGTGCCTATTAACCACTAATGAGACATTAAGCATCTATTTGCTTGTCAGCAACTTTGGAGCCATTAGAGACAATATAGACATGTGTCCAGACCTGAGGGCAAGGAATAGCACGAAACAAATCTATTCCCATGGTCCTGACTCAATCTAATAAGATTTGGCATGCTACTGTAGTAGGGAAGGGTTCCTTCATGCCAATTTTGGGCTCTCAATTTCAAGGTTTTGGTTTTGACAATTTCAAGCTATTTCCTTGGGTCTTACCAAGTTCAGAGACAAATATAAAGCTTTTTGTACCATTGTGTTTTCTCAATCTTTTGGTCCGGATTGAAAATGTACTGCCAAATGAGAGCAGACCAACACATTTGGACAATAATCACAGAAGAAACATCAATTTTGGGATCTTTTTATCCTTGCAACTCAGCACAGAAGTGCACTCACCCATCTATGGTGTCTTAAAAACGAATTGAGGTACTTCATATCCATGTCTGTGATCCAAAGACAAATGAACTTACTAAGCACGAGACATGAGGCCATTCCTTAACACAATGTTGTTTGACCCAATTCCTTCAAATTATCTTCATTTTGACAGTTTAGAAACCCAACAAGACAATTTGTTTGGTGAGGCAGAAAAGGATTTTGCTGGTCAGCTGAAGGTCAGTGACTCAGTACAGCTGATCCTGTGGAAACTACTTGAGCACCAGACAACCTAATCACCAATAATTACTGTCTGAACACAATCTATTACTAATTAGAAACTCTAATCTAGCACTCTGCCCACTGTTTGTGTGGGTGCTAGAATGCCTGTAATTTTTTTCTATTTTAGCAGAGGGATATGACATTATTAAAGCATATCAGACAGTATTAGGCAATTAGTATGAGTCTCCCACCATACATACAAGCACTCGGAAAGAGTTCAGTGTCGTGCTGAAATGAGCAATCTACACGTGTGCCAAAGACAGCCACTTCCTTTGTTACATAAAACCGATGAGGATCGACTTAAACAAGTTTAATGATCTAAAACATTAATGGCCTCCTTAGTAATTACAGCACTAAGAATGTTCAATTTAAATGTACGTTAATTTATACCCCTGTTCATGCAAACACACACCCCACTTCAACAAGCCAGCTGTCTTGGCATGCATTCAGTTGACCAGAACAAGGTACATTTTTGTGACTCTGATTGGAGTCCCTGTTTCTCAATATTCTCCAAATGATATTTCAAAGCTATAAGCAAAACAAAACAAATAATAAGATGCATCTTAATTTGGCCAAGAACCACCGACTAAAACAGGAACAGAGGGTCTGATTGACATAGGACGCAACAAGAGTCTCAGTGAATTAAAACTTTGTGATCAGAAGCAATATTATATCCTTTTTCTTTTCTCAGAAAAGATAACACATTTCTGTAGGTAAAAAGTGTGCTGCACACGTCCTGAAAGGTGAAGCCAAAACATTTTGATCACCCCCTGGTGGATGGCTGCAGTATAGGTCATGAACCCCACCCTTTCCATGTAAACCAATGACAAGTAGCCAAATTAAAAAATCCAATTACACTTCAAATTATTTTGTTCCCAAAGATGGTTTCTGTCATTTTAGGGAGTTTGTACGTTCAAGTGTCTGTTTAAAAAAAAAAAAAAAGGTTTTAGTTTTAGTTTCGATTGGGGTATAACATCATGATTGACAGCTGTACTTGTGATTGAGTGTGCGGGAGAGTCTACCTTGAGCTCCACCTAAGGATCACTACTGCGCAGACTCTGGCTCCAAATTATGAAATACTATGAGCGGCCATTTCTGGAATATTTCATTTTTCTTTAAAGGGAGACTTCACCCAAAAATTCCCACTGTAAAAAAAATATATATATATATTTTCATGATTTGTAATCACAACATTTTTTCTTTTGTCAAATCAACTTAGATAATTTATGTAGTTCAGATAACATAATATTTTGAGTTTCTGGTGATTAAATTAATCTTCTTCATTATATTAACTAAATTTTTCCATTTCAATGAACTTAAAATTTTAAGGCAACCATGTTACTTTTTTTTAGTTAAACCAACAATATTTTGTTTTACAATGTACAAATGAATGCCAGTATTATTTATTTATTTTTGTGCAACATGCACATAAGCAGGTCGGGTTAAACCTGTATTAGACCATCTAGAGGAATGCTTCTGCCACACTTCTTCATACACGACAGTGAATCAAGCTCATTCTTGACCATATACTGTAACATCTCATAAAATAGTCTTGCTAATACATGCTTAAATGAAGTATAGAGTGTAGTGTAATGGTCAATTAATCTAATACAAATTTCAATGCCACTTCATAGCTTACCAGAAACAAGTGTAAACTAATTCCCTTTCACTAAGAATTCAGAAAGAAAACAGCTTGTGCCTGCAGTGAAAGCTGGAGCGATGCCTTGGGTAAAGCAGCATTAGGAAGCATCAGATGCTCAATGCAAATACAGACACTGACTAATAAACACATCAGAAATGCATATCTGAGGATGTTTTAAGGGCCTCTAATTAGCCACAGCCATCAAGATACAACGCTAGCATGACGGAGATGACACTAAAAGAGAGGAAGAAAAGGGAGAAAATAAGAGCGAGCTTAATGCAGTCAGTGGCCATGGAGGAGGCAGGCAGTCTTTTTTTCAGTAATGGCCTTTAATTGGAAGTGGAGTCATGCATTACACAGACAGCCAAAGGCAGGAAAATAAAAATATACGTCACGCACCATTCATTGCACGGCACTGGACCGACAAGTGTTTTAAAACAAAATGAGACATATTAACGTCAACATCTGAGACCGAATATGAATAAACGTAAAAAAGAGCAAAGCTCAGGAGGCCCTGACAGCTCTTCAGGACTGAATACAATTGACATCAATGCTCAAGAAATCCTTTGGCCATGACTCATGAATAACTGCATTGTGTGTGCTACTCGACATGCTGTTCACACCATTTGTCCCAAGAGATGAGGTTGTTTTTTTTTTAAATAGCGACCTTTAATAACATTGCAATACATATAGAGTCATTGCAACAGAATCCTTTGTTCAATTAAGGAGGGTTTCCTCTCATTTTCCCTGAATGCAATCTTATTTTGCCAGGAAGTTGCATTGTGGAACTGTAATTACAGGCAGTTTTATTTCTTTTCATGGCATTTGCTTGTGGGACGGAGAGTTGTTGCGAGTTAGTCCATTTTGCAGCAGCTCATTAGGCTTGTGTTTCTCTTGATGGAGGCTGAGTTTCATTATCTCTTTTTTAGCGCAGAGATCAGCTTGTGCTTATCAAAGCTTGACAGATGACGCAATGGAAGTACTGGTCATTGCTTTCACCAACAAGCCTAATTGAATGTGTCTCTCAGATGCTCAAAAGTCTGTAAATGTCTGGTAAACGAAATCAATATGTATGAATGCAAGCTGATAGATCTGCGCTAACTGGATAATTTTATTTTCTATAATGTTGCTAAACTGTAAAAAAAATATTGATGGTTTAACTTAAAAAAGTAAGTAACCCTTAAAATTAATACAATGAAGGAGATTAATTTACCCATCAGAAACTCAAACTTATATGTTATCTGAACTAAATAAATTATTTAAGTTGATTTGACAAAAGAAAAAATATTGTGATTACTATACTGTAAAAAAAATATTGTTGGTTTAAAGTAAGTAACCTGGGTTGCCTTAAAATTTTAAGTTGAATGAACTGGAAAAAGTGAGTTAATACAATGAAGTAGATTAATTTAACCATCAGAAACTCAAAATAATAAGTTATCTAAACTAAATAAATTATTATAAAGTTGATTTGACAAAAGAAAATATGTTGTGATAACAAATCTTGAGAAAATTTTTTTTACAGTGCAACATGTAATGTTGCTATTTGCTATAGCAACATTACCAAAAAACAAATTAAGCACAGTAAAACATGTATACTAAAGCATAAAGAGGAAAATATGCATCTGATCTTCATTTGCTGATGAGACTGTGATGCTTCTGGAAGTTAATGTGATCAAAAAAAATTGATAAACAGCTATATTTCCTCATAGTGACAAACACAACCATATGAGCCAACAGCTGTCATTAATTAAAAGGTGTTGGGAAAATCTCATGAAGTCTGTCAAAATCCTTCCGGATCGTATTACATCAAAAGCAAATAAAAATAAATAATGTATAATTTTTTGGGGAATAAGAAAAGTTTAAAGTACATTTAAATGCATGAGAACAGCTCAATATACTGTATACATTTCTATAGTTTACTTTTATATATGAATAAAAGCTTAAAATTATACATGTTCACTATATAAGGTTATCGTGTTGACACTTTAACTACATAACAACATATTTTCCAGAAGTATTTTCCTGCACTGCAAAAACCCTGACATGCAGAAATATTAAAAATTAATAAAATTTAAAAAAAAATTGCAGTTAGCGAAACAATATTTTTTTTTTCTTTAGATTTTTTGGTTTCACTTTATTTTGATGGTCCCTTTAACACATTCAGTTGACTCTAAGTAACGTTGCACCTACATCTCTACTAACTCTCACGTGTTAGTTGAGTATTAACAGACTGGTAGGGTTAGGGATAGAATAAGTTGACATGTAGTTGCAAAGTTACTTATAGTCAGTGGAGTGTCTGTTGGAGGAGCATCACAATGTAGAGTTGGCAGATAGTCTACTAATACTCTAATGAGAGTTAGTTGACATGTAGTGGCAAAGTTACTTATAGTCAACAGAATGTTTAAAAGGGACCATCAAAATATAGTTTTACCGATTTTTTAAGTTAAAGGGGTGGTTTACTGCTTTTTTTCTTTGCATGATTGTTTATGGGATGCAATATAACATGTATTTGTGGTTTTTCTTTTTTTTAAAAAGTCTTATTTTCCATAAATTTCACCTTTATTGTAAGCCGCTTTTTTCCTCTGTCCTTTGAACGACTGGTTGACTTCCTGAGTCTATGAAACCACTTCCTTTAGAAACAGGCAGTGGGCTCTGATTGGTTAGTTTGGGCCGGTGTGTTGTGATTGGCTAAACTGTAGTGCCCTTTTTTTGCATATTCCAGAGGGAGGGTTGATGTAAATGTATGGGTTAGTGACGTCTAAAACCCGTTGTAGTCGCAATCAACCCCCCCTTTAAATATGACCCAGCCATGTTCTTGACAGATCTTAACTCTATTATTAGGTCTAAATGTCCACTTACAAGTGTTCTCCTTTCTCTCGTGCACACTAAAAGCATACACTCTCAGCCCTGCTATTCTCTGCCATCACTCCTCCGTTGATGGGACGAGGAACAAGCTGGTAAACAACCCTATGCTGATATTTTAGAAAGGCTCTCCTTATTCTCTATTTTAAAGTGTGCTATGGTCACTGACTGCACTAACACGTCTGTCCCGAGAGACCCCGCAGTATAGAACAGAAATGTTTCTAGGACACGCTGATCTGATGAGTTTAGGCTCTCTCCACCTCTCTCTCTGTAAGTAGTCTGAGAATGGAAGGGCTAGGTTTGAGGGTTTTGAGGACAGGGTTTACTCTATAAATGCATTAGAGTAGTGCTGAGACATGAACAGGGTGAATGGAAACCAGCTGAAGTGAAGTGGCAACCGTCTGCGGTCCTATAACTTCCAAATGTTGCACAATGTGTTTACCCAAGTGGAACATGTTCCTGTTCCAACCGGAGTTACTCAGTCCATTCTTAAATAAAGGGTCTGTGGCGGCCGAGCAACTGCCTGTGAGATGAATGGGAGTGCAAATGGATAACTTACTTAGTCAAAAAATAAATAGATAGAGCATATAAGAATCCCTTGAGACTTTTCAAATGTATTTGTTCAAACTGGATAAATTTGAACTTCCTCATCCTCACTCTTAGCGGATTTTGATTTTATAGCATTTGGATTGGTTTCAAATTACGACAAAGATTCCATTAGCATTCCTTTAGGATTTTTTTTTCACCCAATTACATTTCTTCAAGTCATTACATTAAATCATAAAGTAATAAAGTAGTGGTGGCATCAATGTGATATAATGCCATATATACAGTATGCAGCCCATGCCTTTTTCCAGTATAACTTTGGTAAAAATGTCTAAGAAAGCCTCGTAGTGTGGATGCAGAGAGAACACATGAATAAATGTAGCGACACGTTAACTTTCTCCATTCACCCTCAGGCTATCGGCCTCCTTCTGCAATCATTTCTTCCATGTTAAATACTCTCGTCCCCATATAGTCATGAAATGCAGGGACTCACACTTACCTGTCAGAACCAATTAAAGGATCTGCTTTCTGTAGTTCATGATCACGTTAACTCAGTACAAACCAAACAGACCTTGGAGACTTGAAAGAGGACAAAACAAGCAAACTGAGGTTAATATTTAATTTGTTCTCCATTTAAAAGTCCTCACAGTGACACATTTACTCTTCTTCCAATGTGCAATGTTAGCTTCACTATTACCTTGCTTGTCCTAGCTTGATGCTTGGATAAATCAGAAGACTAGAATGTTTTTTTTTTTTTAAATCCATAGTAATCCATAGATAGAGTTACTATCTTGAGGCCACGAGATAGTATCTTGAAGCCACGAGTTACTATCTTGAAACCACAAGTTACTATCTTGAAGCCACGAGATACTATCTTGAAGCCACGAGTTACTATCTTGAGATCACGAGTTACTATCTTGAAACAAGAGATACTATCTTGAGACCACGAGTTACTATCTTGAGGCCACGAGTTACTATCTTGAGGCCACGAGTTACTATCTTGAGATCACGAGTTACTATCTTGAAGCCACGAGATACTATCTTGAAGCCACGAGATACTATCTTGAGGCCACGAGATACTATCTTGAGGCCACGAGTTACTATCTTGAGGCCACGAGTTACTATCTTGAGCCACGAGATACTATCTTGAGGCCACGAGATAGTATCTTGAAGCCACGAGATACTATCTTGAGACCACAAGATAGTATCTTGAGACCACGAGTTACTATCTTGAGGCCACGAGTTACTATCTTGAGACCACAAGATAGTATCTTGAGGCCACGAGTTACTATCTTGAGGCCACGAGTTACTATCTTGAGGCCACGAGTTACTATCTTGAGGCCACGAGTTACTATCTTGAGGCCACGAGTTACTATCTTGAGGCCACGCATTACTATCTTGAGACACACGAGTTACTATTTGAGGCCACGAGATACTATCTTGAGACCACAAGATAGTATCTTGAGGCCACGAGTTACTATCTTGAGGCCACGAGTTACTATCTTGAAGCCACGCGTTACTATCTTGAAGCCACGAGTTACTATCTTGAGGCCACGAGTTACTATATTGAGGCCACGCGTTACTATATTGAGACCACGAGTTACTATCTTGAAGCCATGAGATAGTATCTTGAGGCCACGAGTTAGTATCTTGAGGCCACGAGTAGTATCTTGAGATCACGAGTTACTATCTTGAAGCCACGAGTTACTATCTTGAGACCACAAGATAGTATCTTGAGGCCACGAGTTACTATCTTGAGGCCACGAGTTACTATCTTGAAGCACGGTTACTATCTTGAAGCCACGAGTTACTATCTTGAGGCCACGAGTTACTATCTTGAGGCCACGAGTTACTATATTGAGGCCACGCGTTACTATCTTGAGACCACGAGTTACTATCTTGAAGCCATGAGATAGTATCTTGAGGCCACGAGTTAGTATCTTGAGGCCACGAGTTAGTATCTTGAGATCACGAGTTACTATCTTAAAGCTCCGTAGTGGTATATGGGCTGTGGCAATAAAAAAAAGCTCGCAACATATGGAAAAAAAAGAATGAACAAAGTGAACTTTCCCAACACTGGTGTATGTGTCACCTTGCTTAGCCCAGTTATCATTTGATTGTAGAAACAGAGGTGAATAAAGTGTGTATATTTAGTTGGTTATGTATTTGCACTTGCAAGTGTTCCAATAAACAAAAGTAAGAGATGTGAAAAACTAGAGACATGGTCATGAAGGACATCTGAGGACATCTTTCTTTTGTTTAAATGAAAATGTGTATAAAGTTATAAGTCAATGTCACCTCAGTATTTGTCTATGAACACCTGCCCCGCCTCCACCTCACCTTTCTAGGCCACTACAAAGAGCAGCAGGGGCACTCCATCAGAGAGTAATCATGCTAAGTCTCCTGACTCCACAGAAGTAGGGATCTAGAGTGCAGCTGTCAGCAGTGGGAAAGTGTGAGAGAGAATGAGACATGTACAAAAAGAGAGACTATGGCATATATGGCTCATTTCTGCTTCTCTCTGAGATAAGCACTTTTACCGCATGTCTGTTACCCTCACAGTAAATGGTCTATCTATTTTTGTTAGCCCTTTCCATCTTCCTTCTCAGACCATGGTCAATTTTTCATGAAGATGCATTTAAAAGGAACTCTATTAACAGCCGCACAAGAATGCACTGTATTCTTTTCTTGAAAGTTATGCTGCATTAGACTAGGATTCCTTAAAAATAGGCACCAATTTGCCATGTTAATGTAAAGGAATTGTCCTTATTGATTTTTTACATGCATTTTCCTCGTATTATGAATTTCTCTTTGTGTTGCTTTGTGGTTAAGAGTTCAAGGAAGTCTCTGTGAATTTAACAGAAAATGTTACCGACTCCTTTTCAGTTTTTCTGCTGATTTTTTTCCTTCTTTTTTTTTTCTTTTTTGCGTAGCTGTTGAAGATGCCCTTGATTACTTTTTCTCAAAGGTCAACTTTTAAAACTTTCACAATCTTTCAAAGGAGGATAAGGTCAGTTTGAGCTCAAATATTATTTAGTTTGCTATGACTTTCTCGGTTTTAAAGGGATACTCTACTTTTTTTTGGAAATAGGCTCATTTTACAACTCCCCCAGAGTTAAACAGTTGAGTTTTACCGTTTTCGAATCCATTCAGCCGATTTTCTGATATTTAGAATATCTGTATCCAGACAGTTTCTGGTCTGATTGACTACCGAAGTCAATGAGACCAGAAACTGTGTGGTTACTAATATTCTTCTAAATGTCAGAAAATCGGCAGAATGGATTTGAAAACGGTAAAACTCAACTGTTTAACTGAGTTGTAAAATGAGCCTATTTCCAAAAAAAAAGTGGAGTATCCCTTTAAAATGGACTAACTACCCTGCTGAAAAGACTATAGCTGCCAAATAGTTAGCAAGTTAAGGCATCATGAACTAACAATAAACAATGCATTTCTATAGCTCACTGTTAATTCATGTTCGTTCATAATAAAATAACTAATGCTAATTTATGCAATTTAACTATAAGAAACCTGAAAAGACAAGCTCAACAGCATCCAAAACTTTTTTTCATATTAAACTACGTTATTCCCTTAACTAAAATGAGTTGATACATGCCTTCCTCGCCTCAATCTTAACTTGCCCAGTTCATTCAATAAACCCTTATTCATCGTCTGGTGTCGTTTAAAGCTCTTTAAAGCTGCTCTGAAACTCTCATTTGGACCTTGAACCGTTTGGTTCCCATTGAAGACCATTATATGGAGAAAATCCTGGAATGTTTTCATCAAAAACATTAAATTATTTTTAACTGAAGAAAGAAAGACATGGACATCATGGATGACATGGGGGTGAGTAAAATATCAGCACACGTTTTTTTAAAAAGTGAACTACTACACCTGTAACCAATCACGTTAACGTTTGATTGTCTCTGAGCTGGTGTGAGTGAGTGGGGGCGGGGCTAATTTGCATTTGCACACTAAAAGAGACAAGGTGTAGACTTACATTCAAACGATTTTTTTCAAGGAAAAACCATTTAAATGCGTCATTTTGGTGATCAAAGATTTATTTTAAGAGATAAAATGGTAACACTTTACAATACGGGTGCACTAATAAGCATTAATTCATGCTTAACTAATGCACAGATAATACTGAATTAATGTGTAATGTGTAATGATTATTTAAGCTATTCATTAATGATTACCACATTAGGAACTAATTAAGAGTCTGTGAGGTTAATGTATTAGTTCATTCATGAATTGTTATTAATTAAATATGTAATTTTGTTTTAATTCCATAATAACTATTTTTTTTAACTAATAGTGTTAATTAATATGTTCATTACCAGAATG
>NW_024121499.1:6198077-6283826 GCF_016745375.1 Pimephales promelas | reverse complement strand
AAGAAAGCGGGAGACGTATTGCCTCGTTAAACTGGAATGCATGTTAGTGAATAATAAAATGAAACATTAATAACATAAGAATAAAACTTCATAACATTTTTGATTTTTTGGCATATTGCTGTTTGCAAATTAGCCAGTTAATATCCACAATTTCATTAAATCTCATTAGCCTAAGCAACAAGAAACAAAAAAAGTGCAACCATTTATGCAAACATATTTTTGAATATATTTTTTAAATACACACATTGCTAATACAGAGAAGATATAATAAATAATTAACAGGATTTCAAAAAGTTTTAGTTATTTTCAATTTAAATACATTTATGTTTTACATAATATATATATTTTAAAATATACATTTTGCATTTATCAAAAAAATTATTTTCAGACTGAAAAATATTTGTCCCTTTGAAATATATTTTGTAATTTCGTTTAAATTAAATATTTATTCATTTAAAAAATATATTACTTTCAGATGCACTGTTTAATGACTCGTAAATGTAAGTACACATTGATGGCCTAAGACATGAAACGAGCAGTTTGTGTGAGAAAACGAGCAGTATTTATATAGTTTTTACCTCTTGTAACCATACAGTATATATATATGGTTATTACGTATATTGACAAGAAGTGAAAGCCAATAGAACGTTCCATTGCAACACCAGTGCCCAGCAGCAGCCTACGGGGTCCGCCATTTTGGGGTGAAAGCGACTCGGTAGTCATATATTATACTATTTAGTCCAGTGCAGGTCATTTTTAGGACCATTTTAGGTCTTTATAGCAGTTAAAAAGAAGTTGCTACTTAACCAGGATAAGGGTGGACCCCATAAAACTGACAGACATTATACGACTGACAGACAACGGTTTGACCTAAAAATATAAAAAAAAGAAACTATTGTAGAAACAAAAACATCTACATCTTGGATGCCCTTGAGGTAAGCTAAAACATATCAAAAATTCATTTCAAAGTGAACTATCCCTTTAAAGCATATATTTGAAATACCTTTTTTGCCAAATGGAGCCTGACTTCGACAGGACAGATGCTTGTCTAGCATGATGAGACGTTTGTGCGAGCTATTTCCAGTGAACTCTCTAAAAGTCTCTATTCCCTGTCTCTCTCTATGTCTATCTTCATTCTCTTAGTGTCTCTCTAGAGTTTTCTGCCGTGTCTTCTTTCATCCCACACAAAAAGCAATTTGCTCCACAAAACCTGAGTGCCACCCTCTCTTCTGTCCCCCCTCTGACCCCCAGTAGACAGAGCAATCAGACATCCAGCCCTCGTATCCTGACCTCACTGGTACCCATTATGTGCATGCACACTCCCACAAATGAGCTCTGTCTCACTGTCATTCACAGTAGAAATACTGTAATATTCTGCTAAAATGAATGTCATAGCCATCTTAGTGTCTTCTGCACATTTGGAGTCTCAAACCCTTTAAAATTTTAGCTTAAAACTTTTGAACATGGGACATGTTGAGGTAAGTGGCATCTGTTTAAGTTCCGACCACTTCAACTATAGTGCTATGTTTTTGCAATTCAAGTTCTTTGAGATGAAGCTTGGTAATTATCATGGCTTCAGGGTATCTAAGCAGTTTGGGAGAATAGCCACCTCTTAAATCACAAAAACTGCTTTGTAAGCAATTTACTCTTTACTCGGCTGTCTTTAGACTCTTTGGGTCATATAAAAATGTAATGACAACTTTTCAAACCAGTTGTTTCAGTTGGGAAAAACTTTTGAGCAATCAATCTTCTTGACTGTGTAATCTGACACAAATTTGTCTTCTTCGCACAATGCCAATTAAAAGTTATTAAAAGCGCTTTGATTAAATTTGGCACCAAAGCTGAGAAACATGTAGTGGCTGTATCTCGACTAAACTCTAGTATACTGAATTAAAACTTGGTAAATGTCATCCCTACCTTGCCCTGATTGTACTGTACCTGATCAGGAGCATTTCCAAAAGGATTGTCAGTGTTTCCCGAAACCAAAGTTTCAACGAACATTCACAAACTTGTGTGATAATGACTACTGCTTTTGACCTGTGGTTAAGTTTCTCGTAAGTATGACATGTGGACTTAAATAGATAAAATAAGCAGGCTAAGATGCAGTACAATCTATATCTTTCAATCCATTCACCCTAGTGCTCACAGGAATGAGTATGAGCTAAGAGGGAATCCGCAATTGAATCAAACATTGGTAAATAAAGCAAAACAGAGAAAAACAGACGAATCTTTTTCCGAGTCGTTCGGTTTATTCAACGAACGAATTGACTCGGAAAAAGATTTGTTCATTTTGATGAACGAGTTTAAACAGGAGAGTCATGAACGTGCATCACAGAACAGAGCAAGGGAAGGATTTGAGTTTATTAAACTTAAACTTTGTTATTTTTTTTGTTTAAAATCAGCGATTGTTTGGCTTGATAAGACCCTTATTCATCGTCTGATCGTTTAAAGCCCTTTGAACAGTTTGCAGTTTGTACTGAAAGTGTCTTTTGGACCTTGAACCGTTTGGTTCCCAGTAAAGTCCATTATATGGAGAAAAATCCTGGAATGTTTTCATCAAAAACCTTAATTTCTTTTCGACTGAAGAAAGAAAGACATGGACATCTTGGATGGCATGGGGGTGAGTAAATTTTCAGCAAATTTTTTTATAAAAGTGAACCTCACAGATATCACAGGCTTTTATAGCCTAGATAACATATAGCAAAACGAAACTAAATAATACTAAAAAAAAAAAAACATTAAACGTACTTGCATGTTCACACTGTAAAAAATATTTTCAAGATTTGTTATTACAACATATTTTCTTTTGTCAAATCAACTTTATAATAATTTATTTAGTTGAGATAACTTATTATTTTGAGTTTCTGATGGTTAAATTAATCTACTTCATTGAATTAACTCACTTTTTCCAGTTCAATCAACTTAAAAAAGTAACCTGGGTTGCCTTAAAATTTTAAGTTAAACCAACAATTTTTTTACAGTGTAGTAATCACAACATTTTTTCTTTTGTCAAATCAACTTAAATAATTTATTTAGTTCAGATAACTTATAATTTTGAGTTTCTGATGGTTAAATTAATCTCCTTCATTGTATTAACTCACTTTTTCCAGTTCAATGAACTTAAAAATTAAGGCAACCAGGTTACTTACTTTTTTAAGTTAAACCATCAATATTTTTTTACAATGCATGAAACGAATGAATTAAATAATGAATCACTTGGCCAAGCCTGATCTGGAGAGAATGACAGTGATCAACAGCGGTGAACTTCGTTTGTTGACTCCTTTATTTCGCAAAGCGGGACCCGCACTGTATTTTTAGGATAGTCTATATAAAAAAGAGCCTAATAGCTTATGTTTGTTGTACTGTAAGTAACTTTGGATAAAACAATGTTGGTTTAACTTAAAAAATGAAGTAACCTGGTTGCCTTAAAATTTTAAGATCATTGAAATGGAAAAATTGAGTTAATCCAATCACCAAAAACTCGAAATGTTATGTTATCTGAACCACATATATTATTTAAGTTGATTTGACAAAAGAAAAAATGTTGTGATTACAAATCATGAAAATATTTTTTTTACAGTGTAAGTTGGCCCCAGTTTAGAAGTGTACTTCATTTAGTCCCTGCTGGTACAGTACGGCTCATTGCGTACAACATCATTCTCTATTGGCAGGCTTGTGACCGCGTCATTCTTGTGGCCAATCACCTCACATTCAGTCAATGTGGCATTAGAGCGATTAGTCACATTTACGGTCAGAATTGAGTGCCAATAAGAAAATCAAATCAGATGCGTCTTGCCGCCAGCCAAGCAATTGCCATTAAGATGAATGTGAATGCTAATTGTAGCTTTCTCCAGGTATTCCAAAAATCCTCGATCTTGGCTGTGTATTTAATCCTCGTTCTCTGCTGCTGCTTATTTGTCTTTGTCACAAGAAAATGCATTCCCCAACTGTTCCCTTCCATAATATTTAGAGATTTAAAAATGAGAAATTTACTCGAGCGAGCCGAAATCTCCAGCACTCTCTCAGCCGACAGCTGCCGCGTTCGTCTCCCACCTTTCCTGCCAGCTTCTCTGTTTTCCTGTTATAAAAATGTCTCCCCGGAGATGCCGGCCCGGACACGATTCATTTAGTTAACAAATCGGAGTGATTACAAGCCCAGATTGGTGCTGAGGCAGGTTCTCTGTCATCAGTGCCTGCCCAGAGTGCAGCGTGTGCAGTATGAAGGTCTCACCTGAGCTTTATGTAGCTCTGCCCTTTCTCTCTCGCCACCCATTTCCTCCACTAAAGCTCAGCCACCAATCTCCTTTCAGCTGACAACACATAACGCTTTAATTAGCGAAACCTTCACTTCTTAGTCTCCAGCAGGGAATTGGAGTCATTTCCCATAATGGGAAAAATAAGTTAAAGTAAAGGATCTTAAGCACACTCATCATCAGAAGGTGGGTTATAAAGACCATGCATGCACACCCCCTTATCCACATATATGGATGGGAATAGGGAGTGTTTGCGTGGAGAGAGCAGTTGGTGTCTTTAATGGGTCCCTACCCTAGAGGAGAAAGCCTTACGCAACATATTTCTGCAAAGGAACACAAGCACTTATCAGGAGTGCCTATTAACCACTAATGAGACATTAAGCATCTATTTGCTTGTCAGCAACTTTGGAGCCATTAGAGACAATATAGACATGTGTCCAGACCTGAGGGCAAGGAATAGCACGAAACAAATCTATTCCCATGGTCCTGACTCAATCTAATAAGATTTGGCATGCTACTGTAGTAGGGAAGGGTTCTTTCATGCCAATTTTGGGCTCTCAATTTCAAGGTTTTGGTTTTGACAATTTCAAGCTATTTCCTTGGGTCTTACCAAGTTCAGAGACAAATATAAAGCTTTTTGTACCATTGTGTTTTCTCAATCTTTTGGTCCGGATTGAAAATGTACTGCCAAATGAGAGCAGACCAACACATTTGGACAATAATCACAGAAGAAACATCAATTTTGGGATCTTTTTATCCTTGCAACTCAGCACAGAACTGCACTCACCCATCTATGGTGTCTTAAAAACGAATTGAGGTACTTCATATCCATGTCTGTGATCCAAAGACAAATGAACTTACTAAGCACGAGACATGAGGCCATTCCTTAACACAATGTTGTTTGACCCAATTCCTTCAAATTATCTTCATTTTGACAGTTTAGAAACCCAAAAAGACAATTTGTTTGGTGAGGCAGAAAAGGATTTTGCTGGTCAGCTGAAGGTCAGTGACTCAGTACAGCTGATCCTGTGGAAACTACTTGAGCACCAGACAACCTAATCACCAATAATTACTGTCTGAACACAATCTATTACTAATTAGAAACTCTAATCTAGCACTCTGCCCACTGTTTGTGTGGGTGCTAGAATGCCTGTAATTTTTTTCTATTTTAGCAGAGGGATATGACATTATTAAAGCATATCAGACAGTATTAGGCAATTAGTATGAGTCTCCCACCATACATACAAGCACTCGGAAAGAGTTCAGTGTCGTGCTGAAATGAGCAATCTACACGTGTGCCAAAGACAGCCACTTCCTTTGTTACATAAAACCGATGAGGATCGACTTAAACAAGTTTAATGATCTAAAACATTAATGGCCTCCTTAGTAATTACAGCACTAATAATGTTCAATTTAAATGTACGTTAATTTATACCCCTGTTCATGCAAACACACACCCCACTTCAACAAGCCAGCTGTCTTGGCATGCATTCAGTTGACCAGATAACAAGGTACATTTTTGTGACTCTGATTGGAGTCCCTGTTTCTCAATATTCTCCAAATGATATTTCAAAGCTATAAGCAAAACAAAACAAATAATAAGATGCATCTTAATTTGGCCAAGAACCACCGACTAAAACAGGAACAGAGGGTCTGATTGACATAGGACGCAACAAGAGTCTCAGTGAATTAAAACTTTGTGATCAGAAGCAATATTATATCCTTTTTCTTTTCTCAGAAAAGAGAACACATTTCTGTAGGTAAAAAGTGTGCTGCACACGTCCTGAAAGGTGAAGCCAAAACATTTTGATCACCCCCTGGTGGATGGCTGCAGTATAGGTCATGAACCCCACCCTTTCCATGTAAACCAATGACAAGTAGCCAAATTAAAAAATCCAATTACACTTCAAATTATTTTGTTCCCAAAGATGGTTTCTGTCATTTTAGGGAGTTTGTACGTTCAAGTGTCTGTTTAAAAAAAAAAAAAAAAAGGTTTTAGTTTTAGTTTCGATTGGGGTATAACATCATGATTGACAGCTGTACTTGTGATTGAGTGTGCGGGAGAGTCTACCTTGAGCTCCACCTAAGGATCACTACTGCGCAGACTCTGGCTCCAAATTATGAAACACTATGAGCGGCCATTTCTGGAATATTTCATTTTTCTTTAAAGGGAGACTTCACCCAAAAATTCCCACTGTAAAAAAAATATATATATATATATATATTTTCATGATTTGTAATCACAACATTTTTTCTTTTGTCAAATCAACTTAGATAATTTATGTGGTTCAGATAACATAATATTTTGAGTTTCTGGTGATTAAATTAATCTTCTTCATTATATTAACTAAATTTTTCCATTTCAATGAACTTAAAATTAAGGCAACCATGTTACTTTTTTTTTAGTTAAACCAACAATATTTTGTTTTACAATCTACAAATGAATGCCAGTATTATTTATTTATTTTTGTGCAACATGCACATAAGCAGGTCGGGTTAAACCTGTATTAGACCATCTAGAGGAATGCTTCTGCCACACTTCTTACACAACAGTGAATCAAGCTTATTCTTGATCATATACTGTAACATCTCATAAAATAGTCTTGCTAATACATGCTTAAATGAAGTATGGAGTGTAGTGTAATGGTCAATTAATCTAATACAAATTTCAATGCCACTTCATAGCTTACCAGAAACAAGTGTAAACTAATTCCCTTTCACTAAGAATTCAGAAAGAAAACAGCTTGTGCCTGCAGTGAAAGCTGGAGCGGTGCCTTGGGTAAAGCAGCATTAGGAAGCATCAGATGCTCAATGCAAATACAGACACTGACTAATAAACACATCAAAAATTCATATCTGAGGATGTTTTAAGGGCCTCTAATTAGCCACAGCCATCAAGATACAACGCTAGCATGACGGAGATGACACTAAAAGAGAGGAAGAAAAGGGAGAAAATAAGAGCGAGCTTAATGCAGTCAGTGGCCATGGAGGAGGCAGGCAGTCTTTTTTTCAGTAATGGCCTTTAATTGGAAGTGGAGTCATGCATTACACAGACAGCCAAAGGCAGGAAAATAAAAATATACGTCACGCACCATTCATTGCACGGCACTGGACCGACAAGTGTTTTAAAACAAAATGAGACATATTAACGTCAACATCTGAGACCGAATATGAATAAACGTAAAAAAGAGCAAAGCTCAGGAGGCCCTGACAGCTCTTCAGGACTGAATACAATTGACATCAATGCTCAAGAAATCCTTTGGCCATGACTCATGAATAACTGCATTGTGTGTGCTATACTCGACATGCTGTTCACACCATTTGTCCCAAGAGATGAGGTTGTTTTTTTTTTTTTTAAATAGCGACCTTTAATAACATTGCAATACATATAGAGTCATTGCAACAGAATCCTTTGTTCAATTAAGGAGGGTTTCCTCTCCTCTCATTTTCCCTGAATATAATCTTATTTTGCCAGGAAGTTGCATTGTGGAACTGTAATTACAGGCAGTTTTATTTCTTTTCATGGCATTTGCTTGTGGGACGGACAGTTGTTGCGAGTTAGTCCATTTTGCAGCAGCTCATTAGGCTTGTGTTTCTCTTGATGGAGGCTGAGTTTCATTATCTCTTTTTTAGCGCAGAGATCAGCTTGTGCTTATCAAAGCTTGACAGATGACGCAATGGAAGTCCTGGTCATTGCTTTCAACAGACCTAATTGAATGTGTCTCTCAGATGCTCAAAAGTCTGTAAATGTCTGGTAAACGAAATCAATATGTATGAATGCAAGCTGATAGATCTGCGCTAACTGGATAATTTTATTTTCTATAATGTTGCTAAACTGTAAAAAAAATATTGATGGTTTAACTTAAAAAAGTAAGTAACCCTTAAAATTAATACAATGAAGGAGATTAATTTACCCATCAGAAACTCAAACTTATATGTTATCTGAACTAAATAAATTATTTAAGTTGATTTGACAAAAGAAAAAATATTGTGATTACTATACTGTAAAAAAAATATTGTTGGTTTAAAGTAAGTAACCTGGGTTGCCTTAAAATTTTAAGTTGAATGAACTGGAAAAAGTGAGTTAATACAATGAAGTAGATTAATTTAACCATCAGAAACTCAAAATAATAAGTTATCTAAACTAAATAAATTATTATAAAGTTGATTTGACAAAAGAAAATATGTTGTGATAACAAATCTTGAAAATATTTTTTTACAGTGCAACATGTAATGTTGCTATTTGCTATAGCAACATTACCAAAAAACAAATTAAGCACAGTAAAACATATATACTAAAGCATAAAGAGGAAAATATGCATCTGATCTTCATTTACTGATGAGACTGTGATGCTTCTGGAAGTTAATGTGATCACAAAAATTGATAAACAGCTATATTTCCTCATACTGACAAACACAACCAGATGAGCCAACAGCTGTCATTAATTAAAAGGTGTTGGGAAATTCTCATGAAGTCCGTCAAAATCCTTCCGGATCGTATCACATCAAAAGCAAAACAAATAAATAAATAATGTATAATTTTTTGGGGAATAAGAAAAGTTTAAAGTACATTTAAATGCATGAGAATAGCTCAATATACTGTATACATTTCTATAGTTTACTTTTATATATGAATAAAAGCTTAAAATTATACATGTTCACTATATAAGGTTATCGTGTTGACACTTTAACTACATAACAACATATTTTCCAGAAGTATTTTCCTGCACTGCAAAAACCCTGACATGCAGAAATATTAAAAATTAATAAAATTAAAAAAAAATTGCAGTTAGCGAAACAATATATTTTTTTTTCTTTAGATTTTTTGGTTTCACTTTATTTTGATGGTCCCTTTAACACATTCAGTTGACTCTAACGTTGCACCTACATCTCTACTAACTCTCACGTGTTAGTTGAGTATTAACAGACTGGTAGGGTTAGGGATAGAATAAGTTGACATGTAGTTGCAAAGTCAGTGGAGTGTCTGTTGGAGGATCATCACAATGTAGAGTTGGCAGATAGTCTACTAATACTCTAATGAGAGTTAGTTGACATGTAGTGGCAAAGTTACTTATAGTCAACAGAATGTTTAAAAGGGACCATCAAAATATAGTTTTACCGATTTTTTAAGTTAAAGGGGTGGTTTACTGCTTTTTTTCTTTGCATGATTGTTTATGGGATGCAATATAACATGTATTTGTGGTTTTTTTTTTTTTTTTAAAGTCTTATTTTCCATAAATTTCACCTTTATTGTAAGCCGCTTTTTTCCTCTGTCCTTTGAACGACTGGTTGACTTCCTGAGTCTATGAAACCACTTCCTTTAGAAACAGGCAGTGGGCTCTGATTGGTTAGTTTGGGCCGGTGTGTTGTGATTGGCTAAACTGTAGTGCCCTTTTTTTGCATATTCCAGAGGGAGGGTTGATGTAAATGTATGGGTTAGTGACGTCTAAAACCCGTTGTAGTCGCAATCAACCCCCCCTTTAAATATGACCCAGCCATGTTCTTGACAGATCTTAACTCTATTATTAGGTCTAAATGTCCACTTACAAGTGTTCTCCTTTCTCTCGTGCACACTAAAAGCATACACTCTCAGCCCTGCTATTCTCTGCCATCACTCCTCCGTTGATGGGACGAGGAACATACTGGTAAACAACCCTATGCTGATATTTTAGAAAGGCTCTCCTTATTCTCTATTTTAAAGTGTGCTATGGTCACTGACTGCACTAACACGTCTGTCCCGAGAGACCCCGCAGTATAGAACAGAAATGTTTCTAGGACACGCTGATCTGATGAGTTTAGGCTCTCTCCACCTCTCTCTCTGCAAGTAGTCTGAGAATGGAAGGGCTAGGTTTGAGGGTTTTGAGGACAGGGTTTTCTCTATAAATGCATTAGAGTAGTGCTGAGACATGAACAGGGTGAATGGAAACGAAACGTGAAGTGGCAACCGTCTGCGGTCCTTATAACTTCCAAATGTTGCACAATGCGTTTACCCAAGTGGAACATGTTCCTGTTCCAACCGGAGTTACTCAGTCCATTCTTAAATAAAGGGTCTGTGGCGGCCGAGCAACTGCCTGTGAGATGAATGGGAGTGCAAATGGATAACTTACTTAGTCAAAAAATAAATAGATAGAGCATATAAGAATCCCTTGAGACTTTTCAAATGTATTTGTTCAAACTGGATAAATTTGAACTTCCTCATCCTCACTCTTAGCGGATTTTGATTTTATAGCATTTGGATTGGTTTCAAATTACGACAAAGATTCCATTAGCATTCCTTTAGGATTTTTTTTTCACCCAATTACATTTCTTCAAGTCATTACATTAAATCATAAAGTAATAAAGTAGTGGTGGCATCAATGTGATATAATGCCATATATACAGTATGCAGCCCATGCCTTTTTCCAGTATAACTTTGGTAAAAATGTCTAAGAAAGCCTCGTAGTGTGGATGCAGAGAGAACACATGAATAAATGTAGCGACACGTTAACTTTCTCCATTCACCCTCAGGCTATCGGCCTCCTTCTGCAATCATTTCTTCCATGTTAAATACTCTCGTCCCCATATAGTCATGAAATGCAGGGACTCACACTTACCTGTCAGAACCAATTAAAGGATCTGCTTTCTGTAGTTCATGATCACGTTAACTCAGTACAAACCAAACAGACCTTGGAGACTTGAAAGAGGACAAAACAAGCAAACTGAGGTTAATATTTAATTTGTTCTCCATTTAAAAGTCCTCACAGTGACACATTTACTCTTCTTCCAATGTGCAATGTTAGCTTCACTATTACCTTGCTTGTCCTAGCTTGATGCTTGGATAAATCAGAAGACTAGAATGTTTTTTTTTAAATCCATAGTAATCCATAGATAGAGTTACTATCTTGAAGCCACAAGTTACTATCTTGAGGCCACGAGATAGTATCTTGAAGCCACGAGTTACTATCTTGAGGCCACGAGTTACTATCTTGAAACCACGAGTTACTATCTTGAGGCCATGAGATACTATCTTGAAACCAAGAGTTACTATCTTGAGGCCACGAGTTACTATCTTGAGGCCACGAGTTACTATCTTGAAACCACGAGTTACTATCTTGAGGCCACGAGATAGTATCTTGAGGCCATGAGATACTATCTTGAGGCCACGAGTTACTATCTTGAGGCCACGAGATACTATCTTGAGACCACGAGATACTATCTTGAGGACAGGAGTTAGTATCTTGAGATCACAAGTTACTATCTTGAAGCCACGAGTTAGTATCTTGAGGCCACGAGTTACTATCTTGAGGCCACGAGATACTATCTTGAGACCACGAGATACTATCTTGAGGACAGGAGTTAGTATCTTGAGATCACAAGTTACTATCTTGAAGCCACGAGTTAGTATCTTGAGGCCACGAGTTACTATCTTGAGGCCATGCGTTACTATCTTGAAGCCACGAGATAGTATCTTGAGGCCACGAGTTACTATCTTGAGGCCACGAGTTACTATCTTGAGGCCACGAGTTACTATCTTGAGGCCACGAGTTACTATATTGAGGCCACGAGTTACTATATTGAGGCCACGAGTTACTATATTGAGGCCACGAGTTACTATCTTGAGGCCACGAGTTACTATATTGAGGCCACGAGTTACTATCTTGAGGCCACGAGTTACTATCTTGAGGCCACGAGTTACTATATTGAGGCCACGCGTTACTATCTTGAGACCACGCGTTACTATCTTGAAGCCACGAGTTACTATCTTGAGATCACGAGTTACTATCTTGAAGCCACGAGTTACTATATTGAGGCCACAAGTTAGTATCTTGAGATCACGAGTTACTATCTTGAGGCTACGAATTACTATCTTGAGACCACAAGTTACTATCTTGAGGCCACAGGATAGCTAATTAATTTTTTATTTTACCAAAGTGGGACTAGGGGGGCTCCGTAGTGGTATATGGGCTGTGGCAATAAAAAAAAAAGCTCGAAACATATGGAAAAAAAGAATGAACAAAGTGAATTTTCCCAACACTGGTGTATGTGTCACGTTGCTTAGCCCAGTTATCATTTGATTGTAGAAACAGAGGTGAATTTAGTTGGTTATGTATTTGCACTTGCAAGTGTTCTAATAAATAAAAGTAAGAGATGTGAAAAACTACACACTAGAGACATGGTCAAGAAGGACATCTGAGGACATCTTTCTTTTGTTTAAATGAAAATGTGTATAAAGTTATAAGTCAATGTCACCTCAGTATTTGTCTATGAACACCTGCCCCGCCTCCACCTCACCTTTCTAGGCCACTACAAAGAGCAGCAGGGGCACTCCATCAGAGAGTAATCATGCTAAGTCTCCTGACTCCACAGAAGTAGGGATCTAGAGTGCAGCTGTCAGCAGTGGGAAAGTGTGAGAGAGAATGAGACATGTACAAAAAGAGAGACTATGGCATATATGGCTCATTTCTGCTTCTCTCTGAGATAAGCACTTTTACCGCATGTCTGTTACCCTCACAGTAAATGGTCTATCTATTTTTGTTAGCCCTTCCCATCTTCCTTCTCAGACCATGGTCAATTTTTCATGAAGATGCATTTAAAAGGAACTCTATTAACAGCCGCACAAGAATGCACTGTATTCTTTTTCTTGAAAGTTATGCTGCATTAGAGGATTCCTTAAAAATAGGCACCAATTTGCCATGTTAATGTAAAGGAATTCTCCTTATTGATTTTTTACATGCATTTTCCTCGTATTATGAATTTCTCTTTGTGTTGCTTTGTGGTTTAGAGTTCAAGGAAGTCTCTGTGAATTTAACAGAAAATGTTACCGACTCCTTTTCAGTTTTTCTGCTGATTTTTTTCCTTCTTTTTTTTCTTTTTTGCGTAGCTGTTGAAGATGCCCTTGATTACTTTTTCTCAAAGGTCCACTTTTAAAACTTTCGCAATCTTTCAAAGGAGGATAAGGTCAGTTTGAGCTCAAATATTATTTAGTTTGCTATGACTTTCTCTGTTTTAAAGGGATACTCCACTTTTTTTGGAAATAGGCTCATTTTACAACTCCCCCAGAGTTAAACAGTTGAGTTTTACCATTTTTAAATCCATTCAGCCGATTTTCTGATATTTAGAATATCAGTAACCAGACAGTTTCTGGTCTCATTGACTACCGAAGTCAATGAGACCAGAAACTGTGTGGTTACTAATATTCTTCTAAATGTCAGAAAATCGGCAGAATGGATTTGAAAACGGTAAAACTCAACTGCATTAACAGTAATCATTAATTAATGGTTTAGTTCTTCATGAGTTATACATTAACTCGTGATTATCTGTGCATTAGTTAAGCATGAACTAATGCATTTTAGTGCACCCGTATTGTAAAGTGTTACCGATAAAATGATTGACTAGGGGGACTTTCGGCAGAATGGCCACATATTTAGGTGGACACACACACCACATCTAATTCACATACCAATGTGATACCTTCAGCTTTCTTCCTCTCTCTCACACATAAACACCTCTGCTTTACTGGTCAAGGGCAGCTCTTGTGATTAGTAGTCCAGCTGCATTGCTGTTCAAGGACTAAGACAGGAAGAGCCCCAGTTATTTTAGGATGACACGCTTGGTAAATTGCATCAATGAGACGGAAGAACTTGCATTTCAAACACAACATAAATAACACCAAACCCCTGAAAACATCTCAAGAAACTTCAGTATTAATATCTAAGAACCTTGTGAGGTCAATAATGCGTCTTTTACTAAAAAAAATATCATCAATCTGAGCCAAATGAGATATTAGTTTTTCATAAGAAAGACAAAATGAGCTGAAAGAAGATGAGAACGGAGGACGGAAAAGGGCAAGGGCAGAAAAACGCCTGATTCAATAACCAAAACATCCTTCTCCATTTATTCATTTACTTGCTCATTCTAGTGTTAGACTGTTTCACTGCAGCAATGCACATCCGCTGCAGTGTTACACTAATGATAAATACACCAGTTGAGACAAGAAAGTGGGGGGAGTGTCTATTTAGTTAGCCTTGTACCGGCAGTCTCAATGAGTGCAATATTGATCTGTCAGACTATACTCCCAAAGTCAGCTGATGTTCTTCTTACTGGAATCTTAAACTTTCTGTCCTTACAAAAAGTACCGTGGCGGCACCATGGGATATTGATGGTATCAGATGTTAATACTTTGAAATGTATGTGTATTTATGTGTGTAAAAAAATAGACGGAACATCAATTTAGTCCCTCGTAGGTGCATGTAACTTAGTGTTAGATTTTTTCTAAAGAATATTTTCTAAAATAGACATCCTTCACCCTCACCGTGCCGGTTTAATTTGATTAAAAATAGAGTGCGCCCTTCCCCTGGAGGAGGGCACTAAAAGGGCATCAGAATTTGTATTCATAAACGTGCATGGCATTGAAATATTGGGTTAACACACACACACACACACACATACACTTCTTAACAGGAATACATTGAGGAAACTCAAAAGATAAGTCTGGACACTGGAGCTTTTTTGCAAAGTCATATATATATATATATATTACAGCATTATGTTTTAGATGCTTTCTTGTGATTTTAGTTAACATGAGACACCCTGGAACATAATTAGGCTATATTAGATGTTCATCCATTTCTCCTTGTCTAGAGGATGACTCTGCATATTTCAATTCGGCATGAACAATCAGCATCACTGACGTCAGACTTGGCCTGACATATCTTGAGGTGTTAAATTTGATTATGAAAAAGTGGAAATGAAAGTTGGCAGATAGGAATATAGGTCCCCTGACATGAAATTTTCACTTTTTAACATTAATATTAGTTCCCCTAGCCTGTATTTGGTCCCCTCGTGTCTAGAATTTTCAATCGGTGTAAACCGAGCTTTGGCAGCTCAGACACACTGATCTTGAATCTCCTCGTTATTACATCATAACGAGGAAAGGTTACCTCTCCTTTCTCTGCTTTTCCCACCCAGAGAATTTGGCTCGCCCATGAGAAAATGAGCTAGGAAGTACGAATGTGCGAGCGCGGCTTGAGTTTTTCCTAGAGAAATAGCTTTGAGATTTGAGTTTTTTCCTGGCTTGCAAACGAGCGAAGCATGGCAGTTGCTCAGCGTTCGGATGTACAAATGAACACAAAAGTATTTTTTAGTTCCTTCATCCGAGCCTGGGTTAATTTAAAAAAATTGGTTTAATTTTATTTTCTCTGGAAATGTGCCGAGTGACACAACTTGCCAAAGTTTTGTATGGTCCAAACATTTTCACTGACGACTGTTTCCTCAACTCGATGAACGTCTGAAAAGAAATCAATCGAGCTACCAAGCA
Organism: Pimephales promelas; assembly: GCF_016745375.1. The sequence goes on along the minus strand of NW_024121499.1, from coordinate 6,268,277 downwards.
ACAATTTCTGATGTGTGGCCTAATTGTTCAAGTTCAGACAGGTAAGTTAATCTTTCTCTCAAAATCGGTCAATACTGTTTATGCTTTAGTCAGTCAAGCCAGTGACTTAAAATATCCACACAGCGCGAGTTTATCAATGACGCACGTTATACACAACGAAGCTCTTACGTATATCATCGTGTTTGCATCAACACAGTCTCAAGAAGATGCAATTCTCGTGGGATTTATACGCCAAAAATGTTTTTTGTGTGCTTATGCTACGCACTAAAAAACCCTGGGGTAGGTTTATGGGGAAGGGGGTGGGGAGTTTGTGCGTATTATACGCCAAAAAGTGCGTATCAAATGCACGCGAAAAACGCGTACCATATACACGCAAAAACTGTTTTTGGCGTATAAATGCCACGAGAAATGACATTCGTGCTATAGATACAAACTTTCATGAGATCGGGCTCGTTTGCATTGGTGAAAGCATTAGAGAAAGTGCAGAAACTGCGTTAATGATAAGATCTTCATCCTCGCAATCGACAGACTGTCCTCTGCTGGCTCAACGCTCATCACGGCAACATTTTATGTGATGGGAATAGATCTAAATACTTTAAAAACTTCTCACAATTCGCTAATCTCGATAGCTGTAATAGTAAAAACGTATAATAGCTGTAGTAAATTATTCGAGAGAGTATCATATGTAATATGTAGCTATTTCATATGCAAGCATGTCAGCCAATCACAGCAGTGGGCGGTTACACTGAATCCCACAGCGGACACGCCCCTTCAAACAGAACGTTCAAATTAGGCAAGGAAAATTGCCTTTTTATTTCTAAATTATGACTATTTTTAATCTAAAAAAGGGCAACCCACGAAACATTATAAAATAATAAAATAACCCCATGTCAGGGGTCCTTTAAATTACAAAAATAATGGCAATTTAACAATTTATATCCAATATTAATATAAAATATTTGCATCTGATAACCAATATGATACCGATATATTTAGCACTTGCCTTAGTATATTTTCCTTGTACAGAAAAGAGCAGCCCACAAATAAGAAAGTATATGAACAGTTACTGGCTCATCTTACCCCAGTGTCCCCTGTTATATACCGCATCCATTAGTATTTCAAATTCAAATGTGCACTAATTATTTAAATACCCCTTTTAATTGCGTTTTACACTGTGGCCTACATGAAAAACCATCAATATCATACAATACAGACAAAACAGATAATGCAAATGATAATTGCACATGATAATAATGTGTCCCACAATCATGACAGTGATAATGGGTTGAAATGACAGAGGTATTGTGCAGTTGTTTTTGTTCCACTTCATTTATTGGTGATGGACAGATAGAGAGAATTCGTGGATAAAAGAAACAAACAGTGTGTGTCATGTTAATTACCTGTTAATTGCATGTTATTGTTTGTCGACTGCTGAAGTATAGCATCATCCACGCGCAAAAAACACATACAAAGAGGTAGGTGGCGAAATAAAGACACACATTTCATACACTATGGCAATTACAGAAAGGAATTAAAATAATCACAAAATAAAAGCAAGGACAATGAAAACAGTTAAAAGAGATATATAGAGTTATAAAATGAATTAAAAGAGTAAAAAGATAAACTTCTCATCTGGAAAAACACCGGGTATCATATTTTTTACAACGCATAGGTTTTATTTCAAACAAAACGATTGGACGTCTCAAATAGACCTGATTTTCCCCTAAAATCGGACAGGAGGAGCTCTAGCCCTAACACAAACAAATGGAAATCCATTATGTGGGATGAATCTCATAATGTTATTTCCAACATCAGATTTTAAAACCAACAAATATTTGAATCTGTATCGACCTTCAAAATCCTTTATCGGTCGGGCTCTAGTAGTGCATTAACACGACATTTATATTCTTTGACAGGCTACTTCTGTTCGCACTTAGAATAAATATTGGAAAAGAACAAACAGCTGTAATCGGTCCAGCTCTGATATTTATTTGTTTCTTTGGACTTGGCTGTAATTTAATGTGGTGTTTAAAAATGGAGCAAAAGCCTATCATCCTATCATCCCATCTGCAGATGCTGTTTCTGTTGCCAGCTCTGAAATAATGATTTGATTGCGGGCATCCTCTTGCCTCACATGTCCCGATCCACCGAGCGCTAAGCCTGGATGAAGCTTATAGGGCGAAAGATGGACAATCCCTGAATGCATTTACAGTATGATTTCATTTTAATTACATAGGCTAAAAACATAGTGCATAGCTAGGGTCAAAGATCAGTGATTAAGGTTTTCCATCATGCTTTGCACAAATAGCCTCTGGCATTCAGTGTGGCTTGTTTACTGCAGTGGATAATCAGAGTCATCAAATGTTGGTTATTTAGTTCTTTCAATCTCTCCACATTATAATAATCCCATCATGGCAGATGTGCATATATAGTGGGCTATATTAGAAGACCTTAAAGGAAACAAGATTCATATTCACAATTGAAAATCCCTGGGATAAACCTGCGTTCATTCCTAGCTTACAGTGTAAAGGATTTTTTATGGAGTCTCTGTGTATTGGAAGCTTCTTCTGTCACCAAAACAAATCCCTTGTGTGTGCAAACATGCTTGGCAATAACGCTCTTTCTGCTTCTGATCCTGATTCTAGACTTGATGAGGAATTTAAAGATGCTAAATATATTTGACTTATATTGGAAAAAAGTATTGCTTACCCATGAAAAAACATAAAGCTAGGATAGATGGTTGCCAGGGTGTTGCTAAGTGATGTTTAGATGTCTTCAAACTGCAGGTTATGTGGCCAGATTATTATTTTTTTTTCTGTTCAGATTTCAGTCACTTTTGTTAGCATGTTCACAATGGATGTTATAGTAAAGAGGAACATTATTTGTGTTAATTAGGTTGATTATGTTTTTAATTACATCAATATACAAATCTGAAGTGCATGCACTTGTGAAAAAGATGTGCAGTACACCAGTTTTATGAGAATATACTAAAGTGTGTGTTATATACAATTATATATAAAATGTATTATAGTTTGAATTTATATTAAAGGCAATTACTTCAACTTACACTCTTAAGTAGGACTTAAATATCTTTATATGTAATTATACTACTCAAATATAGTTTAACAGTTCTATTGAAACTTATATATCATGTATTTAAATATATTAGTATTTAAACAGCTGTATAATGAAGTTGCATTTAGTACATTTAAATTATCAAATAACACTACAGTTATAATTATAATTAAATTATAATCAAGTTCTTTAATTGTGAATGTTAGTCAACACATTAAAATAAGGTGTCCCACGTACTGCCATAGTAACCATGGCGACAGACATGGACAACAGCGTTACGTCTGGCGGCACGCTCATGCTGTTGTTATTGTTTCGTTCAAACATCATGGACCATGGCAAGCAGATTTTGGGACAATGCCGTTTTCGAGATGCCGAGAGCTCCACATCCGAGTAAACCTCGACTTGACTGAGCTCTTACATGTACTTTATTACACAGGTGATAAAGTATTAGCAAATGTACATAAAACTAATCAATGTTACAAAGCTCATCATGATGAAATATTTGAATATGATCTGTATGTTATTCTAATGTTGACAAGCTTACTGCTAATCTCATACACCCAACAAACTAACACATAGAATAACGAAACTTTCACCACATTCAAATACAGTTTAGTGTTATAGTGTAGACCAAGTGAAACAGCGCTGCGTTACCTCACAAGTTTAATTCGTCTAATAAACTGACCTGTGTGAGTATTAATACAGCACTTTGCGGGTAGTTCGCTAGAATGAAATGTCCTTAAAGGATAATTCCAGTATTTAACACCTTGGGTCTATTTTGTAGTTTGTTTTGAATGAAATAGACTGGTGGACTTTCCTGTCTCGACTTTTTTAGAATCGCCTGTGACAGTTTTAGACTGGGTGTCTATGGGCATGCACAAACATGCCCTTAACATTCATTTTCAAAACTGTGCAACTCACTGAGTGGTTGGTGGTGTTCGTTGATGATTAAAAACAAATATATCGGCGCAATGTATGCTTTCAATCCGTGTTGTTTGCTATTGAGGAACTATTTATTCAGATACCTCACAACCGCGTATAAACTTCCGCTCGATATTCGAGTCTGAAGCGTTAGCACACTCCCGACCACTTGATGGCGACAACCAGGACGCTGTACGAAACACGGTGTCTAGCGCACCGTAAAAAAAAGTCCGGGAGCACAGTTGCTCTGCTCACGCTAGCCTTCTGAGAGACGGAGAACCGAGCGAAAAGACTACAACCAAATGTAAACAGACCCCTTTCCTTTTCCGGAAGCTAGCGCAGTAATATCAACGAGCACTGAGTCCTCCAGCAGACATCAATGCAATTTTAAAAAATGACAAAAAACACGACAGATACGGTATTTCGCTACGCTACTTGTTTCAGAACATCAACAAACACCACCAACCACTCGGTGAGTTGCACAGTTTTGAAAATGAACGTTAAGGGTTGTTTTAAGGACATGTTTGTGCATGCCCATAGACACCCAGTCTAACGCCATCACAGGCGATTCTAAAAAGGTCAAAAAGTCGAGACAGGACCCATTGTCAAAATTTAAGTCCACCACTCTATTTCATTCAAAACAAACTAGACTCAAGGTGTTAAATACCGGAATTATCCTTTAACGTTATTCCTTTATCCGCGGGACTGATATTAGTCTCTCATTAGCAGTCAAACCCTCCTTCATCCCACAGTCATGTTAAAAACATCAATGTATTCACTCATCCATAAACATTATTAGATCCATCAGCTTGATGACAAGTTCCATAATTCTGCTGGAATTTTGCGTCATCAACCTACGCTTATGTTAATGTAAGAGGTTAGCGACCCCTAGCGGCGAAAAAAAAACATACTGTAGCTTTAAGTCTAACATAATTTTTACAGTAATATGGTTTTCCTACTTCCAACCATTGCATGTTGATAGTTGGCAAGCACACATAATCCAGGCAGGCAGGCATCACACATAATCCACCTCTGACCATAGTAATAGTCACTTTTTTACTTCTACAATGGGGTCTGATGAGTACTGGAAAAGAGAGATCCGTTTGTCCACATAAACTGATGAGCTCTTCACCCCTCGATACCTCTTAAAAATGTTTCCATCCAGCCCTCTATGAACCTGAGCCAAGCGCTAATGGATCTGAGACTTCTCCTTAATAAACCTCTCATGACCAATGACCTGACAAAGCTACAAATTAGGTGATTCAGCTTAGATGTAAAACAACTCTTAAAGCAGTTAAAACCCTTCTTTGCTGATGCTTCCGACTGTTCGTTTAAATGCGGGCCAAGAACAAAGGCAAGACATCTTATTGAAGGCTCAGCCTGCCAACCCACCACAACAACAACTGCGACAATAAAACTTCTTAAAGAAACTTAATTTGCTCTCTGAACTTTCCCCACCATTCATCAATACAGAGACAGGGGATTCAATTGAGTTTGTCCGGGACCAGGGCAGGCAGACATGGGTCTTTTACTGGAGTGTTAAACACAAGCTCCAGAGCCGCTCTCTCTGACTGTCAGGTGAAGGCCTCAGTCTAAACTGCAGCCAAGATACTGATGAAGACTGGCACAGTAATAGCTGTTTCTGGGCAGATGCGGGATGTGTGTTTGTCTTCACCTATGGTTGAGATGGGAAGACTGGTGTGACTCACCAAAAAATGTGTTAAAGGGATAGTTCACTTTGAAATTATTTGTTGGTATGTTTTAGCTTACCTCAAGGGTATACAAGATGTAGGTGTCTTTGTTTCTACAATATTTTCAATTTTGATATTTTTAGGTCAAACCGTTCTTGTCTGTCAGTCATATAATGGAGGTCTATGGTCACCACCTCAAAGAGCATGCACAGAGAAGTCCAAATTATTGCTAATTATTGCTAGCAATGGGTACGTAAACCTACCAACATCCATTGGTTTTCGGAGTGTCTTATTATGAGAGGTAAAATGACAATTTAGTCACATAACATCGGTTAATGGTAATGGCGTCAATAGTTTTTTATATACATATTTAGAAAATAGTTTTGTGTAAATCTGTAATGGAAACACGGCTAGTGATTTGTTGCACTTGTATCTCAATGTGTGCTGATAGGACAAAGCATGTTCTGATGTAGACAATTTATTTCAGAAATAAGAACATTTCACCTTGAACAAAAAGCACTTCTTTTCAGTCAAGTTTGTTCCAACAGTAACCCAAATGGCTCCTGTTGCGACTATGAGCGAGCGGGGGGTAAATAAGGCCTGCGGCCCTGAAAACAAGGAAAGAGGTCCCTTGATAGCATTCACGCAAGAACAGCTTGACCCAGCACAAGTCTGTTTATAGAGCTTTGAGTTACAGGCATGCAAGGTCTTGGCACACATGCATTTGTCACTTGGTAGAAGATTAACTAGATGCCAATGGTGAAAGGTTGCATGACATGCCATTCTTTTTAACATCTATGAAGAAAATCTGACCAGACTACATAAATTGACTTCATTTCCAATGATGACAAGTATGAATTATGCTGATTTGTTTGGTGCAGTGTTGTAAACGCACTCTTTCCCTAACAAAAGCATGCAAAATTGAGTCAAATTAATGATGCTTTTATTTTAAAAATGCGATAAAAATGAACAATGTTTTGGTGGGTTGAATTATTGACTGACGAATCATGAAATCAATTATTAAGAATACTGCATATTGCTGAGCCTTTGCAGTTCAGGGTACACACAGACACACACATTCAGAAATGAAGAACATATACAATACCATTCAAAAGTTTGGGTTCGCGTTATTATTATTATATTTTTGTTATATATATATATATATATATATATATATATATATATATGAAGAGTTCAGATGCAAAAGCCTTTAAATGCCATTTGAAATTTTCTTCTAAAATGACAATTTTTATCAAGCTTGTATATTTAAGTTCAGTAATTTCACTTAAATGACAATTAATAGGTAATCTTCATTGCCATTTAAGTGAAATTACCAAACTTAAATATACAAGCTTGATAAAAATGATCATTTTAGAAGAAAATTTCAAATGGCACTTAGAGGCTTTTGCATCTGAACTCTTCATATATACAGTATATATATACTGTATATATATATATATATATATATATATATATATATGTGGAGAGTTTTCATGGCATCTGTTTGTATATAGTTCAGTGAGTTTTGATTTGTATCTGGTATGTTAACTTAAAATAAAAAATATTGATCACAAAAAAAAAAGTTTGGGTCCGCTAAGATGTTTTTGAAAAAAGTTCACCAAGGTTGCATGTTTTTGATGAAAAATAAAGTAAAAAACAGTAATATTGTGAAATATTACAATTTATATTTTAGAATGTAATTTGTTTCTGAATATCATTTTTCAGGATTCTTTGATGAATAGAAAGTTAAAAATATAAAAATATTTTCTAACATAAAAAAATTACACTTTTGATCAATTTAATGCAATTTAATGCTGAATAAACGTTTTTTTAAGAAACAGAAGTATGTATATACATTGAAAATAAATGTGTACAGTGTTGGGTCAGATCATGCTATGTAATGTAAAATCTGGCAACTGACGTTTGAGAGGTCTACAGTTCATCCTAAAAGCAAAAATAACAAGAAAAAATAAAATGTGAGGCCAAAGTACTGGATATTTTTGTGGACCCTTGAAAACAGGCGCAACGAATTGAAGCAATCAGAGAGACCGTAAAATCCAGCCATTTATGCCGAAGCTTTCCTAAAGGATAGAGAGAGGGTTTCAAAACAGATCCAACTCAATGCCCTGAGAGCAGGAACCAATCAAAATCAGACTAACCCCTGAATGGGATCCAATCCAAGAGCCTCGGAGAAGGAACAATGACAAATCGAACTCTACCTAGATTAATTTCAGAGACCCAATCACCCAGAATGCCACTGTGAGCGAGCGGCATCAGGTGGAACGCTTTAACCAAGGTCAGCCTCTGAACAAGCCGAAGGCAAACCTATAGAGCATCAGGACTGCCAAACATCAAAACAACAAAACACAAAAGCCCATTTCAGTCAATTCTGCCAAATGAGAGCACATCAGGCCAGAAAGAGAAAAGAAGATTTAGCCTGACAGATGTGGATGTGTTGGTGATTGGGACAGGAGGAAGATGGATTGCAGAAAGAGCAAATCAGAACTCTTTTCTGAGGTGAAAATGGCTCACTTTACAAAACAGACTTTTTTATATAGGCTATCAAACAAGCTAAAACAATTGTCCTACAAACAGTTGATCTTTACAGTTTGGTAAAAAAAATAATAAAGGGAAGAAAATTAAGAAACTACTTTACAACATTTTGAACACACATGAGTCATTTTAGAAAAACATAAGCATGAGGGTCCACCTGTAAACCCAGCCCTAAACCTAAATTGGGACTGGGGTTAATGGCATTTATGACTGGAGATTTGACTGCGTGTACAGACACGCGGAATGACGCGGACGTTAATGGCGTAGACATACATGCATACACGCGGATAGCTCAAAATGCGTAGAGAGAACACGCAACCTGACTCGAAAGTGGCGTGTATGTTTACGCAAAAGTCATGATGTCATGTTGCTAGCTAAGACGTATGGCAATGTACACAGTGACGTAACAACATCGTTCCCTGGGCGCTTTAGTCAGTGGAAAAACAAATAGGTTCTGAAGCGGTTTGCAAGTTGAACCAACTCAAAACCAACTTTGAACCAGAACCAGTTCCGAACCAGTTCTTTTTTGGGTGGAAAAGGGGTAAGACAGTGTGAAAGTGTGTTCGAAGTTTTGATGATCGATGTGTCCTGCCAGTGCCATTTTAAGAGCTTGCAGGAAACGCCCTCCCATGAAGCAACGCCAGTTGGTCTTGTCAGATTTTCAATACTTTTTTGCTTCAAATAAAAGTTGGAAATGTTGTGATTCACCTTACAGCTGGTTGATTGGTTCATGGCCTAAAACACTTAAGACTTTTAAAAAAAATCCCAAATGGAAATATTTAATGTGAATACCTCCAGAACCAATGCCACTGAAGAAGTGGGCGTTACAGGAACTCACATTCTTTCATTGATTGGTAATCAGGCACCACAGAATACAGATAAAATCCCTTTTTCTACTTCAGCACTATCCAATGAGATAAAGGATGGAAATAAGAAAGTAAAAAATCTGGTTCTCACAAAAGTGCTTTTAAATGTGAGTAATCTGCAGAGTATTTCCCCTGAAGCAGGCAATGATGTTCTACAATGTCGGTTTAAAGTCCCTGAGCAAATAGTCTTCTCTCTTCAGCCCAGCAGTCAAACATCAGTTCTAACGAGGCCTGATCTGATGTGAGCTTCCCAGCCCGACTTCATTACCACCCAACTAAGGCATTTAACTACACGCTGTGTTAATAATGGAACCCTCCAGAAGCAGGGAAGCTTTTACTACTCAAATCAATATGTGGCATGGTTGACTTAAAACTTGCCGACACTTGGGATTGACTATTCCTGAAACAGTCTCTTCAAAATCGGTGCAAATTCAAGAGTTTACACCAGAGCTGCGTCCTCTAGGGTTCGGCTTTGGGACTTCTCTGGAGATGCAGAGCAATGAAGAAAATTAAGACAGATGTTATGCATCTTCCTAGTAGGTTTTTCTTTCCCGTCTTTAAAATCTCCTCCAGATTCTGGCATCTGGAAAAGCAGGTGGTCACGCCGCCTTCACGTTCCCATGGGAAGTTATCACTTAAGAGTTCTGAAGTCGTAATTAGTTTGTGATGTGTATTCAAAATTTCACATTTTCTTTCTTTCTCGTTTTCTGACGATGCATTGGAGAAAACTAAATGAAGATTTTGGTGTGTAACTGATAGTTTTATCTTTGTAGATCCACAAGAGAGAGTGATGAGAGTCGTTTAGTGTCCTTATAAACTGGCTAAATGAGTAGAGCTTTCTGGCAAGCTTTATCACTATTCCACAACAACAGTTCATAAATTGTCTACAAAATAAACTTCACTAAAACTGACAATGACAGCATAATTAGAAAATCCAGAGCATCCCGCTGGTAATTAAACATTGTGCTGCCATTCATGTGTTCAACTCGTAAATATGATCATTCACACTTCCTCTATCTATGTCTATCTCATGTCTATCTCATGTATAAAGACTGGTACAGCTATAGACGCAAAGAGATGATCTGGGGTGTGTTTCCCGAAAGCATCGTTAGCCAACTATGGTCGCAAGTTTTGTCGTTATCAGCATAGTTCAACTAGTCGGTCTTTCCCGAAACAATCGTTCCAACGAACATTCGCAAACAGCAGTGGTTAGAGGCATAGTTTCTATATTGTGTCACATTTGGACGTAATAAATCCTTATCTTGAGCAAAATAAGCAAGCTGACATTCAGTTCAACCGGTGTCTTTTATTTAGAATACATACAAATGTAATTTACGTCTTTTCGAAAGATTTAAAATACCAATTTTGAAGAGTGCGCATGTGCGAACGTGCTCTACTATGTAAGAACGAGCCAAATATCGAGTCTGGTAATAAAGTAAAATATCTGAGAACAATTAGAAATAGTCCTCAGATGACATATCTGTAATTTATATATTAAAAAAATCTATCGTTAATTGGATCTCAAACGTGGTTGAACGATACTTTGCGACAATGGATTTCGGGAAACAGTCGTGACTAGCTAGATGATTTCTCCAACGATGCATCGTACTATAGTAGTGAAGCAGCGAACTACATAGTTGTACGGGAAACGCACCCCTGGCTAAAATCACCACCTTAGACGCAAAGAGACTATCTGGTGCATCAAAAACAGGTTTACTAATGCCTCTCCTAATTAAACAGTGTGTGTTTTACACAGAGTCCTCAACAATGGTAGCTTTACAAAGATTCTTACAGCTGGAGCACAGAAGACGAGTTCAGTTTATATAAATGCCCACATAAGGACCAATTTTAGCCCTCTTGACTCACTAGCCTATCTGATGATGCAATTTTAAGAAAATTCTGTCTTCCAAGGATTCTTGAATTATTTCAGATAGTGAAACCACACCATCAGAGGAACTATACCTCAAGTCCAGAGGTGCAGTGTGTTAGCTACACTGCGTTATTTTGCTGTTGGAAGTTTTATGGAGGTGGTGGGTGATGGCCTGGGGCTCAGCAAGTCTTAAGTCAGCAAAACTGTGACAACAGTAACACCTTTGCTGTTACAGCTGATGAAGAGCATCCTGGTTTTCCCCCAAACCCCTGAGGAAATACAACAATTCTATGATATTGACAACATCCCCAGAGTGATTGGCATCATTGATGGCACCCTAATCCCAGGATTAAGCCCTAAGGGAAATGAGCCTACATTTGCAGGAAGGGCTATCCGTCCAGCATGTTCAAGTATAGTGATCACAAGGGAATGTTCACTGACATTGTGGCAAAATGGCCTGGAAGCACACATGACTCTTTTGCATGGGCCAATTCTGCAATTTGCCAGATGGCTTAAGAAGGTGGCTTTGGTGATAGCTGGCTCCTGGGAGACAGTGGATATCCTCTTCGCCCCTACCTCTTGACACCTGTGCAGCATCCAGCCACCATTGCAGAGGAAAGGTTTAATCAGGCCCATGGAAGGACATGCTATATAGTGGAGAGGAGTAGGACTGTGGAAACAACGTTTTCCCTGCATCAGCAAGTCCAGTGGTGGCCTAAAGCTAAACCCCACCAAAAGCTGTTCTGTTATTGTGGTTACTGCAATTCTCCACAACATTGCAGTCAGGAAAAAAAAAAGTCCAGCTTCCAGAGGAGGAAGTTTGTGCCGTTGGAGCCGATGGTGAGGAAGATTCTGATGATGATGATCCTTTGGACACACATCAAGGCAGAATGCATCCTGCGGGAGCAGAAGTCTGAGAACTTTTAATTCGGAATATGTTTGGGTAGTAGGCTAATATTTTACTGTTTTTAATTTAATCTACAATAACTTGTGTTAATAAATAATGCTGTTTATTTGCCTACGTTTCCCCCCAGCAGACTTCACTTAAAATAGTAGTTCACTTTTGAAAAAAACTTTTGCTGATAATTTACTCACCCCCATGTCATCCAAGATATCCATGTCATTCTTTCTTCAGTCGAAAAGAAATTAAGGTTTTTGATGAAAACATTCCAGCATTTTTCTCCATATAATGCACTTCATTGGGAACCAAACAGTCCAAAAGACAAATTCATCGATTCCAGACGATGAATCGCTCATTTAATAAATAAATAACAAATTTTAAGTTTTATAAGCTCAAATTGTCGCCTTGCTCTGTTCAGTGACTCTCCTGTTTGAACTCGTTCATCAAAATGAACAAATCTTTTTCCGAGTCATTTGGTTCATTCAACGAACGAATTGACTCGGAAAAAGATTTGTTCATTTTGATGAACGAGTTCGAACCGGAGAGTCACGAACGTGCATCGCAATACAGAGCAAGGCAAGCATTTGTGCTTATAAAACTTAAAACTTTGTTATTGTTTTTTTAAATGAGCGATCATTTCGCTTGATAAGAGCCTTATTCATCGTCTGGAATCGTTTAAAGCGTTTCCTTCGTTGACTATATATAAAAATACCATAGTTTGAATGTGTAATATTTTATGTTAACATATGTAAATTAGCCTATGTTTCCATAGCGCTAAGCACTGCATATGTTGCGTAGGCCTAGTCTATATGTGTAGGCTGCTACAGTACATATACATTTTAATATTTAAGGGTAAACCCCTAAAATAATTTTTGTAAAATATTGTTTTATGAAAATTTGTCTTTGGGAATTTAACAAAGCTGTTCACTTGCACACTCACCGTTTCTTCGCACAACCCAAACCAAGGCGCGTCCGGCATAAACAATCCTTTCGGAGGGCACTTCGAAGGGAGAATAATTGCGATCGTCACGCTATTATATCGTTTCAAGTAATTAGTGATACAGACAACCCGATCTCACGGGAATTCGTACGAATTTTATGAGGTGGCTAATTCGTAACAATAGCTTGTTTTCACGTGACGTCACGCAACTGCGTTGCCATGGCGCGAAACGCAAATGGAGGGCAGGAAGTGATTTCTATATTTAGGAAGCACTTTAACACACTCAAAATGCCTGTGTTTTGCGTCGTTTACGGTTGCTCGATCAAACCACGAGGAGTTTTTATCGTGTGACAAAAGTTGTTGTTCATAGGGGGGAAAATACAAGAAATTGACAGAAAAACACCGGGAAAAATGCCTTATAAACGTACGTCTGCGGTCGCGAGGAGCCGAATGGGAAAATGCCTGTGTGTGTGTGCGCAGTGATCACTTCGTCAACTGTGAGTTAATAAATTATTTATGTGGCTTATAATTACATTATTCAGGTGTTTAAATACACTTTTGTGGCTGTTTGTGTAACGTACCAGTTTCCGAACTTTGTAAAGTCAAAGTATGTCTGTAAGACGAGTTAGTTGCTGATATCTACAGCCTCGATGGCAGGCAAATCTCTCAATTCAGTTGAAAATCGGTCCTCTTCATAACGTAAGGATCACGTCCAATATATGTTTCGATTTTCTGTTTATATATTTCTCTTGTAATAGCGTCTAAAGTAGTACAGTACGGATTTCCCTCCATCTCGTCCATTGCGCTCTTCACTCCTTGCCCTCCATCTGCGTTCCGCGCGTCAACACAATCACGTGACTGCAAACCACCTATTCATACGACCTCACTCGTACAAATTAGTACGATTTTGCTAAACTGTACATATTTTACGAATTGGCCAATTCGTACGAATTCGTACGAATGACCTAGCCCTGAGCCCGCCCCTAAACCGAACCATCACGTGGGTTTAGACAAATCGTATGAATTCGTACGAGTGAGGTCGTACGAATTAGCCACTTTTTAATCACTCGTACGAATTCATACGAATTGGTCGTGAGATAGGGTAGGATACAGACAGCAAATTATGTAAAACCTGAGCACCTCGACTTTAAATCATCCAAATTACTTAAAGTGGATGGTGAAAGCTTCGAAAGAAATAGGCTATAGGGTCGATGGGTCTGAATATAACGCATCCCAGCTGCTGCGAAATCAATGACGTCGACACAACAAACTAAGGAACTATGCTTCGAACCACAGGTCAAGTCGTTCCTACCACACAAGTTTGCGAATGTTCGTTTGAACTATAGTTTCGGGAAACACCAAATCGTCGGGCTATGTTAGTAACGACGGAACTTTCTACCATAGTTGGCTAACGATCCTTTCGGAAAAACGCACCCCAGATTGGAACTGACTATTTTAGCACGGGTTTGCCAACTTTGTGCATTATACACATCAGACAGTCAGAGAACAGACGGAGGGCCTCTCTCGGGATGGAGGACTGGAAGTGTATGTTTACAGCTAGGCTAATTAGGGATCACAGTCTTGTACCTGTGAGGATGGTGATGATGTTCTAGCAGTTCAGCATGTCAGATTCAACACAACATTGATCTACTATGTGTGATACCCATATCTCACCACTCCTCTTCCCCTACTGCTTTCTTTTCACCGACTGAAGATGAAGATGAAACACTTCCCGTGGCATGGGCCGGCCTCGCGGGCCTCGCGGTCCCAGCGGCCCGAAGTGAGAAGGGAATTCCCTGCGCTGGGCTGAGGATTGCTGACAGATGGAGAGCCACACTAACAGCGCAGGTGGGAGATGGGCCAGATGATTGGCTGATGCACTCTGAGGGCTCTCTGTGGTGTGACAGAAGTTGAGTCAAGCAACTTGCTCTTAAAATATCTTTGCTGAGGAATACAGTTTGGCCAGGGATGTTATTTGTCTCTGTCTTTTCTATTGTTAGTCGTGTACTAAAGCGAGAATGAAAGCCCTATAGAACAATTCGTTGTACTCAGCTGGGAGGGAAGTACATAAGAACTTTAGTTAAGCGTTACCTCAGTGCGGCCTATGGGGTGCTTTGCACTTCTCCAGTATTTACGGTCCATCCAAGGGCTGTTTTACAGCTTCTGTAATACACTCGCATTGATTCATGGACACCCTCCCAAAAGAGGTGTATTACCCAATTACAGTGGCCCGTAGCTCATCGATCTCCCCTCTCCAATGACAGCGGGTCAGAGGAGGAGAGCTGCCTTTATAATTCACATCACTGAGATTGGTGACACTTCACAGGATTAGTACTGAACTTAACTGAGGTCACGGCTTGCATAGCTAGAGGACAAAAGCTTGGTTTAGATGATCTTTTAGTAATGTGAAGTTCAGATCATTTTACTGACCCTCTTGTTCGATCGTTTATCAAAATGAACAAATCTTTATTCGAGTCATTTTGTTCATTTAAAAGCCAGATTCCTTGAACACATCCTCCTACGCAATCTTGATCATATTCTGAATTAAGAAATCAAAAGTAATTTAGAGGAAACATAAATAATTACTTTACGAGTCTCTTGTTAATTTGTCACGTGACGTGTGCAATGAACACCACACTAATAATAACAAAAAACAACAACTTAATGAACATTTAGTCTACGAAATCAATACTAAATGCTGTATGTATTTCTGTAAAGATTATGTAATTTGTCCTATAAGATTGTGAAGCAATTTGGTCAACACTTGACCTAATACTGTGTTTTGCCCTCTTTCGCCTTCAGAACTGCCTTAATTCTATGTGGCATTGATTCAACAAGGTGCTGAAAGCCTTTAGAAATGTTGGCCCATATTGATAGGATAGCATCATGCAGTTGATGGAGATTTGTGGGATGCACATCCAGGGCACGAAGCTCCCGTTCCACCACATCCCAAAGATGCTCTATTGGGTTGAGATCTGGTGACTGTGGGGGCCATTTTAGTACGGTCAACTCATTGACATGTTCAAGAAACCAATTTGAAATGATTCAAGCTTTGTGACATGGTACATTATCCTGCTGGAAGTAGCCATCAGTGGCCATAAAGGGATGGACATGGTCAGAAACAATGCTCAGGTAGGCTGTGGCATGAAAATAATGCCCAATTGGCACTAAACGCCTAAATTGTGCCAAGAAAACATCCCCCACACCATTACACCACCACCACCAGCCTGCACAGTGGGAACAAGGCATGATGGATCCATGTTCTCATTGCGTTTACACCAAATTCTGACTCTACCATCTGAATGTCTCAACAGAAATCGAGACTCATCAGACCAGGCAACATTTTTCCAGTTTTCAACTTTCCAATTTTGGTGAGCTCTTGCAAATTGTAGCCTCTTTTTCCTCTTTGTAGTGGAGATGATTGGTATCCCTGCTGTTGTAGCCCATCCACCTCAAGGTTGTGCGTGTTTTGGCTCGACAAATGCTTTGCTGCATACCTCGGTTGTAACGAGTGGTTATTTCAGTCAAAGTTGCTCTTCTATCAGCTTGAATCAGTCGGCCCATTCTCCTCTGACCTCTAGCATCAACAAGGCATTTTCGCCCACAGGACTGCCGCATACTGGATGTTTTTCCCTTTTCACACCATTCTTTGTAAACCCTAGAAATGGTTGTGTGTGGAAATCCCAGTAACTGAGCAGATTGTGAAATACTCAGACCAGCCTGTCTGCCACCAACAACCATGCCACGCTCAAAATTGCTTAAATCACCTTTTTTTCCCATTCTGACATTCAGTTTGGAGTTCAGGAGACTGTCTTGAGCAGGACCACACCCCTAAACGCATTGAAGCAACTGCCATGTGATTGGTTGATTAGATAATTGCATTAATGAGAAATTGAACAGGTGTTCCTAATAATCCTTTAGGTGAGTGCATTCTATATATATATATATATATATATATATATATATATATATATATATATATATATATATATTAAAGAAAAGGCTGTGATATTTAGTTAGAATCCATCCATCATCCATCCATATTCCCGGTGAAAACAAATTTGACTCGAATCTGAAAGTATATCATTCCTTATTGATAAAAACGTTTTGGAGGGTAAAACAATTTACACAGAAATGCATCCTGCTCATGTTTAATGAATAAGGCAGGCACAAACTTTTTTGCATCTTCTTTGGACAATCCTGCATCACAACAGACGCTGTAAGGCTCATGTTGTCAATAAAAAGAGCAGCTCATTAAGAATGAATGACTTACAGTTGCTTCAAAATGCTGTATTTGTGAGTACCCTTTAAGAAACACAATGCATTTTTATGAAGCGCTTGCCAAGTCCTCACACGTCTGCTTACGGCATTTCTTCTGACAAAACAGAAATCAGCAATTTTCAAACTTATGTAAATATATGCCTAAAATGGCTCTTTCCTCACCCAAGAGATGAGAATTGGATGGCATCTGACTAAATTGTGACAATTTGCCTCCTCTCAAAGCACAGACACATGAGGTTTTCAATATGCTCTGTGAAAAGGAGACAAAGAGACATAGTGTCACACAGCATGACGGCCGCCACAACCCAGACAGCAGTTCAGTTTGCTTCCATCCCTGTTAAAGAGAGAACAAAACAACCCCAAGACAACAACCACAGCAGCCCTGTCATTTACTGGATCGGTCAAGGTGCTGGGTGAAGTTTGTGATGAAAACATGTCAGCGAAGTAACGCCTGACAAACATGCCTCCAGACCCAGTAGAACACAAACAAAGAGATGCGAAACCTGCCACGAACATTAAACAAAAGTGTCCAGCCATCTCAAAACTCCTTTATTTATGAAGCATGAATTAATACACTTCTCACACAGTCTGCTGTCAATCCCTCTTTTTACAATTTCCCACGATTCATGAATAACATAAACTCCTTAATCAGCTGTTCTCTCACGTACACCCTTGATTACAGATTTCTCACTTCTAGGGGCCAGAGCAATTTGTCGACCTTAATACCTTAATCTCTGTCGCACTACAGAACATGCAGAGAGTGATTCGCCCAGCTCTCAGACTTACAGCACTTTAAAAATGAACTTTAATCCCTTTAGTTCAATCTAACACCTGTGGAGGGTTCACAAGCCGGACAGCGAGTTGAAATAGGGTCTTTGTTAAATTAAAGAGGATAGATTTCCAGTGATTTTAGTGCAGCTGAACTGTTATCTCAGCAGAATCTGCATATGAATGTGCTCCCTTCTTTTATTATTAAACACAGTTATTAACATTTTGCTTTAAATGCATCTTCTGGGTAAAACTTAATCTATTAATTATAGCAGGAATAAAATTTAATTTTGTATTATCTATTAAAAACTGTTATAATGGAAATTTATTTTCAGAATATACACTTATTAATGTATTCCAATCTATTGCAATAGCACATGAGACTACTTCCATAAAATCACTTACCATTTTTTTTTAGCAAAGTTATACAATCTTTGAACTCCTGTCATGATAGTGGAAATCCAGTAAACCTAGATGACGTGATTATTTGTAAAGCACTGTTTGCAGATTTGCTAATCTTAATCAATCCATTCACCCAGCCACCAATAATTTTTGGTAAAGCAATAATATTGGTAAACTGGTTAATCCCACCCCAAAGTTTTGATTTAGACAATTTTACAACTGAAAAAAATAAAATAAAATAATTTTACTGAATAACTTACGTGTTTTACCCACTGTAAAAAATAATCGTAATTTTAACAGTAAAAGACTGTAAAATGCTACAGTGTTAGAAATATAATAATATATAATGTACAAATAAGTTACAATGATACTACTTCCATAAAATCACTTTACAATTATTATTTTTTTTTTTTAGCAAAGTTATACAATCGTTGAACTCCTGTCATGATAATGGAAATCCATTTAACGTAGATGACGTGATTATTTAATCTTAATCAATCCAGCCACCAATAATTTTTGGTTAATCACATCCCAAAATTGATTTAAACAATCTTATAGCTGAAAAAAAAATAAAAATAATAATAATTTTACTGAATAACTAACACGTGTTTTACCATAAATATAAGCTCTACATTTATGCTCTTGTGGTACAACTTCCAGAAGGACTAATTAAAAGTGCATTAAAGAGATAGTTCACTTTGAAATTCATTTTTGATATGTTTTGTCTTACCTCAAAGGCGTCCAAGACGTAGGTGTCTTTGTTTCCGCAGTAGTTTCAATTTTGATATTTTTAGGTCAAACCGTTCTTGTCTGTCAGTCATATAATGGAGGTCTATGGTCACCACCTCAAAGAGCATGCACAGAGAAGTCCAATGACTCGTAAATGTAAGTACACATTGATGGCCTAAGACACGAAACGAGCGGTTTGTGTGAGAAAACGAACAGTATTTATATCGTTTTTACCTCTTGATGCCACAGCCACAAAGCGCCAGCGCCATCAGATAACTCGGACGTGGCTGTGGCCGTGTTCGTTTTCTCACACAAACCACTTGTTTCGTGTCTTAGGCCATCAATGTGTACTTACATTTACAAGTCATTAAATCATGTTTAATTAGGACTTCTCTGTGCACTTTGAGGTGGTGACCATAGACCTCCATTATATGACTGATAGACAAGACCTAAAAATATCAAAATTGAAACTACTGCGGAAACAAAGACACCTACATCTTGGATGCCCTTGAAGTAAGCAAAATCATACCAAAAATGAATTTCAAATCCCTTTAATGTCTTTATTTTTATAATCTGAGGGAGGAGTTTAAATTGGTTTTATCCACAAACATTCCTTTAATAAAGGTCCAACTCTTCGAAAATCGTAACCGTTGCTGATTTGGACTTGAATGTCATAAATGAACTCTGAAAACACTGAAAAGTTTCTGTTATAAAGCATATTGAAGCATTGTGGTTTTAGTAATGGTAATGGCAGCATACACAGGGTGCTGTAATGTTCACAAAAGGTTGTTTCTTCAAGCTGTAAGTCTCCATACACTGAATTAGTTTCTATAATGCAGAGGCCATAGCTGTTATCTACCCGGGGTAATTATCTCAAAGGTAATGTTATCCAGGTGTGTGAGAGCCACCTGTCAAAATGATTTATACGGGCCACCGTTCTTATTCTTCCTCCACTCATTTTATCAAACACTTCAGAAATCACACACACACACACACACACACAAAGGCTTTTACAGTCTATTCTGCCCTTCTGGACACTCAAATTCATCAAAATGCTGAGATGAGCCATTTTCCTTCTGAGGTCCGTTGTTAATCTTCTAAACATTGCAGCCGTCAGGATGCAAGTTTGGCCATTACATCACAGACTATCTCTTATGTTTCTTTAAATCAGTCGTATTGAGGAGATTAGAACTGTATTGAAGAAACTGAACTTTTTTACAGAGTTGCACTGCTACCATGTTCAATAAAATCCCTTCCTTGTGACAGACCTGTCCACTGGTCAAAAAATATTTTGAGTGTGTGTTAAATATACTTACAGCAATACATAGGGACAAAATTGAAGTGAGCTACAGCCTACAACTAAATACATGTTATTTTCAGAGGTCTGATCAGGGTTTGGTTTACAATTAATTAATTAATTAACCAGCTAATTTAATAAACTAGCTTTATTCAAAAGCAATATAAGTTATGCTTTGTTCTAAATGATCTCTGTAACTGTGTGTGTGTACCTGGTATCCCCAATGCTATGGGGACCCACAAGCATAGTAACACCAGTAAATGTTGACCTTATGTGAAAAAAGTGAAATTGCAGAATGTTTTTTTTTTTTTTTTGTGATGGGTATTTTGTACAGTATAAAAATCATTATGTCTATGGAAAGTCCCCATAAACATGGAAATTTGTGGAAATAAGTATACTGTAAATTGCTAATGAGAACCCTTGTAAAAAAGAAGTTATACTTCAAGTTAATTTCATGAAGTAAACTTAAGTAATGTTAAAATATATTTTTAAGTTTACATTATGTAGTAAATATACTAATGTCAATATTTACTAGTAGTAAACTAGTGTACTATTTTAATGCCGTTTGGGACTAAATTGGCTCAATTTTAGTATATAAAAGTATGTTTAAGTGTACTATAAGTTTAAGTGCATGACTAGTTCATAATTACGTCTCTATTGGGTTGAGATCTGGTGACTGTGGGGGCCATTTTAGTACAGTGAACTCATTGTCATTTTCAAGAATCCAATTTGAAATGATTCGAGCTTTGTGACATGCTGCATTATCCTGCTGGAAGTAGCCATCAGAGGATGGGGACATGGTGGCCATAAAGGGATGGACATGGTCAGAAACAATATTCAGGTAGGCCGAGTCATTTAAACGATGCCCAATTGGCACTAAGGGGCAGTGTTGTAGTCGAGACCACCTCACTCGAGTCCGAGACCTAGAGACCAGAGAGAGTCGAGTCCGAGTCAAGAACGAGTCCATAGAGAGTCGAGTCCGAGACCAGTGAGGGTTGATTACCTAGTCTACTTTTATTTACTTAGAGAAAACCTTTTTTTTTACTGAATTTACTTAGAGTTTAAAAAATATGACCAGTTTAGGGGGAAAAGGCCACATAGTAGGTGGTGTTAAAAGTAATTTTATTACAATTTGTCATGCGCAGTTGCGCACTAGAAAATCACCAATCACTGGGTGTGTCAATCAATTTAAAGAAATATTTAATTTACATTACGTACATTAATAATCATGAAAAATATTTTGAATTGAACTCGAGTGGACTCCAGGAATAAGTCCGAGTCCTAAAAAAAAAATGTTCGAGTACTAGTCAATTCCGAGTCCAAATGCACACGAGTCCATGACAAGACCAAGACCATTAAAATATGGTCTCGAGACCGAGACCGAGTCTCGAGTACTACAACACTGCTAAGGGGCCTAAAGTGTATCAAGAAAACATCCCCCACACCATTACACCACCACCACCAGCCTGTACAGTGGTAACAAGGCATGATGGATCCATGTTCTCATTCTGTTTATGCCAAATTCTGACTCTACCATCTGAATGTGTCAACATCAGCTGTATAAAGAAAATATACATTTAAAAATCACTCTCAGAGAAGTATAAATGTAAAAAATCTATATAAATATTAAGTCCTTTAAAAAAAATCTAATTATTGAGGAAAAAGATACTACTTAATTTCAGCACAGCTGATGGTCCATGATTCAATTTTATGGTTGCACCTTTATTAAACACTGCAGTCTGCTAAAATCCCTCTCGTCAGCCAATCAGCTGATTGGCCTGAGCAGGCGTCTCTATCTTCGTTTATATTAAACCGACACCTGCGGGGAAAGTTGTGGCTTACATCAGCTCCTCTACGGCCTGCCAACATTGTGGTGTCCGGGCCCATCTCGATCCTCCTTGGCCCAGGTGTGTGTGCGAGCAGTCTTCATTACAGCGAGATGGGCCAGGTGGATGTGTGCGCGCGTGATTTCATTAACGTGAGATTGCTTTCTGAGGCCCACACACACAGAAGCCGGAAAAGGGATAAGAAGGGAAGTGCGCAGCTGTGCTTGTCCCCACGATCCGACGTGCTTTTCCATCTCTATTTCTATTGCCAGATAGATGCAGGAGAAAACCAACACAGACGACTATCTGCATGAGAAATGAGACCGAGGGAAGAGAGAGCAGGACCAACGTCTAACAAAGACCCCGGGACTGAGTGTCAGCTGAACAGTATTGAACTAAACTAAGCACAGATGTTTTCAAATTGAATTTGAAATGCAGGAAAATGTAGCCCAAGTAACACTTTACAATAAGGATCCATTAGTTAGCATTAGTTAGTGTATTAACTACCAAATTGGCTATTAATTGCCTTATAGAAAATATCATTGCACAACTCTGTAATGTTCAACCCCAAAACATATAATAGAAATGTATTTAAATAGGAATGGCAAAATGCATTTTTAAGGCACGATGAAACTGTGTGAAACTACCCTGATTATCTAATCAAATGATTTGTAAATAAATTTGCATGAAATCATTGTTGAAATAACATGCCTAGGGTTACACACACTAAGCAAGTAATTAAAAATTAGGTTTCCCTGCAAGGCTGTAACCAGAAAATTTAGATTAGGGTAATAATCTGCCAATGAAAATCTTATGAAAAGTCTTATGACAGTTTATCATGGGCATGAGGTGAAAAATACATCTTTTAACAAATGGAATTAAATAAAAACGCTGAAATTCTCACACTTAAATGGTACCATTCGCTCACAATGACCCTATTATAGAAAAAGAGAAAGAAAACACTTTCACCACAGACACACGTATTCTGTGTGGGTTTGGTCCCTTATGTTCAAGTGTATTTAAAATCAGACCAAAATAGTGTGATTTGTGGTTAATATTTAATTTTTAAATCGCTCCACTTACTTAGACTGTGATAAATTATTCATAATAGAGGCGTATACAAATGAAGTCTCCAGCCAATCAGTGGGCTCTCTGGTGGAGTGATGTCACGCTTAAAAAAATAAATAAATAAAATAAACCCTTCGGCTGACAGCTTTAGATCATATGTAAACTATGGTGCTCTCAGGAAGCCTCTGGAAATGTACACACCACCACAGCCATGTTTATCTTATGCTTTACACTATTCCTCTGAGAGTAATGTTTCAATTCTCCTTTTTTATAATCCGCTTGGATGCATTATTTATATGTCCAAAATGATTCATATGATACTCTCTCTAATTTAACAACGAGGGTAAATGTACCTTGACTCTGTCACAGCATACAATGAAAAACCTGTGACAGCAAGTGACTTTTACAGTGTATTAGAGGTAGGGTGACCAGATTTCTCATGGTGTACTAGAGTAGGGGATGGACAGGCACCTCCTCACCCCCCATTTCACATATTTCATGTTATGAGAAAAGCTATTTCATGATAACGATATACATCATATAGTTATTTCATTGTTAGATAAAAAAAAGAAGTAAATTACACAGTAGCACCTCATTGCAGTACACAAGATCCAGGGGGCGGAGTCGGATCCAGATCTGAGGGGTGGAAGTTGGGTATCTTTTGTTTGTTTAACATGAATGACAGGCTGCTGTAACTTTAATACTGAATGCTAGGATCTAATATACTGACACATACCTGGTTTTCACTGAAATGTTGGTTCACTTAAGCCATAATAACGGACTGTATTTATGTGAGATACTCCACGTGATGGGCATAGGGGGTAGGGAGCAGTGGTTTGACTGGAGATTTCAGACATAGCTTCCGGCAAATTTAGATTTGCTCTGAAAGTTAGTCTGGCAAAGAGCTCATTCAAAGCCATTTCCAATCCGTCGAAATCGCAGCACCAATCAGAAACGTTGGGGCAGGCTTTACACGATGACGACAGCGCTGGGATTTTTAAGCCTACATTACAAAGATGGATGCCGCCGCCGAACGTCACTCGCTCGAATCAGCAATCGCGTCTGTTTTAAACGATTTGAACGTTTCCTTTTTGCTTAAAACCGAGCAAAGAACACTCAGAGATGTTTCTTGGTGACGCCCCTTTGGAAATGATTTGTCTATGACGCTTTGCCAGACCATAACTCAGTTACAACTGAGAATCTGGTTAACCAGGCTAAAACCTACCCCTAAACCTAACCTTAAGCCATGTAGTTACCACTCAGTACATTCTTAGGTAAGTAGTACACACATGCGCACGTACTGTAAAATGAATTGAACAGATTTTCTAAAGAAAATGTAGGGAGTGCTTGCCCACACCAAAACTGAAGAGAAAAGATCCAGGGAAGAGTGCGGCATTGAGTGGAGAGAGGGATGTCTAATCCACACTCGTTCCCTTCATAAGCATCACTCATGTCTGACAAATGACCCTCAACGGAGCGCCGGCGGGACGGAGATGTCATCAAACTGCTGTGCTAAATCATGAGAACCATCGCTCACCTTCAAATCTGCAGACCACAGGCTAACCGGAGCTCCGGGGGGAAAGTCCTGGCTTCATGGCATTCACTATTTTAGATAAGAAAAATTAGATTTTTGACCCCTCTAATCTTCCAGGGAAGCATCTGTTGAAGTGTATCCTTTCTCTCCGGGAGGTAATGATGAACCTGGCCCTTTCATGCGATCTAAAGATAAACAGGAAAATAATGATCAGTGATGCGAACAGAATTCGATTCTGCTGTAAAGAAGCTCTCAAAAAGACAATAGCGTCATTCAGCTGAAGTCAGTTCAGTGTCGATTCAGTTCAGTTCAACAATGCAGTTATCAATTATGAGATAAGATAAGTTCAGTAAAGCAGTAAACACTGTCATTATACACAGAATCATTTCAGTTCAATAAATGTGTCAATGTAGCAAAAATTCGTCAACCGAAGTTGAATCAAAGCAGCAAAAGACATTTTGAATTCTGACAGTTTAGTAAGATTTAGTTTACTTTTGTTTTTTTATTATGCATATTAAAGGAGTAGTTCACTTTAAAAAAAACTTTTGCTGATAATTTACTCACCCCCATGTCATCCAAGATATCCATGTCATTCTTTCTTCAGTCGAAAAGAAATTAAGGTTTTTGATGAAAACATTCCAGGATTTTTCTCCATATAATGCACTTTACTGGTAACCAAACGGTTCAAGGTCCAAAAGACAGTTTCAGTGCAAACTGCAAACTGTTCAAAGGGCTTTAAACGATTCCAGACGATGAATAAGCGAATCAAGCGAAACGATCGCTCATTTAAAAAAAAAAAAAAAAAAAAATTTTACGTTTTATAAGCTCAAATGCCCGCCTTGCTCTGTTCTGTGATGCGCGTTTGTGACTCTCCTGTTTGAACTCGTTTATCAAAATGAACAAATCTTTTTGCGTGTCATTTGGTTCATTCAACGAACGAAATGAACAAATTGACTCTGGAAAATATTTGTTCATTTTGATAAACGAGTTCGAACAGGAAAGTCACGAACGCACATCACAGAACAGAGCAAGGCGAGCATTTGGTAACCAAACAGTTCAAGGTCCAAAAGACAGTTTCAATGCAGCTTCAAAGGGTTTTAAACGACACCAGACGATGAATAAGGGTCTTATCAAGCGAAACGATCACTCATTTAAAAAAAAAATTTTTAACCGAAACCGTTTGGTTCCCATTGAAGTCCATTATTTGGAGAAAAATCCTGGAACGTTTTCATCAAAAACCTTCATTTCTTTTCAACTGAAGAAAGAAAGACATGGACATCTTGGATGACATAGGGGTGAGTAAATTATCAGCAAAAGTTTTTTTTTTAAAGTGAACTACACCTTTAAAGTTCTTGCCGATACTGCAATAGCTGACAAATCTTCTGGATACAATACGATCAATTCCAATAAATTATATACCATTTTGTAATAAATACCGTACAAATTCAATCAAATGAAATGCTGAATTTAGGCAAACATGTAAATCACATAACAATCATGTGAATTTATGCATTACGAAATTATAATGTAGTGTACAATATGACATTTTTTTTTATACAAGTATAAAAAATGAGGGCTTTTTAATTCACTTTAATTGACTGTCAGCAAAGGTAATTCAAATGTTAAAACTGAAGAAATGAGCATGCACAATTAAATAAACAACACTGATGTCCAGCTGACGTAACCAAGCTGTTTATAAGTGAAACCTGTTGTTGTGGTTGGATATGTACAATGACATTGTAAAATCATTCATTAAAAAAATACATCATGACAAAGATATGTTCCAGCATTTAAAATGGCATCTTCATTCTCTCAGTATGCGCAGGGGATATAACAGAGGGATCAAATACTAAATTAAATCTGTGCTTTTGATTAAGACTGAATTAATCATCGCAGGACAGTGGTGAACAGCGTGCCAATCAAATTCAAATTTCGTCAGGAGAATGCAATATATTAAAATTAAATTCAGAAAGGAGTGTGTACTTTAAAAACGCACTCTGAACCCTGGAGGTTTAAGAGAGAGCGAGAGAGAGACAAAAGTAAACAACAATCCCATCAGTGAACACTAATACATGTGCAAAGTGAATCAGCCTCTTCTAACTGTGTCCTGTCACATCACGTTATCGTCGTCACATAGAAGAATTCCTTCTTTATATTGTCAACACTTATAATTAGCCACGACATTCAGAAACAGGCGGTTCAAGAGTCGTGTCCTTTAGTAAACATAGCTTCAAACTATTTTTACATACAGACCTAATGAACAAGACTTAAAGGCATAGGCCTAGTTCACCCACAAATTAGGGTTCTGCCATCATTTGCTCGCCTATAATGTAATTTGCATACTTTTAATATTACTACAGATTTTGTGTGTGTGTTCTGTATGTATGGTTCATGAGGATACAAATGTGTATCTGTATTTGATATGGGTTTTACAAAGTAAATGTGGTTTACGAGGACACGTCCTGTGCCCTTTATTTATTCAATAAAACTATATATATATATATATATATAAATGTCAAGTTTTCTTGATGGGAATATTTAGGGCTCTAAATTTTCAGTGATAGGTCAACATGGCATCATGACTTTTCTGTAAACATATACGCCACTTTCAAACGGCACTTTCAAGTCAAGTGGCATGTTGTACGCATTTTCCGCATGTATGTATACGCTGTTAAATGTCCTAGCTAAATGAAGCAAAATGTAGATCTACATCTGGGAGTGATATTTTTTTTTCCTAGGATGTTAGGAGATGTCTCATAAATGCTATTAACCCAGTGACGGGTAGGTTTAGGGACGGGGTTGGGCTAGGTCATACTGTATTTATATACAGTAATGTAACGTTAAGTCACCAGAGTTCATAAACACACTGAAAAGCGATTATGCGTGTTGATAGCACGCCAAAAATGGAAATATTTCCAGGAGAGTAAATTTAAAGGGATACTCCACTTTTTTTTGGAAATAGGCTCATTTTACAACTCCCCCAGAGTTAAACAGTCGAGTTTTACCGTTTTCAAATGTATTCAGCCAATTTTCTGATATTTAGAAGGATATCAGTAACCAGACAGTTTCTGGTCTCATTGACTTCCATAGTATATTTTTTCCTACTATAGAAATCAATGAGACCAGAAACTGTCTGGTTACTGATATTCTTCTAAATATCAGAAAATCGGTTGAATGGATTCAAAAACGGTAAAACTCAACTGTTTAACTCTGGGGGAGTTGTAAAATGAGCCTATTTCCAAAAAAAAGTGGAGTATCCCTTTAACACTGGAGTTTTTGCTGTGCAGCCACTTGAATGTGACAGTATGGCTTTCTTTTTTTTTAGAAAGGAACATTTTCAGCAGGTTTAGCTTGTATTTAAAATATAAATACTAAGTATAACGGTATGATGCAGTGAAGTAATTCCCTTTAAAATCACAAAACCCTTACAAGAATAATATCAAAACCCTTACAAGCAAATATCTTTACCATCATATTACTTTAGTATATTACGATACTAGAAGTATATCATTATATACCAGAATGTATAAATTCAGATTATATCAAGTCAGATTTTATCTACATTCAAAACTATAAATTACATAACTGTATATTCATGTGTGCATTCTGCCTATCTCTAGATGCTCACCAGTGCCAGATGGCCAATAAACACACAGGCTTGAACTTGCGTTAGAGATTTTGCAAACTCTAGTGTTCAGTTATTAACATAAAGCGAGAAATGGATCATTAACCTTTTAAAAGAAATCAAAGTGGATTGCTTCTATAAACGCATATGCTCAATTAATTCTGGTTCATCTGAAAGCGCTGATGATGGTTGTGGGCTATATTCAATTTTGGGTCATGCATCTGGAGGTTTTCTAATCCCTGTCTGCGCTGTTGACCCGTAGAAAAGGTTTTAGAAGATTACTAGTTCAAAGGGAGAAAAATGTTTAGAGCAGAAGACTAGCATCCTGCTGTAAACACTGTAAAACAAACTGCTGTATTCTTAAAAATAGAATGTGAAACAGTATGCAATGCTAAACATTTCAAAACAGCAACCCAGCAAACACAGAACATTCCCCTAATGTTCCCGAATGGTCCCATGAGGTTATTTTTTTGGGAACCAAACAAGAACGTTATAGGAACGTTCAATGCAGGTTATTTTTAGGTTCCATTTTTATAATGCAAGGAGAATGTTCCGGGACCATTCCCTTAACCTTATTCTAGGAATCAAAAACATACCCAGAGCCTAAATTTGTTTGCTGGGAATACACTGTACACTCTACAAGGCAGTCTGGATCAATGATTACTACAAATGACAAAGCTGAGCACATCATGCTCATCATAGGAAACTTTCTCAGAATCAAAGAACTTTGGCTTACGTTCTAGCAAGGTTCTCTCAACGTTATGATGAACAAACATTCCTTTCAATAACCTTCCTTGAATGTTGATTCAAAGATATTTGGTCTTTAATAATGTTCTCAAAACATTAGCACAACAAATATTGTTTTACATTGTTCATGGAAGGTTCTGAAACATTTTAGTTTGACATTCATCTAACATTTTTTAAATTTCACTTCCTTCTGAATGTTCAAAAGTAACATTCCCATTCATGTAGTAACAAATGTTCATAGGCTATATATATATTAACAAACTTAGTAGGTCTTCTATGCACAAAGAGGTGTGTGTGTGTGTGTGTGTGTGTGTGTGTGTGTGTGTGTGTGTGTGTGTGTGTGTAAGAAAGGACAACCTTTTGAATGATATGGTTTTGGACGTATCAGGAAATTAAAAAAACATCTCGTCTTTAGCAGGTCTTAAAATTAGGCAAATACAGCCTCAGACGAACAACAACACGTGACAGATATTACACTCTGTCATTTATTTAACAAAAATAAAGCCAAAATGGAGAAGTGTGACAAACTAAGTTCTTTGTTTGTTCTTAAGTTCATTTATTGTACATACCATAAACTGTAAAGGTACATACCCATATGCTGGCGGGTGCAAACATTTCGTTTGGGAAATTTCATGACGTGTTTTTTTCCTGAAGCAGTCGGTAACCTGCACAAGTAACGTTATCCCTGGCACAGTTAAACCAGGCATCCTGCCATTTAAGTACCTGTCATTGAGAATGCCAACTTCTTTCTCCAAATATATAGACACACTTACGTCTGTGTATCATGAGTACATGCACACCCATGGTAAAAGAAACAGGTTACTGCGTCTTTAAATATCTGGCGCGCTGGCCAAACAGGAAGTGGCGTCAAAGGAAAACGCTCTGCATTTGCGGAAGTGTCAATCTCTGTGTGTTTTCTGCGATGCGTTGTGTGTGATTGTGAACTTATTGCTTTGATTGTGATGTCGGTGCTCTACATGGATAAATTAAGTCGTGTTTATGAGCGTTATAAGGAGTATGTGAGGACGAACCCGGCGGCCGCGTCTCATCTGGAGAGCACAGTGCGCGCGCTGAGTTACCTGATCGCAGGTGAGACTGTCTGTCAAAGTGAAAGTAAACATACTCTCTCACGTCTTGTAAAACAGTGTCGTGCAAGACCGGCGCTAGATTTGTGTTCATTCGGTTATTGTATTTCATTCGGCAGTTGTCTGTATTGTGTTGTTATCTTCTCTATTTGGGTCCTTGTTTGTTTATTTCATAAACATTCAAATTCATCAAATGTATCTAGGATGGGATTTGCATGCCTCGTACACATTTCTAAACGCACAAATATTTCATGTAGCCTAATTAACATGAGATATAAAAACAATGCAGAAAATGTTCTTTAAATAGTTTGAGATTTAAGTTTGTCATGCCACCTGTCACTGTTTGACCTGTCATGCCAAATACTGTATTATATATTTACTATTTCTATACTATTTCTATATGTACTTATTTCTATATTTATATTTTATTATTCGCTACTGTAAGCAAATCAATGTAAATAAACACACGCTGTTTTCAGATAATATAGATGTTTGAGCTTCTTCAAAGTAACCCACTCTCTAGATATTGAGAACTCTAGACCATTACATAGAAATATAACTTTAATGTATTTTTCTCATTACAGGTCGCTTCTCAGACTCTCATGAAATCTCAGAGTTGGGTAGGATTCACTACTTTATATAGTCTTTTTGTTTTATTTTTGCATTAATGACCTTCTATGTATTCTGTTGTGTTTTATGTGTTTCTCGCTTTGATTTTCAGTCTACTCAGCATCTAACCTGCTAGTGCTGCTGAATGATGGCATCTTAAGGAAGAATCTTTCTCGGACTTTGACTGTGGTAATGTGCTTTTTTTCTTTGAGCTCTTCTTATTGTCAGTGAAGTGTTTTTTTGGTTTCATTTTCCACCTCCTCTCTGACTTTTGAAAATAAATGATCCATTTTTGTTGCCGTGCCTTTGGTAAAGTAAGTGCCCCTTTCACACATGATCCACTCTCACTGACACATAAAATTATCCACCTTGTATGACGTTGCAAAAACAATTAGTCAGGCTGAAATGATCAGAGACCTTGTTAAAATGAAACTTCAACTGCTACTTGACATCAGAGTATTTGTTTCTAGTGTAGTAGAGAGTAAGTTTTGAGTTCTGACAGTAGGAGTGTGCGATACTGACAAAAAAAACATTACATCTTGATCGATATCATCATGATAATTAGACAATATTGTGCTGAGGGTTTTTTATGTGTGCGTGCTGGTACCTTGACTTGTTTTGGCCTGTTGTGGACAGCTGACTCAGCTTTTAATATTTTTCATTTTGTGTGCGGCGTTTTGGTCTTTAGTTTGCAGTGACTGAAATGTACTTTTTTAATAAGGGTTGACATTTGCCTCCTTAAATTGATTTCCATGGGCATTTTTACTTTTCAAAGGGCTTTTGTTTTGTTCTAACCTTACTAGATTTGTGCATCATCGTTAATGCCAGAATAATGAGATACTACAGGCTGTTACCAGTCAAATGAAATCAGTAACAACGAAATCCTTTTTTTCCACTGCATCTAAAGCAGCATGTAGATGTGTTTACTTTGGAATTATAATTGCATAAATGAATAATGCTATATTTTTAATTATTTTGAATATTGTAGTATCAATTTAAAATACAACTAAAAGGTTCAGCGTGTAAAATAAAGTAAATTGGCAATATAGTTCGACCTCAATATCGATATAAAATAAAATAAATAAAAAGGTAAAATAGAACCTAAAACTGACTTTGTTACATTACAACACCATATTGTTATATTGATAAGCAACTATGTAATTCAAATAAGCAAAAATGTAATTCTTGATATCAACAATTGTATTTTCACTAGTGAAATGTCACCATATAGACTGCCATTCAAAACCAATTGTTGATATTCCAAGTTCACAAATTAGAAATACAATTATTACTAGTAAAAACCTTTATTTTTGATATCAAGAATTCAATTGTTACTAGTTGAAATGTCTATTCTTGATATCCACAATTTAATTGCTACTAGTAACAATGATCATTTTTTATATCACCAATTCAATTTTTACTAGTTTTACTATGTTAATTTCTGATATCATGAATGTGATTGTTACTAGTAAGCCATTTTAGATATCTGAAATAATATTGATATCAGAAATAAATTTTCAGATGTCAAAAATTGTCATTGTTACTAGTACCGATTGTTGATATCAGGAATAGACATTTCAACTAGTGACAATTTAATTATTGATATCAGGAATTTGCATTTTTACTAGTAACAATGTAATTATTGATATCAAAAATGATATTTCTACTAGTAAAAAATCTATTCTTGATATCAACAATTTATTTTGAATGCCAGCCTATGGTGAAATTTCACTAGTGGAAATACAGTTACAGATATCAGGAATAAAATTGTTGATATCAAGAATTCATATCCTGGAAATGAATAAAAGCTAAAACGACTTGCCATAAATGTAGTATGTTCATACAACTCACATTTATACTATATAGAACATACTCAAAAACTTACTATAGAAGTTATTCAAAATAATTACCTATTTGAGAGTTTGCGATTTCGGACACAGCCTTTGATGAAAAAACAGCATGCTTGTGTGGTATTGCTTTTCTATATCATATACAAACATTTTTGCTCTCAAATATTGAATTTGGAGGTCATTATACATGTTATTGTTGAGTGACATACTCAAAGTCAGCTTCCACATAGTTAAAACAATCCTATCTGACAGTTACATTATGTTTTTATTGGTACTTCAAGGTCTTTTATCTGTTTAAAGATCCAGGAAACTTTGATTTCTCATAAAATGACTCTTCTAAGCCAGTTTTCTCTTTCTCTTCTTAATCATCATTCTTGCACAAGGGACTGATATGTGCATGTGCAGTTGGCATGGCGACCACCATAAAGTTATCTACGAATAATAGTTTTCTATTGTGAAACTTTTGAAACAGCACAGTCTGTGTGTGTGCTTCAAGAGAAAAGATTCAAAGTTGTCATGGCAATGCTTTATGTGTTCAAAGTCGCCACTAGCTGCTTTCTTTGATTGTCGCACATTGTCAAATAATTTATTTCCCAAGTGTTTTGCCCCAACTTTGCCACTGTGCTGCAATAGATTATTTGTTATCCACATTTTCCCCACATTTTCGTGTTGCTCAAGATGGCTTTGAAATGGGCAGATTGTGAAATACGCCTGACCTCTTCACAGTCTACAAAGATCCATTGTTTTTTTCTGCTCTTTTATGTTTGTACTTGAGAGACATATTTGGCTTTGTGGGCTCCATTGGCAGTGCACAGGAATAAACACATTTAAAGACAGGTACTTTCAGAGCAGCTCAGCCACGGGGATTGGAAGAATGAGTTTGCGTTTACAGCCATGGGCTTTCGAGCCGTGACCTCCACGGACCTCCTCAGAGGCTGTTTGACGTTATATTGAGTTTAAGGTAGTCTAGTATACGACATCAAGTCTAGTTCTCTTTCTCATTCTGGCTTATTTGAGCCTAAAACCACCACTTAGACAGGAAGAGACCGTCTGACTGACATTAAGCGCCCATCCACTGTTCATTTTGTTCCATTTAAGGAAGTCAATCACCCAAAATTGACACTTCAATACGTTCATAAAGAGATTGTAAAATAAATCCATACGAATCAAATGTGGTTTAATCCTTAAGTGTCCTGAAGAGATATGATAGCTTTATATAATGAACACATTTAAGTGGTTCACTTTAAAAAAATGTTTTGCTGATAATTTACTCGCCCCCATGTCATCCAAGATGTCCATATCTTTCTTTCTTCAGTCGAAAAGAAATTAAGGTCCAGGATTTTCTCCATATAATGGACTTCACTGGGCACCAAACGGTTCAAGGTCCAAATGAGAGTTTCAGTGCAGCGTCAAAGGGCTTTTAACGACAAAATGAACAAATCTTTTTTCGAATCATTTCGTTCATTCAACGAACAAAATGAAAAAAAGACTCTAAAAAATATTACTTCATTTTGATGAATGAGTTCGAACAGGAGAGTCACGAACACACATCACAAAGGCAGGATTTGTGCTTATAAAACTTAAACTTTTTTATTTATTTTTGAAATGAGTGATCATTTCGCTAGATAAGACCCTTATTCATCGTCTGGAATCGTTTAAAGCCCTTTGAAGCTGCACTGAAACTCTCATTTGGACCTTGAACCGTTTGGACCCCATTGAAGTCCATTATATGGAGAAAAATCCTGGAATGTTTTCATCAAAAATCTTAATTTCTTTTCGACTGAAGAAAGAAAGAAATGGACATCTTGTATGACATGGGGGCGAGTAAATAATCAGCAAAAGTTTTTTTAAAAGTAAACTCTCCTTTAATTGAGGCTTTTATTCACACACATTGATAAGCAAACACACAAAGAGGATTCAAATATGGTATCAAAGCTCATCCCTCATTGGTTCTCGTGCATCAACAAGCTGAAAAACAAACATACTAAATGAAATGTGTTCATTATATAAAGCGTTCGTGTGATTCGGGTTTCTTTAGAAGACGTAGATTAAACCGCTCAATTTAGATGGATTTCTTTTACGATCTCTTTATGAATGTGTTGAAGCATCAGAGTTTTGGGTGAACAGACTTTAAGTAGAGGAACAGAAATCTCTCATTTGATGAATGAAAGTCTTATTGGTTTGGCAAGACACGAGGGTACGTTACTAATTTTCATTTTTGGTTGATCTATCACTTTAATCTAAAATTGATTAAACCACAGTAATGAAGAAATGATGAATTTTAATAATGACTACAGTACGTCTAACCTTTTTTCTCTGCATTTTATCCTGATCGTGTGTGTGTGTGTGTGTGTGTTTGTGTGTGTAGTCTCTTTCTCAACAGAAGCTGTTAACCTGGCTGTCAGTATTGGAGTATGTGGAGGTTTTCACTGAGATGGGGGCCGCCAAGCTGTGGGGGGACGCTGGACGTTGGCTTGTTATTGTTCTTATTCAGATTGCCAAGTAAGGACCCTGTTTCAGATGTAGTATGCTTATGGTACGGTACGGTACGGTACGATACGCAATTATTTGCGTTTCCACTGTCAAAAGTTGTGAATGGTACCAAAAAGCCAAACCGTACCACTTTTTGGGTACCCTTCCATTGGGGTACCTAGCACAGTGGTACGGTACTAAAAGGTGGAGCTAGACTACCGTCACTTGCGCATGCTAGCGCCATTTTTAATATACATTTGAAATATAATACTACTGTTATTGTGTCACGAAATGTTGTTTTAAGAGTTTTTCAGAAGAGAATGTAGTTTTTTAAAGCTCAGATCTGCGGTTTATTTATAGATTTATGTTAATTTGACTGCGATCCATTCCAAGCAATCACCGGACGCTCGCGCTCGTGTCCCCCGCCTGGAACAGCCTTTCCTTGGCGAGTCGCTCTGATGTTTGCCGCTGACTCCGACGTCTCTGTAGTGGTTAAACATGAGATATAGTTTGTCTTATATAAACCTAACAGGCAATCTTTGGTGTCGTGAATCTATAATTCGTTCCCTGGCCGATAGTTTTGGCAGAAGGCTAAGTGAAGTTTCACATATTTGAGCGCTGAATTTGTATATTTGACTGAATTGTTTGCTTTGTTATTAAAGCTTTTACTTATACTTTTATAATGGCTATTATTGATAAAATGGATTTTTTTTATTTATTTTTTTTATTACAAGATCATCTGTAATGTTGTTTATTGCAACATTTGTACCAATGCGATTTGCAATATATTACATATTGCCTGGAATAGGTTTAATATTTTAAATGTAGTTTTGTTATATATAATATATTCATACGTGCAGTGAATATAATCAATAGGCTATGCGTTGCCTGAACCACATTTGTGTGCTTATAATGTTTAAAATGTGTTTAAATGAAATCGTAAAGAAGCAGAGTGGTGTTTTATAGCATATTTCGTTTTATTGTTGCCTAAAATGTATATACAGAGATAACCGGAGTAGTAGACCGTTCAAGAATGCGCAGAATTACTGGACTCGCATCCTCGGGTATCATTCTCCTGAGTCGGATATTGCGTAGGCTACTTGGTATTGAGAAACGCCTAATGCCAGCGCTTGTTTCTTGTGACAAACATGACGAGAAGCAAGAACAAGATCTGCTGTTATGTCATCCATTGTTGTTTACTACTGTAGTCTATGTCGCTTTCTTCACGCGGAAATGACGTCGATCGCCTCTTTCCCTCATACACCACGCCTATCAAGTAAGGGTACTGTTGGCGGTGGAAAAGCGAGCCGGATCATGGTTTACCGACCCGAAGCGTTCTGTGCTGTACCACACCATACCGTACGGCTCAGTGGAAACGAGCCATTACAGGAGAAGTTCACAAAGAGGACATATCATCATCATCATCGTCATCATTTATGCACCGTCTGTGGAATGTAAAATGTTTTGCGGAATGTTCTGAGTGCACTTTTTCCATTCAGTAAAAGTTCACATGCACTCCAAAACAAGCTTTAAAAAAGGTCCATAACCTTTAAAACAGTCCATATGACTCAAACACCATTTTCTAATATTTCTGAAGCCATGCAATAGCAATAAGTTGTTGTTTTATGAATATTCATATCTGCTGAAGCTCTCATTGACGACAGAATTGTCATGTTCAGTTGTACTAACAGTTAATCGAATTATTGCTGTCTTCATTTCTATCGTTCCAATTCGTCATTCTCTCCTGCGTTTTCAGAGCGATTCTGCGCTGTCTCCTGCTTTTCTGGTACAAATCAGGCATCCAGACATCACCACCTATAATTCCTCTGGACAGGGACTCTCAGCTCTGTAGTCAAGGTGAGATAGACAAGAACCACAGGCAGATTCATATTTCAAAAATATCTAGAAATGTTCAAGACAAACTATTGACTCTTTAACCTGTGGAAGATTTTTATTGAGCTGAATATGAAATAAGCAAGTGTGGTCTATGTGAAAATAGCCATTTTATCCTACAATTATTTCTGATGATCATTCCAGGGCTCTTTAGCACTTGCCCCACCGGCCTCGCTCCGTTCCCGCGGCTCTCGGCCCCGCCCTGCTTGCCACACTCATGTATAATGAACTGAAGTTTCTTTGTGCTACCATCATATGATCTCTTTTTTTACTTAATATACTTTTAGAAACACAATAGTGGCATATATGAAATACATGAAGTGAATGGGAATTTGTTTTTAAGGTTGTCTCTGGGGGTCTTTGGTCATAAAAAATGATAATGTTTTACTTTTTTGGAATCTAGATAGATAGATAGATAGATAGATAGATAGATAGATAGATAGATAGATAGATAGATAGATAGATAGATAGATAGATAGATAGATAGATAGATAGATAGATAGATAGATAGATAGATAGATAGATAGATAGATAGATAGATAGATAGATAGATAGATAGATAGATAGATAGATAGATATTGTTATGCCAAGTTTAGGTTTAATTCCCAAAAGATTTGCAAGAACTGAGAAAATACATTACCTATGAATAAAAGTATGCCAAATGCAAAAATCTAAATATGAAGAGTTCAGATGCAAAAGCCTCTAAGTGCCATTTGAAATTTTCTTCTAGAATGATCATTTTTATTAAGCTTGTATATTTAAGTTCAGTAATTTCACTTAAATGGCAATGATGATTACCTATTAATTGTTATTTTTAGTGAAATTACTGAACTTAAATATACAAGTTTGATAAAAATCATCATTAAAGAAGAAAATTTCAAATGGCATTTAGAGGCTTTTGCATCTGAACTCTTCATATTAACACTATGGTTTCAAATGTAAAAGTCAGAGTTAATTTATAGTTATTTTATACTGCATGACCGGTTGTTAAACCAGCTGAAGTGTGTCTGGAAACCGCCGTGCAGGGCATTCAGCACAGTCACAACAAACAATGAACCCACAACAATAAGCACCAGAACACTCCCGACTGATGACAATAAATAAACCGTGTGTGAGACAATAAGAGCAGTGCATGGCCTGTGCAGATAAACTGTCATTGTGTTGTTGAGTGTAATGTAAGAGCCCATGGACTTGCTGCGGTTTGTCCTTGAAACTGCTCCTGCAGTCAGTGTACTGTGGGTTCTTTATGGCGAAAAGAGTTTTCCTGCACACCGCTCATACGTTGATCTCCCTACACAGAGAACAATACAGAAGAAGATGACGAGGACACGTCTTTCGTGGGCCAGCGTTCAGGAAGAGTGGTCCGTCCACTGGGAAGCGGTAAGACTTTGCAAAAACAGGACCAAAGCATGCAAATCACTGGGAAAAAATGCTCAAATGGGTGATTCCATGAAATCGGTGCCTTTTGCGTCCCTAACAAATAATCAGTTCTAAAGTTGGTTTAACAACAAAAAATTTGAAATTTAAAAAACGTATTCTTACTATAGATCATATGCATCAATATAATACCAAGTAAAAGCCAATAAAATATAATTAAAATCACATATTATATGCTATGGGTAAGGATTTTAGCCTGTCCCTCGCTATGGTTTCAACAGGACTTCTAATTTGTAAAATGTTGGTAAAATTATACAATCAATCAATGTTAAGCAATGGTTTTGACATAAATAGATATATTTTCTTAGAAATATAAGCCAATTTATCATTGTCCCCTAATTTCATATCAGTCCTGTTACTATCACCAAAACCCCCCTATAAAATATGGTATGTTTGAACAACGATTTGTGTACCACCCAGATTGTAACCTTTTCTTACACCATAATGTGCAATGGAAGTGGTGCATTGATGTTTTCTGGTTATTGAATGGTACTAGTCTCAGTAGTTTGAGTTTCATAAACTGTTTAGTGATGCACTGAAATTGTTACATGGTACGTCTTGAGTCATTAAAGCAATCATTACATCTCTCAGTTCAGTCGCATATGTGCAGTATAGGTGATGATGACTTCCAACCAGTGGTGTAGTCTAGTTTTTTGTAGAGAGAATACTGTGATATACCAGCATAGACATGATTTTTAAGCGGTGAGTTCAGTGCCCTTTTAAAAAGGTATTGTTTTTTCTTTTTTTTCTCTCTAGCACCATCATTACAGTCTCGTCTTTGGGGTCTCCCTCAGAAAATGAAAATGAGTAGGAATCAGGAAGAGGATCTCCACTCAAGCCCGACCGCTCTGGGTCTGCAAGAAACCATTGCAGAGTCCCTGTACATCGCACGTCCTCTTGTTCATTGTATCCTCTCTGCTAATTCTCTTTCATGACAATTTTCACAATAATATCCCAGAGTAATATTAGCCCAGGATAGCCGAATTGTTCATTTATTCCCAGGGGTGTGGGAACAATTGGAAAACTCAAGTGGATTCATGAGGATTTTTAAGATGATGGAGATGAAATTGTAAGAATATTTTTTTTTTTTCAGTTTGTCATCCATCATCCTTAACATTTGCTAGTGGCCAGTCTTGGGATTTGCGGAAAACGTTCCTGGAAGCCTTGGATCATCTCTGGTCTCTTAGAGATAACCAGGTACAGAGTGCTTAAGTTTGCTCTCCTCTCTCTTTGCGGTTTTTGTCAGCCTGTCTAAAGATGTAAAGAAGTTCAATCTGGTGCTGTTTTCTGTCCAGTTTCAGTTTGTTGAGTGACATGAAGGCGCTGAACCGAAGAGAGCGCGCTGAGATGAGGAGACGGGCCTTCCTTCTGCTCTACTACCTGCTCCGCTCACCCTTCTATGACCGATACTCTGAGTCAGTGTCGCCTTAATTGTATCCTCTGCTTCAGTGCAGTCTTCTCATATGATATGCTTCTGGTAGTGTTTTGTTCAAATCCATTAAGCTTTAATATTTAATCATTGGTGAGCAACTCCGCACACTGTAAAAAAATATTGTTGTTTTAACTTAAAATATTAAAGTAGCCTGGTTGCCTTAAAATTTTACATTGATTGAACTGGAAAAATTGAGTCAATACAATGAAGGAGATTGATTTAATCATCAGAAACTCAAAATAATAAGTTATCTGAACTAAATAAATTATTTAAGTTCATTTGACAAAAGAAAAAATGTTGTGATAACAAATCTTAAAAATATTGTTTTTTGCTACGAACATGAATGATTCCTCAAATTGTGCCGTGTTTGAAAGGACGTTCTGTTTTCTAGGCAATCAAATTTTCATCTGACAGACAATGAAATTGGTCAAATAAAATCTGATCTAGGCTTAGCAACCACTCAGAACACCCTAGCAACCGATTAAGGCCTGATATACTAACTGCGAAGTTTCCGTTGTTCGCTTTTGGGGTAAAAATATGTTTGCATACGATACCTTTGCAGCGATATACTGTTAGCGAATGTCCTGATGCCGATCATTTAGATGAAAATAGACACTTTTGTACTGTTTTTTTATCGACAAAGTAAATATACGATAAAAAAGAGTGCGAAATTTGCTGTTTCCAAGACAATTGGAATTCGGCAGTTTACTGCTTACCATTTTCACGTATAATAAGCCTATTACTAAATTAGGAGATATTAGGTCATCAAAAATCACTGCGGAGTGGGACAGCTTGTCTGACAGGACTGCGTGTAACAGCCTTTATTTGATGAGCCCGGTGGGTTTGGACACAGGGCCTATGCACAATTTTAGGATCCATAAAAAATATTGGTACAGTCAAACGTTTGGTCATATAGAAGCGATCTTTAAAGGGATATTTCACTTTGAAATAAATTTTTGGTATGTTTTAGCTTACCTCAAGGACATCCAAGGTGTAACTCGTACACATCGATGGCCTAAGACACGAAACGAACGGTTTGTGTGAGAAAACAAGCAGTATTTATATCGTTTTTACCTCTTGTAACCACAGCCACGTCCATCTGATATGAGGTGCTTTGTGGCTATGGTAACAAGAGGTAAAAACGATATAAATACTGTTTGTTTTCTCACACAAACTGCTCATTTCGTGTCTTAGGCCATCAATGTGTACTTACATTTACAAGTCATTAAATCGTGTTTAATTTGGACTTCTCTGTGCATGCTCTTTGAGGTGGTGACCATAGACCTCCATTATATGACTGACAGACAAGAACGGTTTGACCTAAAAATATCAAAATTGAAAATACTGTGGAAACAAAGACACCTACATCTTGGATGCCCTTGAGGTAAGCTAAAACATACCAAAAATTAATTTCAAAATGAACTATCCCTTTAACATAAGCATGCTGAATATGCTAATTATGTCACGTGACACCACATTAAGCCCTTTTTCTCGACAAAAAGCGTTTCCAAATTAATTTTGCTGCACGCTTTCCTCCCAATCACAAAATAAACATAAATGACAGCGGTGAGAAAACATCGGTAAAGAAAGCATCGGCATCAATTGGCCAAATCCATTTCATTTGGATTGTAAGGGGTGGTTTAAAAACCTTTTGTAATCCGATCGAGAGGACATGGGTTGGCTGTGGAAAGAGGCGTTTGATGAAATAGAAGCAGCACTGCTCAACAATGCTCATGCTTCGAACTTCACACAAACTTTGTTTTGGCCTGATTTTGCTCAAAATGAAGTCATGCCAGTTCATCTTCGATTTTTATTTATTTATTTATTTTTTAACCGTCATCTATCTAGATTTCGCAATGCACACCCTTCTGAATAATGGGGCATTTTGTTCCCAGATCTAATGTCTCTTTTCTACTCACAGGACGAAGATTCTCTTCCTCCTTCGCTTCTTGGCAGATTATGTTCCCGGAGTTGGTTTGGTTGCACGTAAGTGGCGTATCCATCTCACCCAATGGATGGTCAATGCTGTCACACTAAAAGCTTTAAAAAAGCTCAGAGATATGTGCTGACTGGATTTCTTTTCCTGTCCTCTCAGGTCCGCTGATGGAGTACTTGCCCATTTGGCAGAAGATCTACTTTTATAACTGGGGCTGACGTCAAGGTCTGCGCCGCCAAAAAAAAAAAAGTAGAGAATAAGAGGAAGCCATTTGGAGGATGCTACAGCGACAACAAGGACTCAATCACACCTGTGCCAGAACATTACCACATTTATTGAGGAGGTTTGTAGTCAGTCAGTAACAGATGCACTGCTGGTCTCTGAGATATGGATATATAAATTGTCCGATTGCTGTTTTTCTTATCTCTTTTAGCTTTCACATAATTTTATGCATCTGAGCCTTTTTTCCACCACATTTTATGCACTTATAAACATCTGTTGTCAAATGAATGTTTTGGCCAAACTTCAAGCTCTCTCATCTCGTTATCTATCCCTAATCATGAATGCCTTCTTTCTAATTTAGATGGTTCATTCCAGGGAACGGTTTTATTGACCGGCTGAAATGAATTAAACAGTCTTTCTCTGTTTCTGTCTGATTCATCCTCAAGAGTTTTATGGCATGGATGGGATGAAGCTGAATCTGATACTTTTAATTGTTGCTACATTTGCTCATTAAATGGAATAATCCGTCAATGATGAAGGTCCACTGTTGTTTCACAGGACTCCAATGAGACTTTGGTATCTAAACCAGCATAATGAGCGTGTTTTTACACTGTGAAAAAACGAGTCTCTGTTTGAAAGCCCATCATGATTTTGTTTGAAAAACCTGCAACAAAAATGAAAAGCATGACTTTTTTGAAATGCTGATAATTGGTTTTGTATATACTTCTGTGCATTTAATAAATCTTTAAATAATAAGAGTCCTCATGCCTCAAGTGTTTTCCATCAGAGAGCAGAATTTATAATGCTGCTAAGAGCTACTTGTACACATATTGGCCATAACTCAAAGTCTGGTCTCGCCGTGTGTTTTCATTCAGCTTTTCAAATCAAGGTTTGAATTAAACATAAATGTGATGTATGTCTCGGCTGTAGTGTATATGCTCATGAAAAAATCCCTGAACTACAGTATCAGCAATGCTGAAGATGATAAACTGCTTCCGGAAGAAAGGCAAAAAAAAAATGTCCTCTTGGTCCTCAGAGCTAGGAACAGCCAAGCTATCCATTATACGTCCCTGTGGGGTGGAAAAAAGACATCTCTCTTGAATTGTGCCCCTAGATATTCACCTATCTCCTAGTGCAATTTATCTATCTCTTTCACTCTTTTATCTTTATGCTGTGTGCGTATATTCTGGGGTTTATCTGATCCACCAGTGGTTTTGTAGGTTTGCATATAACATACTGGTGTATCCTGTCTAACCACTGTATACAGTAATTAGTATATTAAATTCTAAAGCCTTTTCACCACCAGCAAATTACCATCCATGTTGGGATGGGATCAATATCTAAATCAATTTTAAAACAATTAAACCTTTATAGAGTTCATTAATCATGCCTAGAATTGATTTTCTGATAGAATGCATTTGCTTTTGTTGTTTCCTATAAATTATTTTATTGACACAAATGAATAGATGTACAGAAACACACAGGTGTGTCAAGTATATACAGTGCCTTCTGGGCCACTTCAAATTTAGCTAAGGAGCATTCCAATTTCGCTTGTAGAGTACACCTCGAGTGGAGTTCATCTGTGCAAATTCAATTGAATTGATATGATTTGGAAAGGCTCACACCTCTTAATAAAAGGTCTAATGGCTTAAAATGCTTATCTTGGCAAAAACCAAGCCATGCGGTCAAAAGAACTGCCTTAAAGCACAGAGACAGGATGGTGT
The DNA here is from genome assembly GCF_016745375.1 of Pimephales promelas. Next base: position 6,224,523 of record NW_024121499.1, on the reverse strand, counting down.
CAAGACACAGATCTGGGGAAGACTTCACTTCAGACACTTCATTTTAAGGTGACGTAGGTACTTTGGTACTACATGTACTTACTGTAATAATACCAGTAATTAATTAACCCTAAACCAAACCCTAACTGTGAGTACATGTAGATAAAGGAGTAGTTCACTTTTAAAAAAAAAAAACCTGATAATTTACTCACCCCCGTGTCATCCAAGATGTCGAAAAGAAATTAAGGTTTTTGATGAAAACATTCCAGTATTTTCTCCATATAATGGACTTCATTGGGAACCAAAGGTTCAAGATCCAAATGAGTGGCGTTTAAAGCTCTTTGAAGCTGCACTGAAACTCTCATTTGCACCTTGAACCGTTACCTTCCAACAGGACAATGACCCTGTTCCTGAATACAGCTAAGACAATATAAGAGTAGCTTATGAACAACTCTGTGAGTGGCCCAGCCAGAGCCCGAACTTGAACCCAATCGAACATCTCTGGAGAAACCTGAAAATGTCTGTCCATTGACGGTCCCCATCCAACCTGACAGAGGAAAAGAATGGCAAAAAAAAGCCAAATGCAGATGTGCAAAGCTTGTCGCATCATACCCCCAAAAATGTGAGCCTGTAAGTGCTAAGTACTGAGTTAAAGTGGACCTATTATGCAAATTTCACTTTGAAATGTGTCAGCAGTGTGTAGGCTACGCATCCACCCTATAATGGTTAAAAAAAAATCCACCCACTCCAATTTTTTAAAACCCCCATTATAAATTATAATCAGTGTCTCAGAACAAGCCGTTTGCAGATTTGTAGCTTTTATGATGTGATGCCCACAACTTCTATCAGAGACCCTGCCCTGAGTGAATTGTACACAGTCCGCCATGTTGATCTCCTCGCCAGAGCATTTAACAGCAGCATTCAAGAAAGAAATGGATTCTTATTAAAGCTAAGTTATTTCAGTCAAGATCTATTCTTGACTCTGCAGACTATCTATTCTAGTCTGTATGTCTGTTTTTTTTTAAATTAACTTAGCAGTTAAAACACTAATATTGCTTGTACAACGATAGGCTACATGAACACTTCTGCAATATGAAAAATGTAAATTTAATTTGAGCTGGCATCCATTCTAATCATTTTCTCCCTTATTATTTTTAATACAGCTTCTTACCAAGAAAGAAAAGAAAGTAACTTTTACAATCTTGCTTTTCAAATCGACATCCCACTCTAACATTATTATAATGCTGAAAAGTAAGCACTGGTTTTGTAAAACATAATTAATTTATGCTTTATTTATGGTTGCATTCTTTTTAATTAATAGTGACGGTTACATAGGCTATTGAACTGATAAACTACTGTTTGTTTGGTAAAGCAGCCATATAAAACTAGTTATGGGAGGAGCAGGAGACGTACAGTACAGGGTTGTTTTGTCTGATAGTCTGGATACAGTGAGTGCGTGCGCGAGCTCTAATGTCATAGTAAGTACATGCGTCATTTTGTGACCTTTTTGTGACCATTTTTTGCTTTTTACATTAAGCACAGGCTATTAAACAGGGAAAAGCTATTTTGGTTAAGTAAATCAATATGAATATGTCTCTGAGTGCTTGTGTCGTAGTTGTGTGCCGTTTCAAGTAGCCAACTTTGTATCGACGTTAGCAGGACAAATTCAGTTTGGCTAGATTTGTTATATTTTTATGTTTAGTAACGTTACACTTTTTATGTTTGCTGTGGAATGCTAAAAAGAAGTTCCTCATGTGTTTGAAACCATTTTTTCCACAGACTCACAGGGCAGTTAAACATGTTTATGCATGTTTTTCGTTAGCGTCATGTAGTGGAATACGTTTATTTGTGGTGTAACAGTTAATATTTTAACTTTCACCGCATGGAAAAGTCAGCATAAAATGGGAAACTTCATGGTGGGTCATTTGGTGGTTTCCGCTGATTATTCGCCCCATCCTGCGTCTGTCACGACAGCACACACACTTACTGAGAGTAAACTAACACAAACCACACAGATGCACACTGTGAAGCCTGTGCTTTGGTAATATGGTAACCATAGGCATAACACATTATGATACGTAACATCTATTAAGAATACTAGGTTATAATGTAGCCTACCTACGTCTATGAACACTAACGTAACTATCCTTTTTTATAAAACATTTTGAGTTTGGTGCATTAAAACACACAATCATCAGTACATTTCACGTGTTACATCACAGACCAATTTTTCTCCACAGGTGCAGTCATGATCATAAGTAAAGTTTAAATTCCATACACAATAATAATACTGTTACAGTTCAAATGTATAATGTAGTGCAATGTGTATTCTATGGCATTAGGAAAACCTTCAGAATGCTTAATAAATAGAAAACATGTGCATGTTTTTTTCGCTCCCATCTGATAAATATAAGTACACTTATATTTATATTAAGTGACTTTACTTATATTCTCTCTCTCTCTCAGAGTATATAAAATGAGTGAGGATGTGTATGAGGTCCCTGAGGGGACGGAGTATCGTTATCTAGTGCAGGACGAAGAGGAGGAACAGATAAGGTACGTCCGTCGCCACTACGTCAGTCCATTCCGGGCAGTGTCACGCAGATGCATGTTCCTCATCGGCTGCGCCGTGGTCGGTCTCCTCTCTCTCGCGGGATACCTGGCTTATGTGGCGAAGACTCCTCCTCCAGGGGTGGCAGAGGTGAAGACGGACTGCGGTTGGATGCGCGGGCGCTGGGAAGGCGGAGCGTACTCTTTCAAGGGCATCCCGTACGCTGTACCGCCAGTGGGTGAACGTCGTTGGCAACCTCCGGCGGATCTAGTGGAGGCGGGAAAGTGTTGGCACGGCATGTACGATGCTACTCGATTCCGCAGCATCTGTGCGCAGGTGCAACCCCTCCGGAAAGATGGGCAGGTCATGGGACAGGAGGACTGTCTGCATCTCAGCGTGTGGACTCCGAGTCTAGAGCCCGCGAAACCCCTGCCCGTCATGGTGTGGATCCACGGAGGGTACCTCCACATGCTGAGCGGCCAGGAGAGAGGCTACTCCCCCACTGAAGAGTTGGCGGCCCGCACGCAGACGGTGTACGTCAGCCTGAATTACAGGCTCAATGCTTTCGGGTTCATGGCCCTGGAGGTGCTCAGAGAAGGCTCTCCCACCAACTCCTCAGGTAAGGCCCCGTCCCTGTCCAGTTCACTAATGACTGCTGTCCATCTCGGACACTTTCGTTCAGTTAAAGGAGTAGTTTACTTTTGAAAAAACTTGCTGATAATTTACTCACCCCCATGTCATCCAAGATGTCCATGTCTTTCTTTCTTCAGTCGAAAAGAAATTAACGTTTTTGATGAAAACATTCCAGCATTTTTCTCCATATAATGGACTTGAGTGGGAACCAAACTGTTCAAAGTCCAAAAGACGGTTTCAGTGCAAACTGCTAACTGTTCAAAGGGCTTTAAATGATTCCAGACGATGAATAAGGTTCGCTCATTTAATAAATAAATAACAAAGTTTAAGTTTTATAAGCTCAAATGGTCGTCTTGCTCTGTTCTGTGATGCACCTTTGTGACTTTCCTGTTCGAACTCGTTCATCAAAATGAACAAATCTTTTTCCGAGTCATTTCGGAACTTTGTTTGTTTTTTTGTTTTTTTTTAAATGAGCGATCGTTTCGCTTGATAAGACCCTTATTCATCGTCTGGAATCCTTTAAAGCCCTTTGAGCAGCTTGCAATTTGTACTGAAACTGTCTTTTGGACCTTCAACCGTTTGGTTCCCAATGAAGTCCATTATATGGAGAAAATCCTGGAATGTTTTGATCAAAAAACTTAATTTCTTTTCGACTGATGAAAGAAAGACATGGACATCTTGGATGACATGGGGGTGAGTAAATTATCAGCAAAAGTTTTTTGAAAAGTGAACTAGTCCTGTAACTACTGACAACATATCTTCATATCAATTAAAAATATTGTAATTTAGAGCATGTATTTGCAGAAAATGACAACTGGTCAAAATAACAAAAAACATTCTATGTTTTTAGGCCTGGAATAATGCAAAGAAAACTAGTTTATACTCATTTGTTTTGAAATCAATATGTTGTGGAAAACCCCAGATTTCCAATCACAGCTGTCATGCGTCTTGGCATGTTCTATACCAGTCTTTCACGTTGATGTTGGGTGACTTTATGCCACTCCTGGCACTAAGATTCAAGCAGCTCGGCTTTGTCCGATGGGCTTGTGTCCCTTACTCTTGATCACGTTCCAGAGGTTTTCAATGGGATTCAAGTCTGGAGATTGGGCTAGCCATGACAGGGTCTTGACCTTTTTTGGCCTGGCTGTGTGGCATAGAGCATTGTCCTGCGAGAAAACCCAATCATTGTAATTGGGGAACATTGTCAGACTCAGAGCAGAAGAAAGCTATTTTTCTTCCAGGCTAACCTTGTACTGTACGTGACTTGAGTCATACATCCTTCAAAAAGACGGATCTGTCCGAGTCCAGCCTTTCTGAAGAACCCTCAGATCATCACCGATCCTACACCAAATTTCATGGAGGGTTCGACTCGAGTGACTGTGGGTTGTTGGCTTCTCCAGATCTCTGTCTAACCATTAGAGGACCAGGTGTTGTGCAAAGCTGAAAACTAAACTCATCAGAGAATATCAGAATCAGGCACATCTGTCTTTGTGATGGACGCTTGACTCAAGCCACACACAAGGTTATCCTGGGCAATGTAGATTTTCATAAAAAATCCAACTTTTAAACATGATTATTTTAAAAATAAGTTGAGATAAGACGTCAACAAAAGCATATACCATCGATTAACAACCTCAGGTCTCACAGTAGGTCTCTCTTCAAAGATTTATAAGTTATTTTCTTATGGACTCTCTTCTTGTCACTACAGCATATTGAAATTCATCAAAAGTTTTTTTCTGTCTGCTGTCAAAGGGAATTATGGCTTCATGGACCAGATCCAAGCACTTCAGTGGGTCCAACGGAATATCCATAACTTCGGTGGGGATGCAGGGAGAGTTACCATATTTGGTCAAAGCTCAGGTACAACATACAATGAATGACCCCTCAAAGTATTTGGACACTTAAAATGTCTGTTTGTCATTGCAAAATCCTGTACCCTTTACTTAGAATGTGTTATTATAACGACGACATGTTGCTAAAATTAAAGAAGTTGTTAACATATTTCATATTATACTCATTTGTTTTGTCTTCAAGCTATATTTTTACTTTATATCTGGAAAATATTTACTTTCAAATAAGTTAACAGTACTTTTTTTTTTTACACTGACCCAAGGGTTTATTCATGTGTAAACCTTTATTTATTTTTTTCTAAATGTTAAATGTGCTGTCAGAATAAAGCCAGTAATCATGATCTGAACTCAATCCCAACCAAAAATAATTAAACCTTACCGTAAATGTGTTAAAAACTACTATGCTAAATTTATTTCATTATATCTTAAAGGAGTAGTTCACCTTTAAAAAAACTTTTGCTGATAATTTACTCACCCCCATGTCATCCAAGATGTCCAAGTCTTTCATTCTTGAGTCGAAAAGAAATTAAGGTTTTTGATGAAAACATTCCAGGATTTTCTTCATATAATGGACTTCAATGGGAACCAAACGGTTCAAGGTCCAAATGAGAGTTTCAGTGCAGCTTCAAAGGGCTTTAAACGACACCAGACGGTCTTATCTAGCGAAACGATTGGTCATTTCAAAAATAAATAACAAAGTTTAAGTTTTATAAGCACAAATGCTCGCCTTTCTGTGATGCGCGTTCGTGACTCTCCTGTTCATCAAAATGAACAAATCTTTTTCCGAATCATTTGGTTCATTAAACAAATGAAATGACTCGAAAAAAAGATTTGTTCATTTTATGATATGAGTTAGGGTTGCATAATGTATGGTTTTAGCATTTTTATTGCGATGTGCGCATCCGCGATAGTCACACGAAGTTGATTCGTGATCCCTAAGGAAAAGGCCCCATGGTCCGAAACGCACACGATTCGTAGATTAAAGGGATACTTCACCCAAAAATGAAAATTCTCTCATCATTTACTCACTCTCAAATTGTTCTGCTGAACACAAAGAAAGATATTTGGAAGAATGTTTGTAACCAAGCAGATCTCAGGCCCCATTGACTTCCATAGTATTTTTTCCCTTAAGATTTACTAGTGCACACTCAATATAATTAAGTGCACTTCTTTTTCACAAGGGTTAGCTTTACGGATGTATAATAAGTATCTCTCTCACTGTGTGATCACGAGGAGGAACTTCGGTTTGGACTTTGATGATGTCCCCACTAGCCAAAGGACTCTTTCATCGTGCGATTGACATGAGCGGCTCGTATGTGTATAATGCTTCCCTGGAGTCAGCGGAAAAAGACAACTTGGAGTTCCTGAGAGAACTGGCTGCAAGGACGCCATCTGCCTGAGAGGACTACACATCGCTCAAGTCCTTCAGGTGAGAAATTTATGGCCGAGCTTGTAACCTTCCACAGCAGAGTCATGGCTGACTAACAACAGCCTCAACCTGTTGGCTTCTTCATCCGTAAACGCTCTTTAATAAATCACCGAACCTCAACTTCCTGCCAGAACTCACCGAACGCTCAATGAATTCCCAATGAACATCAGAGGAAGGGCTTTAATTTTTCTAATGGCAGTGATATATCAGAAATGGACTTGTGGTTGAATTAATGTCAGTGATTTGTATCTGACTCAGGCGATCCCATGGCAGAAGTACCCATCATGGGCAGCCGATGACTTGGTCGATCTTCCAGCCAAAGGTATATTTGTTGGTCCAGTTGCTGTGGTTGACGGCCATGTTCTCAAAGCTCCTCCGTTTGAGACCTGGGAGAAAGGAGGAGCCTATAATGATGTCCCGTTTGTGGTTGGAACAACTGAACAGGAGACTGATTTTAGGTAACCTGCTTTGTTTGATTTTCAGTCGTAAGTTGTAAAATGAAAATACTGTCAGGAATGTGCGCCATTCAGAATTGAGCCGAGAACTTCTTGAAATCCCAAATTGAGTTCATGAATTGGAATTTAGGTTCAAAGAAATATAGAAGTCTTTTAATTGTAATTTTGTAACTATTCATTACAATTCGTTATACAATTCCCATAAACGTTATCATACACAACATGGAGAATTTCCAGCAACATTAGATAGTATTTGTAATCACTGTTTGAAATACCACCTATAGAAATTTGTATTTAATGTATTATTTAGTTATAATTATTTTATTAGAATTATAAAACATCTATTAATATATATATATATATATATATAGTAAAAATAAATCTTATAATTATTAGTTGATGAATTAATTAAATTCTTCTAATGCAATTCAGTGAATTTTTTTTTTTAAATTTGTCTTCCTGTCATGCCTAGTCAACTTCTGTAATTGCATCAAACAAAAAGTTGTTTACATAATATGCTGTGTATATATATTATTAAATATATATATTTACACACGAATATGCTGTATACTGCATATGTGTATGAATATGTGTGTGTGTACATACAGTATACTGTATACACACATAGACATATATAATATACATATAAATGTAATAATATATATAGACACACATTATGTAAACACAAACTTTTATTTTAGATGCGATTCATCCCAAATAATCGATTTGACAGCACTAATATATCATCATTCTCTAGTCCTCCGTATGAAAACATCTCCACATGGACATGGGGGGACTATCGGTGGATTGTGACGAGTAAGTCGCTCATCACAGACATTTAAAAATACAACATTATGACTGAAAGTCTTTATATAAGTGAATGTGTTTTCCTTCATACAGACAAACTGAGCCCTTTCGGAAAGAGCCTGAGCGATCAGGCGTTGAGGCTGTACAATAGTTCAGCACCGTGTCCGACCTCTGACCGCTGTCCAGAGAGACTATTCACCACCATGGTCTCGGACATGAAGGCCACATGCCCCAGGAACGACCTGGCTAAGAGAGCTGCAGGTTCAAATGAATTTTTCATTTTACAATTAAAGGCAATTGAGCTTTATTAGCACTGTAAATATTGTATCATTTGTGAGCTCCAATGAATATTTCATGCTAAGTGGCTGTGTAATAAGCAGGATAGCGTACAGTCATAATTTCAAAATAAACTCCTTCAGGATGACACAAGACCGCTCTGCCATTGACTGTACATTATGCTTAACTATGTCTGTCTTATTTTCCAATGATGTCACGTGTATTCCAGGCGCTTTAAAGAGCCCAGTGTACCGTTATCTGGTGACTTACACTCCATCAAAACAGGCAAACACCTCCGGCTTGCTTCCCTTCCCCAGTCGCTTTGCCTTTCATCTTCTAGACATCTTGGGCTTCTTCAGGGGTCTTGAAATGGTGCTAGGGACCCTGTCACCAGCTGATATGAACTTCCAGGAAATGATCACCAAGTACTTTGTACATTTTGCTAAAGAAGGTAAGCTTATTGTGAGATTTTCCATTATTATAGCACAGCACTAGTTGAAGAATCAAGCAGGTTAGATTTACTACTTTATGATACATACAGTACACCACTATTTAAAGGGACACTCCACCCATTTGCATTAAGCTTTCCATTGTTAGAAATCCAGTTGTAGACGAGAGAAATCTGCTATTTACCTTTTTCACTTCCTCCTACAATGACGAAAAAATCGTCATTTTACGTCTTTGGAGGAGGAAGTGTAAGAGGGGGGGGTTTCTGTAAAGATTACAAGCACTAGATCCCACCCTTTCAAACCTGCCCATAGGGGGTTGGGCCTAATGCGTGAACAGACCTATCACAGATCAGTGCCAGTGCGATTGATTTCACCGGCAGAAATGTTTTGAAAATATGGATGAAGGTCCTGAATACGCAGACGGATGCATTATGGATAGGGTTGGGTACCGAAACGCGGTGCCAATAGGGAACCGGTACCGTCGTAAAGGGTAACCAGACCGAATAAGAATGAAACCTTTGTGTAATAAGTTTGAACCTGCTAGTTTTGCAGTCTAGAGCGGGCAAGTAATTTTTTTAGCAATCAAAAAGCATGTCTAATTAATTGAAATCATGTATTATTAAGTTTTTTATATATATATATATATATATATATATGTGTGTGTGTTTATGTCATGATGATAGTTTCTCAAATGAAGCGGTTAAATGATCACGAAGTGACTTTCAGAGTGGATCTAGAGCCTGGAGAGGAAGTTCAATCATTTCTGTCTTCATATAGGCATGGTAAATGAAATATGTGTGGTAAATGAAATGCGCGTCGGCATTCACACGGCAAGCAGGATTCATATTTAAATAGCCTTTTTGGTTTAATATTCACACACACTAATCTACATCGCAATTTGATTTCAAGCGTATTGAACCGCTTTCTATTTAGTCGTTTTGGGGGGGTGGCCCGCTGCTACTGCATATATGACCCACTTTCAAAACATATTCACGTGGAATTATCCTTTAAAGGTTTGGAGTCAGTACAAGTTTTTTTGGTTTTTTTTAAGAAAATAAATTATTGGTGCATCCATTGGATTTATTTTGGTCATACCAATTTTAGCAAACAACTACTGGCCAATTCCGATACCGACGTAACTTTTGTCATTAAAATAAATTAGTGTTTTGATTGTTTCAAATTAGCAACGTTTAAAAAGGTATACTAGATAGTTTATTGCTGCATCATCAAAGTGGTACCAATGGTGCGAGGTACTAATAAATAGGTTTTTTTTTTTATGTGTGTCTGAATAATATGATCAAATCTTGCCCATAACGATCCAAACCTCTTCATGACGTCACAGGTAGGATGCCGGACGAGTGGCCGGAGTTCCCCTCAAGCGTCGCCCTGTTGGACAGGAACGTTTCTTTCGTGGTAAACTACTCTCAAGAGAGGTGTGACCTGTGGGAGCAGAACGACTTCTACTCGTACGCCTGGATCAACTGAGCCTCACCATCATCACTGGTTGTATCGATCCATCCACTGCATTTTCATCTGACTGTGTGACATGAGCAAAGCTTTACTGTGTCGACACATTCACAGAGTATGGGGTGGATATCCAGGAAAGTAGGTGTTTCCAAGCTCGCAGAGATCTCTTCAATGTCTCAATTTCTTTCTCCTAGAGAGCAACGAGATTAAATCGAACTCAAATGGAGACTCGGGTCTTTCTAATGGGGAAAGATCTCAGACTGTGATCAAAAGTTCGAGACCATGATATGAATTTAAAACTTTCTAATCCAAAATTTCCAAGGCTATTTTATAGATGTTTTTTTCTTACTTTATGTCTACATGTCGTTTTTTTATTTTTGTAAAAAAAAAAATAACCAAACCATCCATCCCCTAAGCTGTGAATTGAATTTGCGAATCCGAAGGCTGTTTTAAGCCATAAATCCCCATTATTCAGGTTTTTTCTTTGTTTGTTTGTTACACTAATCGGCTCCATTCATATATTTACGGAGTATAGCCAGTCTGCTTTCTAACCTGTTATTCTTTGGTTGTGTGACTAAGTAAATCCAAAGCTTTGACATGGATGAGAAGCCAGGGACACAATGAGGGCCTAGAAAGGGATTTAATGCGGCTCTCTTTTAATTTAACTGCTATGCAAATAAGACTTACGGTTACATTGATCTTTGGTTTGTTTGTAGATGCCCCCGCTATCGAGGGTGACACTTATGTGTGTTTTTGTACCTGTGATCAAAGGGTCTTTTCCCACTCCTGAACAGACTTTGCAATCAAGGCCTCACACAACCTGGAGCACTACCAAACTAAATCTGATCCAGGAACAGTTGTGTTTTATAACACAGACCCATTTGCCTTGCATGGCTGAATGAATGGAGAGGTCATAGGTCACCCTGCCCCTGTACAAACGGATAAAAGGTGTCCACATGAAAGCCCTGACCCATAGACTTTTCTTTAACCCTATAAAGCCTGATATAAAGTAATATTCTGAAAAGGGTACACTATTGTGTTGGTTTTATGGCTCATATGATACAGGAGAAAATGAAGCCCATACTCACCCGTGAAAAAACACCCAATTTTCTCAATTCAGAGGCCAAACTGAGCAAAAACATGCAATTTGCTGTGATTGTTGCTGTTTATATGAAATTCTGATAGCTTATAATGTAAATCAATGAGATCTTTGAGAACAGTAAAACAGACTACTTGCATATCAGTTCCTCTATATTTCCAAATAATAATTTTTAAATGCTTTTTAAATAGTTTTTATGGTGGTGGGCAAAACACATGATTGGGATGTACAAAAATAACACTCTTCTAGAGATTGTTGTATCATATTTGGTTCATTTTAACATGATTCTTAAATGATTGTGTATTATCAAGTTGCTTCAGTCCAGTAAGTGTTCATCTTGAAATATTACTAACAATATAAAACATATTATGGTTGCTTTAAAATCAGTAAACATTTCACAGCAAAAAGACACGTCGTTTACAATCATACTCTTGCTAAAAAAAAAAAGTATAAACTGTCAATCAGATGACAGAAGGCAAAAAGTAGAAGATTGTGTACATAGTTTAGTACAAAATTTAGAAGCCTTAAAGTAGTTCACTTTTCAAAAAACTTTTGCTGATAATTTACTCACCCCCATGTCATCCAAGATGTCCACGTCTTTCTTTCTTCAGTCGAAAAGAAATTAAGGTTTTTGATGAAAACATTCCAGCATTTTTCTCCATATAATGGACTTCATTGGGAACCAAACGGTTCAAGGTCCAAAAGACACTTTTCAGTACAAACTGCAAACTGTTCAAAGGGCCGAATCTTTTTCCGAGTCAATTCGTTCGTTGAATGAACCAAATGACTTGGAAAAAGATTTGTTCATTTTGATGAACGAGTTCGAACAGGAGTCACGAATGTGCATCACAGAACAGAGCAAGGCAAGCATTTGAGCTTATAAAACTTAAACTTTGTTATTTATTTATTAAATGAGCCATCGTTTCACTTGATAAGACCCTTATTCATCATCTAGAATCGTTTAAAGCCTTTTGAACAGTCTTTTGGACCTTGAACCGTTTGGTTCCCATTGAATTCCATTATATGGAGAAAAATGCTGGAATGTTTTCATCAAAAACCTTAATTTCTTTTCGACTGAAGAAAGACATGGACATCTTGGATGACATGGGGGTGAGTAAATTATCAGCAAAAGTTTTTTTCAGAAGTGAACTACTCCTTTAAAAATGTGCATATTAAATGATACTTTAGGCTTTATAGTGTGGGTTAACACTTTGTACTCGGTCTGAATGAACTAAATACCACTCGTTTGTTTTGCACTTTATCTGTAATCCTTATGTGATAAAATGATTGTGTTGGACTGAATCAAAGTCTTAAACAGCTGTTGTGGGGATTTAATTCTTTATTCACATAATTCTCAACAGGCCACAATAAAAAGCTTTAATTCCAGGCGGTCGATGGATTGTTGTTCTTTATTTTTTAAACTTAGCAAATACCATCCACCAGTTCCCAGTCCGACATAAACCCAAAAGAAGAGGAAAGAAAGGCTGTAATGTACTAGAAAACAGACATCACATCAGTGGGTGAATTTTAAAGTCAGCTTTCGTTTTATCATCCAAACTGAGAGTCTTATTAAATTAAACTTTAAACCTCCTCGGTTTCTTGAGCAGTTTATCTGTAAATACGACGAGTGAATGCTGGCAATCTGACTCGTTGTACAGCACCAGTGTCCACGGCTTATGCTGGCATGCAAAACAAACATAATTCAGGTTCAAAATAATCAGTCCTGAAACTCAAACTCCCAGGCATCACTCACACATCCACGAAAACAACTCAAGAACTCGTCCTTGACATGCGAGGACATATTGCACAATGTTACTGTTATTTTATCACTTGACTCACTCAAACTTTCTCATAATTACGAACAATGTAAAATGATGATAATGCATCGCGTATTTAGGAAACGAGCTCAATTTATAAATATGCCACATGGGGTTTTCCTTTCATCGTTGTTTACTGAATGCACTGAGGTCTCCGGACTCGGAGAGCGTTAAAATACAAAAAAAGAAAGCCATTAGAACGTATTAGCACTATAAATTCAGTTATACATTTAATTCCAGACAGAATACTTTCAAATCCATAACTATTTGAAATCAAAGACCAGTACATGGCATAGAAAACAGAACTGTTGTTTTAAACAGAAAGCACTGTGACTCTGAAAACAGACTTTACACGGTCAAGCGCTTCTGTTGATATCTGAAAATAAAAAAATAAAAAGAAACAGAAAATAAAATACTGTCAACAAGAGTCTACAGTGGTCTGGGGGAGAGAGCGGGAGTTCCCAGGTCTTCGTCTTGCTCTCTCACTCCCTTCTCTCTCTCTCTGATGTGTGTGTTCATGTAGGAAAGACAGACCAAATCCAATCAGCAGTGAGGCGTGTCCTGTTTGATGCAACTTCCATATCATTCGAATGCATTCCTTTCAGTAAGATCCGTAGCGATCCTGAAACGTGTTCGGAGAGAGTTAATAACAGCTGACGTACAACCAACAAGTGTTAAATCAGAATCGGAATGCGTCCATTCACCTGAATGGTGTTCATAACCCCATTAGCCAGCACTGCCATCTTGCCTGCCACAGTCTTCACACCTTGCTTGAACTGGGCGATGTCTGGACCAGAGGGAAGCACGTTATCGAATCCTGATGAGCCTACGGGGACAACACACACTGAGCGTCGCGGTCAAAGACTCACTACGGTAACATGGCGGGATGGAGAGGGATGTGTTTACCAGAGGAACGCACACTGCCGTCACCAAACAGGTCAGCAGAGCTGATGGAGGTACTTCCGGACATGCCCTCGAGACGAGTCTTTGCTTCATACTAGTAGAGACATTACATACAGTATAAGTATTTCTCCATATTCTTTCTTGAGTTAAATATGATACATTTTTAAATACACAAATAATTTACATAAAATTGTAGGGGTGGGAATCTTTTGGTACCTCACGACTCAAATCAAATTCAAATGTGCGCATATATTTGATTGTAGTTTACCGTTACTAGCCCTTGCCTTGTTCGCAGCTTTTCGTGATGAACATCAATCATTTTAAGTAACTTTAAGTAGTACTGCGAAGTTAAAGAAGTGAAACACTTTCGAAAGTCGATTTTTTAAATTTGTGAATGGATGCAAATCGGAAACGATTTTTTTTTCAGTAAATGAACACCTAGGGCCAGTTGTTCAAAGGTAAGCTGATCGGATTGGATCAAATCTTGAAAATGGGTTGTTCAAAAGGGAAAGAAGGAATCTGAAATCAGATTAGATCAGGGAATCCAATTCTAGTTTTAATCTGGATCAAACCTTCAGTTTGTGTTGTTCAAAACTTGTCAGTGGGATTTGGATAACTTTGATCAAAAAAAAAAAAACAGGATTTGATCCCAACGGGGTAGGATTTCAAGGTGGATTTCAGGAAGAAAATGTAGTAAAACTTTAAAATGGGTCAAATAATACATTTGTATCATTTAGTGTATATACTTTTATTTATATTTTGCTCTTGACTTGTGTAACCGTTGTAACAGTGATAAAGTAGACATAGGCTAACAATTAAGCTGTTCAGTATAGTAAAGGAAAAATAAAATAAAAATGATCTTGTTCCCATTTGTGTTTTGTCTCGAAATAAGAAACACTTACAGTGACACCATGCTGTCTCTTCTACCTGTTCTTTACGTAGCTGGCAGCCCACATTGTGATATGTTGTCCCATTTAGAGCACTGGTAATCTGGATTTGGTAATCTTGAAAACTGTGTATCTGGATCAGGGTGATCCAGTCCAATGTTGCTTTGAAAAACCGGCATAAAATTAAGACGGATTACCTGATCCTGGATAGGAAAAAATGGGATTTCCAAATCTGGATCATTTTGATCCAGATTAAATGTTTTGAACAACTGGCCCCTAAACATGTCCAGTTAGTGTTAAAATGAACTGGATGTACTGAAGGTGTCTGAAGGCTCATGGTACCTCTGGGTTGCTCTCGCGGCCGAAGAACATGTCCGATGAGATGGCTTTAGCATTAGCAAACTTCTCTCGTGCTTCGCTAGACTCCGCGGCTGGCACAGACACCTCAGGCTTCCGTCGGCTGGGCAACCTGACAAGCATCCGGTCACCAGTCATGAAAGCGGCCACAGATCAAAATCACCGACAACTGGATCAGGACATTATTAAGACAGACCAACCTTTCCCCGATTGGCTGGATGCTTGAGATGGTGACCTCACTGTCTTTAGGTTCATCCTTCTCCAGAGCCCAGGAGGAGAATGATGATCCTCCATCATTGTCCCACCGTGACCCAAAGCTGTCTCCTGATGTGAACGGGTTGTCCTTGTACCTGAGATCACAATGAATGTTACGAATTACAAACACACACACACACAAATGGTGTCCGTCACAAACGTACTTTGGTGGTCCCGAGGCAAAGCCAGGCTCATCAAACATGTCCAGCTTGGAGCGAGAGGAGGATTTGACTCCCACCGGGGTCTCCTGCTCGATCACTTGCATCTCAGACATCACGGAATGAGACACGGCACTGCAGAAAAACATCGCATTAACAAAACTAACATCTGTTCTGGGTTATTAATCTGCTGAAGACGGTGATGTCATGCTTGAGGGGAGTGATGTAATTAATGTGACAGTGGTTTAATAGAGGCTTCCGTCCGCTGTGTCTTTACCTCCTGTTCCCGAATCCCATGCCCAGTCTCTCCGCCTGCTGCTTCTTCTTCCCTTCTAGGTTCTGCATTTTCTTCTCCTCCATCTTCCTGTCAATCTCCAGCTCTTTGTAGGCCAGTCGCATCGAGGCCACCCTGTGAGATAAGGGGGAAAAATGCTAAAGCTATAGGTCTGATCGCACTGTTTGAAGAGCCATGAGAATTCAATAGTTTAAAGAGAGGGCAAAATCTTTAAAAAATACATTCTAATAATCCTGTTTATTCTTCAATGAACGCTTCAAAACCGACCAACCATACACATTTTGATGGGTCCAGTACAGCCTCATGTCAAAAATGTGCCCGGGGCAGATAGATTGGACGGGTTTATTATGAGCGAAACACTCACGTTTATGGAGTCTGCTTACTCATGACACATAGCAACAGCTAAAAGTATTCATAAAATGTTTGACCTTTTCGTGGATGTAGCCTACGTTTAAAGGGTTAAGAGATGACTCAACATGATGTTTGAGTTGGGGAAGGTGCAACGCTTTAAAATAAATGCTTTATTTTTTTGTAATTCCACTAGTGAATAGGGCTGTCAAAATTGCTCAAAAATGACTTTTGAATATTCCCTCCAAAAAAACATATATTCGAATATTTGGTTGCACATTTTGTCAATGACGGGACAAATTAATACGAAGAGACTGTATAGGTATTTTATTTAAGTTTAAGGGCCGTACACACCGGGACGAATATCGGCGCGCGTTATATTGCGCACCCAAGCGATATTCGCAGACGATGAGCTGAGTGAACATGCCAATTCATTCCCTGACATTAGATGGCGCTTAATGTCAAACAGAAATAGTCCTATTTTGTAGTCGCAGTTGCGTTTGTCATATAGTTCCTTATGTTTCGACGCTCTACATTCATCTTGCCTTGCATCTTCCTCGTCTTATTTCTACTTGGCGTATATCTTCTTCGCCATTACGTATGTGTGCTCGCTCAGCAAGACCGTTTTGTATTTGAGCACCCCCAAGTTGTGTTTTACTGTAACTTCAGAAGCTCCAGACACATGAGCAAAAGCACAAATCTCATTGGTCGGATAGTTTTTGACACGGCGCGTCAAACCAAAAAAAACGAACTAGAGGCGTTTTTTTTTTTTAAATGATGCTTTTACGTGTAGCACACTCACATTGCTTTATGCCTTTGTTTAGTCATGAGGCGTTAAACGTCGGCCGGTGTGAACAGGCCTTTAAACATATTTGACAAAGTATTACCAACACAAAAACACATAAATCAACTAATGGCCAAGACCGCAGACCTCACTCTCAGGCCCGGTCCACACAACTGCGTTTTCGTTTAAAAACGGAGAATTAAAACGATTACGATCTCCGTCCACACCAGCGTTTTCTCTGTGTATTAGGATTGATCTCCGTCCACATTAAAACGACGATCACGTGACCATTCACCAACACCGGGCATGCGCGTGCCGGTATAAACGGTGGCTGACGAATCAAGGAAGGACACGTCTTGACTGATGACACCCAATCATAGAGCCGAGCATGAGCCTCTGCGTCATCGTTTCTAAAGTCCCGTCTTCACTAAAACGCCCTCTGGAGATTCAAAATGCAAAACGGAGCTGCAGCGTTTCTAAACTCCTCCGTTTTAGGTCTTCGTTTTTTACGTTTTAGTCTGGATGGGAGGTGCGAGCTCCCGTCCAGACTAAAAGGTGGAAAGAAACAGCGAGCTGTGCTGTGGTAAACATGGAACTTTTCTTTGACATGAAGCGGTAAATAATCAAACCTTCTGTATCTAACTTATCTTATTCATGCAATTTCTATTGAGTCAGTACAGTAAGCCTACACTTTAATAATGTTCCCTCAGGCCGCGCGCCCGCTTGCAGCAGGCAGCCGCGCCTCTGCTACCGCCCGCGTGGTTTTCCACATTCGAATATTACATTTTCACCTTTCGAATTTCAGATTTTTAAAACTATTTAGAATATTCGTTGACAACCCTACTAATGAACTACATTCTTAACTCTGCAAACATGCAGATCGGACAGATTTTGAATTACTCACATGGACTCTTCAGCTTGTTTCTTGGCTTCAGCGGCCTGTTCCTCTCTCATTTTCTCTGCCACCTGGGCTTGCTTCTCCACCTCAGTGAAGCTCTTGCTGCTCACCTTCTGCGCACCGAGACCCTTTTTAACACCAAGCTGAAAACCAAAGGAAGACATATTTTACAAATTAGCACATACAAAGATAACCATGAGCTCTGAAGTTAAATGACAGTATATACTTCTGCAGATGGTTTACAAAAAAAAAAAAGAAACAAAGAAAACAAATCGGAATAGAAAATTCTCATTTTATGGAATATTCCAGTGTTTATTTTATATGATTTATCCATGTTAATCCTTATAAGTAAAAAATATTATCCTATTTAATTTCAAAATGAAATGGACGTGGACATGTTGACAGGTTAATGCACTTTACTGGAGAAAAAAAAACGTTCTGACTGACAGAATGGGGAAAAACAAACATTATATTGGTCTAACTATTATTAGAAGATTTAACATTCAGATTCTGCCATTCCTTGCACATGTCTGCATTGACTTGATTTCCTTTCGCTTGAGGCAGAACCACAGTTCTAGATTCTGTACAAGCCTGTCACCTACTGACAAAAACTGAGCACTGCAGATGTGAGCGAGAGCACTGACTGTTCACCTACCCCTTTCTTTGTAGTGGCTGGTTTCTTCTTTCCAATGATGGATGATTTAATTTCTGAAAACAGAAAGCATAGTCAGAGAAAAGTAAACAAGCTTTTCCTCCAAGATTATTCCAGAGAACACAACTTCTCTAGATAAGGATCATTTAGTGCATGGCGATAGAGGCCACGGCCAATAATGACCTGAGAAATATCATGCCGGCAAAGCCTGAGGAAAGGCGAGAGGTCACACAAATCAATTAGATTAGAGCAAGAGGGTGTTGAAAATGTACATGTGAACATTCATGCTGTATTCATTTTTCAAACTGTACCAATGAGCTACAAAAATGTATAGAAAATTGGTGTGACTGGAAGCTTTGTACTAAGACGATGGTTGAAATTGGTCTTTAAAGTCATTGCATCCTGATTAACAATAAGAAAAAGCCGCTCTGATCTCATTCCAGGGCATAAATCAATCCAGACCGGAAGTACATATCAGAAATATCAACACAGAAACTGTGTCTGCGAGCTCTTTATGAGATCAGAAAACCATACACCTTTTGTATCAGTGAGTGACTTGGCTACACACTGGCTACACATGGCTTCACTTGTGTTAAATTGCAAAAATTAGATTACCAAAAATAATAATAATATGGGAATGTGTCAAGGAATTATTATGATTAAAAGGTGGCATCTATAATTAAGGCATTATGTCCACCGATTAAAGCATCTTTTCCTAAGGACAGTGTATATTTGAAATGTTTCAATTGGGAGAGCCACATATTTAAAAACGGCAGCGGCGTGACGAGCCACTCAGCGTTTTATTGTTGTTGCCGAGTTGAAAAATGTTCAACTTTGGGTCAATTGTAGAACTCAGTCACTTTTTACCCAGTGAAAGAGGGGCGGGACAAATACCACACTAACCAATTGTCACATCCTGCTTCTACAATGACAACAAGCACAAAAACACACAAAAAAAACGCTGTGCCACCAAAGTGTACAAATTCTCTCAATCGCCCGCAGCTAAGCGTTTTCAGAAGAGTGCCCGTCGTTTTCAGACAGCTAAAAAAAACTTGAGGACAAAAAACGGCCCGGTCACATTTGCCACACCTAAGGAATACGCATTGACAAATACTTTGTGAATAATAAGTTAATAGTTTTATAGCAAGCAAGTTAGTTCTGCTTTTACATTCAATTACTAGGGACGTCACGTTCTGGCAATTTTTAAAAAAATAGTTCACTTTTTAAAAAAAAATGTTTACTGATAATTTACTCACGCCCATGTCATCCAAGATGTCCATGTCTTTCTTTCTTCAGTCGAAAATAAATTATGGTTTTTGATGAAAACATTCCAGGATTTTCTCCATATAATGAACTTCAATGGGAACCAAACGGTTCAAGGTCCAAATGAGAGTTTCATTGCAGCTTCAAAGGGCTTTAAACGACACCAGACGATTTTCAATCACCACAGTATGGATGTACAAGCCATATTTTTCTATATAGCCGTGAATTTCATTTGCACTAATTAGGGCCATTAACAGGCAGCATAAAAAAAATGGATGGTAAAAACAATAGATGTTTGAAGAATACTTTGGGCTTTAAGCTCGATCAACAGCATTTGTTTCATAATATTGATTAGCACTAAATATCTCAATTTAAATAAAATAAATTAAATCCCAGCCAACAATTGTCAGTGCAACCTATACACTGTCCCTGACGACATCCTGAATAGATTTGAAGCAGTTTGATATACAAGTAAAGACAATTGTTTAACACAAGCAGGTTTGCAGTAAATGTATATCAACGAGGAAGGGGCGGAGCCAAAGCGGCGCACACGCTCAAATTAAGTGTCAGTCAAGCGCAGAACCATGCTGCAACTTTCTGATCAGCCAATGGGCATTTCAAAATCATTCAAATCACCTTCAGGAGTTTGACGCTCTTCAGACGCCAATCTCATTGAGTTCTCAATCTCTACATTAACACAACAGACAGGACAGCAGGCTCTGAATTCATTTGCAATAAATGTCGCAGAACTACATTTACTGGCTTGCTATTACACATAGATATGATTTTAAAAAGACTTAAGTACATATTACATAGTCATGAGTTTGTCATTATAATGTTTATAAAATATGGAGTTTTAGTACCATAGCACTTTTTTGCTTTTCATTTCATTATTGGGTGGTGATGGCGCAGTGGATAAGACACATGCCATAGGTGTGAGAGACCCAGGTTCGAATCCACTGTGAGACACTTAACCCCTAGTTGCTCCAGAGGCATGCGACCTCTGACATAGCAATTGTAAGTCGCTTTGGATAACAGTGTCAGCTAAATGAATAAATGTAAATTTGCTGTCGTCTATAAAAAGGTTGACATACAGGTCCTGGAACTTGAATTGCTTATAGGATTCATTCATGTGTGGTGATATTATCTAAAAAAAAAAAAAAACACTTCAAAAATAATATGGGGAATTGGGTGGTGAAGAAAGAAATAGACACATGGGGATGTTCTGATGATAATGTGCATTCTGCCAGTGCACTAACACACACACACACACACACTCACCTATTGTGGCTTTAGGACTAGTGCTCAGACCTTCAATGCTCGGACCCTCTTCAGGCACTGGATCACATGGACAAGAAATGTTTACATGTAATGACAATGATGTATTAATGCATTACTGGTGTGTAAAGCGCAACACTCACAAGTGCTGGTAGTCTCTGAACTCTTAGGACTGCTCTGCTCCAGTTGAGGGCTAACAGTTACAGCTCCATTTAGATCTGTTAGGGATGGGGACGCCATGTCCCAACTGTTGGCAGGCTACAGGTAAGAAAACACAATTATGAAATATTACATATCAAGTCATAATAATAATGACATATCTGCATGTGCATCTTAAAGAGAGAGCAGAACATGACACTATTTTCAGTTGTTCCCAATAACAGAATAAGCAATTTAAAGGGATACTCCACTTTTGTTTGTTTTTTGAAATTTTGGCTCATTTTACCACTCCCCCAGAGTTAAACAGTTGGGTTTTACCGTTTTCGAATGTATTCAGCCGATTATCAAAAACCAGACAGTTTCTGGTCTCATTGACTTCCATAGTATATTTTTTTCCTACTATGGAAGTCAATGAGACCAGAAACTTTCTTCTAAATATCAAAAGATTGGCTGAATGGATTTGAAAACGGTAAAACTCAACTTTTTAACTCTGGGGGAGTGGTAAAATGAGCCTATTTCAAAAAAAAAAGTGGAGTATCCCTTTAAAAGATCTTTTCACACACACAAATGCAATTATTGATTAAATATTTTAAAGAACCAGAAAAAAAGGTTTCCAAGACTAAAGGAATCCCATTTCTGGCGCACACACACACACACAAAAAAAGTAAAAGCAAAAAAAACTCAAACAGGTAAACTGATCACTCCTGATCCACTGTTCAACGGAATGTTTAGTAAAACCTTTTAAAAAATAAAAACAAATAAAAGTGTTCCTTAAGACATAACTCAGCTTTTAATAGTTAAAAAAAACAACAAAAAAACATCACAATTCTATACTTGAACCCGATATGCTATAAAAATGCAGAACTCATAAAAGAGTATGACCTCCTTCTTCCACCAATATTCAAAACTGTGCACACAATGGACACTTTACAATCCCATAAGGCCATGGGGAGAGGATCTATGAATGGCAGAGAAGTGGTAGGTCCTGTGATAATGACAACATGGCAAATGTAGTATGATTACCTTCATACTACACAGAACATAATTTTTAGTGGTCACAAAGTAAGACAATAAGAACCTACTCAAGAGAGTATGTGATTTCAGATGCAGCCTGTGTGTCCTACCTGTGTGAGCTCTTCAAAGAAGTCAGTCTCTCTCTTCTCTACAGGTGATGGCTGAGCACAGCCTGAGCTGTCGATCCACAGCTGAGTCAAAACAAAATAAAAGGGGCAGAAAGTAGAATAAAAGTTCTGAATGCAGCTCTCCAGACACACTGGACGTCAGGTGGGATTTCATAACAAGCGAGTCCGGGAAGATAAACCTAACAAATATTGCTGAAACGTGGAGTTTGTTCAGTGACTCAAGTTCAAAGTTTATTTAATATCACAAACACCACAGCTGCATTAAAAAAAAAAGTGCAATCCAAATATCTTATGGGGAATCCTATGTGGAATTAACCATAAATCATTAAATAAACAATGCATAATTGGGACACACTTATCCATGAAGAAAATGTTTGACATTTATTGCTGACAACAAAGAGCATGCATTCAATCAAACTCATACACACACACAAAAAAAAAGAAAATACAACCCAGAGAACATTACATAAGTTCACTGAACTGAGCTGGACGATGAAATCAGAACTAATTTAATAATTGGTGATCTTTACAACAGAACAGAATCAACACTGAACTGACTTCAACAGCTGAAATGCACCATTTCACAGCTTTGAAACAATCTGTATTGTATAAAGTGCTATATAATAGTGATGGCCGGTTCGTGAACGAATCGTTCTTTTGAACCGGTTCTTTTTAGTGAACCGGTCGAACCAGTACACTAAATCGGACTGAATCGTTCGAAACAGTTCGCGTCTTGCGTCAGCGCTAAACCACAAGTTACTAAAGTTACTCACTTTCAAACATGCCTGACAGTCCCTCCGAATCGAAATAAACCAATATCCAGAAGTACATTTTATTCCAGTAACTCAAAAAGTTCACTGAACGGAGACATATGTTGGTGCTGAGAGAAGTGATGAGCACGAGCAGCTGATACTGCGCATGCGTCTACTACCGAACGTACAGATACAGCGGTCGGATAACCAGTACAGAACCGAGAAGAACTGTTTCTTTCGGACACGTTCGACATATTGAGAACTGATGAGTTGATGAGCTGAGCATGCGTGCATTTTTTTTCTGAGGGACGAAATGTACGTTTCCACGTCTTTAGTTGAACATCAGTAATAAGTGTAACAAAATAAAACATTTTGGAAACATGTTTATCCCATTACTGTATCACTGTATTATTTTAACGATTGGAAATAATGATTGGATTCTAAAACTGTCAAACTACTAAACATTTATTATTATACTAAAATAATATTTTCAGGAACAGCTCATTTAATTTCTATCTAAGTAATATTATAAATCTTTGATGTAAACTCTTGCCAAGGTTTGGTGCACTGCTTAGTAAATGTTTATGTGTTAACATAACGAATTAAACATATATGTTTAACGAATTAAACATATATGTTTAATTCGTTATGTTAACACATTATAAACATGATGTATACTGTTACTTATATAGGCTACAGGCTATATTGGAGACAGACATGCATCGATTTTTTAGTTTTGTCGACTGTATATTCAGGTTTCAGCTCAGCACAGGCCTATGCTATGGTTCTCGAGTCGAGAACTGGTTGTTGCAGCTCTTGAATCACTAGTGCAGAACCGAGAACTGTTTCTTTCGGACACGTTCGATACGGAGAACCGATGAGCTGGAGATACTGCGCATGCGTGATAGCACCGTCTCTGAACAGAACTTTCTTTCGGCCGGCTGATCCTGTGCTGATATACGAGCACGCAGTAGTACGGGTGAACCCAGGACTTAAATGAGAGGGCGAATCGGCGAAATGTAAGTTTATTTAATAACAAATAAAATGATGAAGACCATTTAAGCATTTTATATATTTAAAACATGTAAAACATCCGCGTTAGCACATCGACTAGGCTGCAGCAGGGTTCGTTTTCAAAATGTAAATGTAAGAAACTTATCCAAGATGATTATGACAATGCATACTATTATTTAACTGAAGTTGTGATTACAAATGCCTTTAATTTGAAGTATTTTTGTCCGCCGGGATGATAGAATTGACGTCATTACGTGATGACGTAAAAGAACTGGTGAACCGGTTTTTTGAACCGGTTCATTAAAACGAACTGTCCGAAAGAACCGGTTCGCGGAAAAGAACCGGACTTCCCATCACTACTATATAAATAAAGGTGAGTTGACTTGCAACAGAGATGATATGCAGTGCAGTTCTGTGAATTATTGCCATTTCGAAACATTCAGACTGCTTATAAAAACATGCCTGTTGTAATATAATAAATTTCGATTGGCATTCTGACTTCTTTTTGTTTCATCTTTGTTACTTTTATTAAAGATTTCATTTAGTATAGTGTTAAGTTTGTATTAAATCTGGTCTTGAAGCAAAGCTGGATGGCAGGCCCTGCCTTTATAGCATGTTAACAGCATGACATCTAATAACGAATGCTGACAACAAACCCAAGGAGCATAGTTCACTTTCTAGGCAGTGATAACGCTGGAACAGAATGAGGTTTGCATACTAACCTCAGTGCCATACTTGGAGAGCGCAGCATTGGCAAGCTGTCGAATCTTCTCTCTGTACATCTGAGCCGCACGACTGTTATACTTTGCATTGGTGTCATTGGTGGTGCAGCCATGTTGGCGGAAAAACCCCATCTGTGCACAAATAAAAGCCTACAGTATTGGCTCATGCAAATAGCTGAATTAAGAGGTAATGGTTTAAAGGAAGAACAGATGCAGTACATAATGCATATTATAGGCTAGGAAAAAGAAGAACTAACCGCATTAGCATTTCCTCCAACCTGCATACATCTCAGCTGAAACCAGCTCCAATTGTTATCCAGCTCTGTGGATCTGAAAGGACAATACTCCTCAACTCTTGCCTTGTAATTAACAAATGAGTGTGGCATTGTTGAACACCACGGATGACTAAAAACTGTAACAGACGATTGCATGACAGCATAATATAATTAAAGAGAAAGACAATAGAGGGTCAGACCAACCTGATAAAGCTCAAGTGTACTCCCAATGAGCGATGGATCCCAGAACAGTCAATGCACAGAAATACTCCATATGGAATACTGGCCCAGCTCGGGTTCTTAGCGGAGCAGTCAAAGCAGGCCTAGACACAACACACATCATTTCATAATTAAAACTCTGTATAGAAATGTTTGAAATGACTTTCAAGACTGAAAAAGACTGCATACAGAGAAGAGTTCCAACATATGGTTCACAAACCATATGTTCATAAAAACCCAGTAATGTGTACATTTGGAAAATCAAGAATATAAAAGGAATGTACAAAAACTTCACCAAAACGTTCGATTTTATTTAAATAGTAAACATTATGTACACTTGTACTAGATCTGATAGTACAATAATTCACGATTCCATGCCCCATTATAACAGATTTTACCATATGAATGAGTTTGATCCATCTATGGGACAGTACAGACAGACAACACCATGGAATTTAAGCCACATTATTACAGGATGAGTAATTTTCCATCGCCACTGCGTCATTCTCATATAACAGGTGAACCAGCAATCATCTGATTTCTTTATAAGACAGCTGATTTAGTCATCATAGCTCGTTGAAACGAAGTAATTAGTGTTTGATAGTTTAATACTGGTCTGTTTTTGAGATGTGATGTTGATTGTAAACATATATGAGTTAGACGGCACTCAGGCCCCATCAGCACCGGCTTAGCGACTAACAAATGACACGTAATCCCAAATGAAACACACATAAGGATGTCTCTGACTAAGTTATGACGATAATGAAAACAGTCACAGGTATGTTTTAATAAGACCTCGCGTGTTACCTTGTTTGTAGGTATAGACCGCAAACGTTTAAAAATGGTTAGAATTTCTGTCTTGTTCGGTTCCGACGCCATCTTGCCAACTGAGCAGAGGGAAAACAGAAACCAGACATTAAAGACTAGGCGGAAGTGATGTTTCTGAAAAATAAAGGTCCCTTGAGACAAACTCTTAACAGAAACGTGAAAGTGCATACTATCCGTGAAAAACACGTGAAAACACATGTATAATAGACCGTTCTTATAATACGTAAATATTGATACAAAAACTAAAATTGTAGCAACAGCAAAATGTACTTTTAGACGTACCTTTAAAAATAAAAATTATATATATATATATATATATATATATATATAATTATAATTATAATAAATTAATTAATTATAATACATTTATAAATTTAGTAAGTAAAAGTGAGTAATTAATTTATTAATTACATAAAGCTGCATTTTGTTAATCTAATATGAATCC